>CM033642.1:177088151-177236460 GCA_019512145.1 Engystomops pustulosus | reverse complement strand
TATATACATACATGTATCACCACTATCCTCTGTACTGTAATCCTTACAATTACCAGCATTTATAGACAACTGAAAATCAAGAGAAGTTATTGTAGTAGACACCACTACATCTGTTACACTTCCCTCCACATTGGAAACCAAGGAATCTGCCTCTGTTCTATCACCTGAATGTTCCATCGGGTCAGCAAAGATCACTTTCCCATTACACTTCTCAGGCACACTCAGTTTGTGTATCTCACTCAAGGTAGAGGTCCTTTCTACAAAGCTGTCAGGACCCTCATCCTGCTCTGCAGCATAACTCGCAGAACCAGGGCTGAACTCCAAATCCATGGTTCCCTTCATCCCTTTGACATGATCAAGCGCTACACAGCAATCACTTTCTCTTTCATTATAACATCCTGCAGGGGGCACAATTTCTAGGGGTGAAATCTTGTCCTCTTGCACACTATTTCTATCACAATCGCGTCTGTCTGTGTCATACTTCATAACATCAGTAATAATTACTTCTAGGGAAGTTATTCCATATTTATCTGGATTAGTACTGGGTGTTTCAGCACTGACAGGTGCCATAGCCACCACAAGTGCACCCACCTCACTGACAGGTGCCATAGCCACCACAAGTGCACCCACCTCACTGACAGGTGCCATAGCCACCACAAGTGCACCCACCTCACTGACAGGTGCCATATCCACCACAAGTGCACCCACCTCACTGACAGGTGCCATATCTACTACAAGTGCACCCACCTCACTGACACTTCCAACTGGAAACGCACCTGCCTCACTTATGGCTTCATTCACACCAGGGCACTTCTCTGAATGTAATAACAGATCCCTGCCGCTTGATTTACTCAGTTCAGTCAAACCTGAGTCCACAGCACAATCAGTCATCTCCACACAGCACTCAGCGTCACTTCCATCACTTTCACACGTGTTATGTGAGAGGAGTGTTACATGGTCAGTACAAATCTCCCCACCATTATGTACCTCCCTGTCTTGTATGGTCACATTGGAAAACACATTTACCACCACATTTTCTTCCCCCACAGAAATGTCCATCTTATCATTGTTCTCTGTCAGTGTAGGAGAGAATTGGTCGCTATTAGCAAACACATTGGGGGTCATTTACTAATGGGCCCGATTCGCGTTTTCCCGACGTGTTACCCGAATATTTCCGATTTGCGCCGATTGTACCTGAATTGCCCTGGGTTTTTGGCGCACGCGATCGGAATTTGGCGCATCGGCACCGGTATGCACGCGACGGAAATCGGGGGGGCGTGGCCGAACGAAAACCCGACGTATTCGGAAAAACCGCCGCATTTAAAAAAAAAATTGTGTCGCGAAAATTTCACTCACCTTCATCCTGGATAGGCCGGTGTATTTCGAGGCATTCCAGCGGACTTCAGCGCAGCAGCGCCACCTGGTGGACGTCGGAGGAACTGCTTTGATGAATCCCGGCCGGACCCGAATCCAGTGCAGAGAACGCGCCGCTGGATCGCGAACGGACCGGGTAAGTAAATCTGCCCCATTATTAGGGCTTAATACTGGCATAGTCATAACATTTTCTGTGTTAGCATTGGTAACAACATTGACATCATGTAATGGTACATTTTCCTCACATAATGAATTTTCACTATTACCAGCCACAACCTCTAGGGGCACCTTTGCGCACTTAGACACCTGTGTTTTCACAAGCTCTGGAGCACCTACCACCAAGTCTACAGACTCTGCACTGTCAGGTTGCAGGTGTACACCAGAGGAATACTGGGTGACAGTGTTATCACATAGCATGTCATTACACACATTTTTATCATCAGATAAAGACTCGATGGATGTATGTCCTTTGTGAGAGATCACAGCATTTTCTGGGGAATTTGTCTCCTGCGGATAAACATCAGGGTTAGCAAGAACATATTTTTTCCCCAAAATTTCCCCACAGAACTTGAAATCTCTACCTAGCACAATCTCCACATCAATATCATCAGACTTAATAAGTTCATGTTCCACTGTTCCAAACTCAGTCTCAAAGTTTAAAGTCACAGTCTTGCGGGTTTCATGAACAACCTTCAGAAACATTATTAGTTCTGGCATGATTTTGGAAATCTTTTGGTCTGGAACCAAACAACCCCCTAATGGGATTCCACCCACAGTACATTCAAATGTCTTTCTTGGAAGTTGCACCTGTTGTGTCATCACAGGTATTGGAGTTTGGTTCCCTCTGACCACATCATACTTCTGATCAGAACCAGCAGAGGGTTTAACCATTAAAGGACAGTCAATGGGAACGTGCCCAAGCCTCTGGAAACACGCACACTTCACCAGCCCTTTGGTTAGTCCATTATTATGTACCTCTGGCTTTCCCCAAGCCCACTGTAACATTATTTTTCACAGTGTTTACACTCTTCCCAGCTCCCTTAAAGCCCCAAACAGTCTTACCAGGAACTCCTGGATATTTCACTTTACATGGGGTTTGGTATCGGTGCTGGGTTGTATGTAGCAATTCCTCTGTTGTAGAAAATCGATCCCATGTGTCCATGCGTTTTTGAGGTTGGTTGCTTGTAGCAACAGTATTGCTCCTTCTATATGGCACCTCCAACAAAACACTGGGCCTCTTAGCAACAGGACATCCTTTCATGCAGTGATCCACCTGCAGACATCCCCAACATGGCTCCTGTTGGTTGTCCATAGCAACAGTACTCTTTGGATTAAAAAAACACTCTAAAAGACAATCCCCATCCCTTTCTTCTTCTTGATACACTGCGATAACCTGATTATAATACAAATATCTTTGGGTAAACTTGCCATCATTTTAATCTATAGGTTACTTGACTTAATTGAGAGGGCTACGCGATAAAAGCAATATCCATCAAAACTTATTCGGTATGAAATCGTTTTTCCCGTGCCCTTAAAAGAAATAAAGTAAAAAATATTATTACTACTGTCGCATTTCTTATGAAAATGGGTGTGGGGAGCTCCTTGGCCCACATTTTGAAGGGAGGCACTGCATCCACGCCCCACACTCAAATGGAACTCGGAGCACTTTCCAGTGCCCCTGGGCTTGCTCATATGCCCATTAGCACAGCAGAGCCACCCACACTATTATGGCCTCACCCACCAGAGCTCACAACATCCTGTTATGCGTGCAGGGCAAAATTGTGGACTCCAAGAAATGTTCAGGCCTAGCCTCTTTTGTTTCATGGCCATTACTATTTTCTCTTGTAGATGCTTTTGGATAAAATTTTTTTTTCGTTGGCGCATGAAACCAGTTCCCCCTTTTTCTGCTGGTAGTGCTCCTCCAACTCACTTGCATGTTTTGCAGTTCTTATAACAGTTGTCCTCTATCTCTAAACCATTCAGAAATATCACAAATATGCAATTGCTCCAACCTAGCATCGACGGCCTTGGCTCCGAAGACGAATTAATATGCCAGCCCCAATCTCTGAGTTTATCCTGGTTCCCTGAAGGTAAGGTCATGATGTCCTTGCAAATACTCGATGTTTTACCCCCCCCATATAATGTGCCATTGCCCAAGCATCCCCGCCGTCTAACATGCCCCCTTTCCTCAGCTGTCCGTTTTGTTTTCATGCGATATTATAACACATATTTTTCTAACTCCACATTCTATAATATCCCTTGTCTGTGGGCCTTTTCACTGTGAACGAAAAAATCCACGGTTATCCAAGTCACCTAATTTTAAACCACAAAAACTTGGAAACTTATTGACAGGCGTCATTACCACCTCGGGTGTGGCAGCTCCTTTTTAACAAATGTCGATCACCCGCCCCTCACATGAAATGTCCAGCGTGGCTTCCA
The DNA here is from genome assembly GCA_019512145.1 of Engystomops pustulosus. Lineage (NCBI taxonomy): Eukaryota > Metazoa > Chordata > Amphibia > Anura > Leptodactylidae > Engystomops > Engystomops pustulosus. Next base: position 177,232,647 of record CM033642.1, on the reverse strand, counting down.
CGCGTATTAAATGTCCGCGCGCATCTTCCCCTCTCTAAGGAATTTCCCGATCAGAGCCCCATTAATCTAATTCCAACGCAAGCCGCCCCCCCCCCTTTTAAAAAAAAAAAGAAAAGTGGATGACTTATGACGGTCCGTATAACGAACTATTTACAAAAGATCCATAGAACTCACTGAGACCCGGTAGTCAACATTTGATTAAAACGTCACTTTTATAGTTTTTTGCTAAAAAGCAGAATATTCTACTCATTCCAAGTGTGTAATTTTCATTAGTATTGAAAATCATGGCAACAGATAATGTCTATTTTTTTCTCCCTGAATGTCGCATGTTATTATTAAAAAGCTTCAAGGGACCGTAACAAGGTGATTCTTCATTTGTGTTCTGAATCTCCTTAGGAACCATAGATGTCGCTTTTGCTTAATACCTAAAGAGCACAAATTGTCCCCTCCATTGGCCTATTTTATTGATTCACATCTAGTCAAACATGTTTGCGTCTTTTTCTATCATGCACTCCACATTACAACCCTCCCTTTTTTCAACTAACTACACTGACTCGACTCACGCGGTTTGACTAAGAGCAAGTCGTGTAGTGCCCGACGTGGATGGTGTAATGGGAGTGCAGATAAAAAGAGCAATTTTCTATGGTTTTTTTTTTCGTCTTAAATTTGTTTAATTTTAGTAACCAAACAGTGCATCATGGAGGGAGTAGGGAAGGGTTAAGCACTTACAGTAAATAATCAAATCAGGCTCCAACAACATGCACCATTGTGAAAGGGAAGGGGGTTACATTTGGATAAATGCAACATTTTACCTAGAATTCAGTGTATGAAACACCAAAATTCAATGTACGGTTCTCCTCCTGAAACAAGTTCCCTGTAATTAATGCGTTCTTATAAATTTCTTTAAATATAAAGAGGAAATATATATGAGGAGAAATAGAGATGGAAAACTAGTAAGATAGAATCCAAAAGAAGGAGCGTGTGCCTCCCTTCACCTAGAGCTCATATCTCGGTAAATCACCACCCGCGCTTGCAATTCCAAGTAGGGGGAATTCCCCAAGGAGACCCCTTGAACCATGTTTTCTGAGAGCTGGGCGGCCCTCTTTGGATCACCGTGTGTCGATACTCCTCCACCTTTGTATTCGTTGACACGGCCCAGCCACTGATGTATGGAGGGAGGAAATCGGAAGAGCGCAGCAATTTCTATGTGGCTAATGGTGCCTTCAGTAAAAAGCAATGGAGGCCTTGACAGCATGTCAGCTAACACCTGAGTGTTGAGGTTACATCCATCTAATGAAGCAACTATTTTTTCAAGAATTGTTTACAAATAGAAACAAATTTGTGTTCTTTAGGTATTAAGCAAAGCGACAGCTACTGTCTCCTAAGTGATTTCATAACACCAAATGGAAATCATCTGTACGTCCTGATGCTTTTAATAACTATGGCAACATCCTGTGTAAAAAATAGACTCTATTCTGACTGCATGATTTTTAGGGAAGAAAAAGTTGTGGGGGATTTTTCTAGGCCAGGCTTCCAATTGGATGCGCAAAAATGGGTTATTGAGGTAGTGAAGTGGATTTTCAAAGCGTCAAGCCCTGACGGATTGGATCCATATGTACGTTTTGGCATAATAGAGAAACGAGGTGTCAGAGGGAGACGCGCTACATCCAAAGTGTTATTTGATTCTTTTTATTAGAATTGTGACACGCCCCCCGTTTCAAACAAACAGCCCCACACCTTAATGCGTTTTCATCAGGTCAACACTGTAAGGTTGCATAATAAACATAACAGACAGCAAGGTTATAAACCAGGGTAACCAGGTTCGAGAAGATAGGAAATTGTATATGCAAATGCAGAGGTAAATCAATGTAGCTGTAGATCGGGCCGGGAGGGAGAATGTGGTGGTAATTGATATAAATAGTTCGAAATTAGGCTATGAGTGATCATTGTTAAATTAATTATATAATAATAAATGACTAAATTAATTAGAACATAATTAATAATAATGACAGTAGTTAGTATATACAAAATAAAATGATAAATGGGATGTATGGTAAAGAGGGAATACTGCATGGAACCTGCTGTATCGTGGCAGATGCTGTGCTGCCTAGATTTCCGAACCTAGTGGGGGAGGAATGGGTCAGATTAGAATGGGGGGTAAAGAATGGGAACGATGGTGTCGGAAGGGGGGGGCATTGGTGTCTGAGAGTGACTTACCGCTGTGTTCAGTGCAGCAGGGGAAAGGCTGCTTGCTGTCACTTTCGTCCTAAACATTACATCCTATCCTAAAGATTCCAACGCAACTTATCAATGAACTTCTAAGCATCGAATAACCCCACCGACCCCCACGGAACCGCAAAGCCTGTCGCTATTAACAGCTGACGTTTCAGCACTATACTCCAACATTCCCACGCCCTAGGAACCAAAATCTATTGAGAACTTTCTATTTAATCCCAAAGATGCATCAGCACAGACCGCCTTTCTTCTCGAAACATCAACTTCATCTCGCTCACCCAATTCTTTTCTCTTTCTCTTGTTCGAAAATAACATCCTAATACCCGCCAATTCAAGGTTGCCGCAATGGGCACAGATTCGCCCCATCGTATCAAATCCTATTATGGGTACTTTTCGAACAAGAACACCCCTCCTTGGCCCTAATCCCTTTTAATAACCACATCATCTTCTTTTATCCGCCGATATATAGACATCACTGTTTCTTCAAGCTGGGAAAGGCAACTTAGGACAACAGCCACGATTCATCACCTATCTGAACAACAATAATAAATGGTGCCTCAGCTTCACCCACAATTTTCCAACTCCATCAAAATCCACTTTCTGGGCCTCCAATTCAATCAGCAATACAGGCACCCTCTCCACCATACACTTTCAAATCCGTAATGTCCACAGTTTATCTGATTTCCCTAGTAACACACCACAACCCATGGCTCCGCAACATCCCTATGGTACAATTCAACAACGCATCCCAAAAAAACAAAAAAATTGCTCAGACACCACCCACTTTCATTCAATCACAAGCCGCCAAAAGTTCTCAACAAACGGTTCAAGATAAACACGACCCCACACAACTGGTACAATATGCATACACCAAAACATTATCTCTCACCCAGAAATCAATGCCTCAACCAAGTAAGCCAATACCCCCACAAACCCACACAAAAAAAAAACCCCAACTCACTCATTACAACATCACCACCAGCCACATGCATATCAAACGCATCTGACTAAACATGGCCTATTTTACTCAGTGACCTCACCTTAAACTCTCCCTACCCAACCGAACCCATCAGTTACCTTCATACGATCCAGAACCTCGCAATATACTCGCCCTAAGCAACTTAACATGAACAACCAAGTGCGGCACACCTAGGATGTCTATGTTGCTCAACTCCAGCACAAAAGAAACTTTTCATCTCAACCCCTACCGGTGAGTCTTTTCGAAATCCTCTCCCTATCCTTCTCATTGCCACTCATCCTTTATCATTTATCTTCTTGAATGTCCATGCAACTTGCAGTACATTTGGCAGAACTACTCTACTCAGGAACTACACATTCGAATGACCAGTCAACAGGGTCCAACATCCAAATGGCGACCTGAAACATAGCGTTTTCAGCCACTTCGCTCTCAAACATGGCAAGGACTTGCCGTCATGACATCAGGATCACCCCGAGTGAAGAGTACCCCCTCCACCACCAGCAACAGATCCAGAACGCTGCCAACAGAAATCATGCTGGATTTAACACAATTGGACACCTTTCCAACACGCTGTTCTAATGATTGGTCGAAACATCATTCTAACCCCCCATTTACATCTTCTCTTCTCCCCTGACGCCATTAGTAACCTTTCGGACTACCCCCTATAATAATAATAAGTTTTGTACGTCCCTGCCTATTTTATGTCGTTTTTGCTTATGGTGCACGCATGCCGCTGCCACCCCCCTTTTTATTTTTAATTTTATTCAATTTTTATTTATAGTCAATTATTCAATTTATTAATTATTATGTATTTGTCGCCTTACACACTACATACCTTATGTCTATTTATTCATATACCTGGGTCTGCCGGATATATGTATTTATCTCTACATTTACTATTATATTAGACTCATATCTATATACCTGGGTTTGCCAAAAATGAGGATATTTATAATTTTATTTATCTATTTATACCTACCTTATGATTGGTTCAACTGTTAAATGTAACATCATTATATGCTACAATTCCTATGTATCATACTTCTCATCCGATGCTAATACTTTCACAATAACATGTCTACAAACATCTTAAAAAAAAAATTTTAAACTTTTTTATTCCCCCTCCAGATTCCACTTACAATCTGATTATACTACTCATCCTCATGAACCCCCGTTCTTTAATCCTCCTTCTTCATGCATTACATCACCTTACCTTACCTCTCTCACTCCATTCAGCCATGGCTCCCTCCGGACCTGCGCAACTGCCATCAATCGTTCAGACCCGCTGTCTTCAATCACTAAAACCGCGTGTCTCCCGGCGCGCTTTCTGTCCATCCCCGCGCCAGTGACAGCACGCGCCCTTTCCCCTGCTGCACGAACACAGCGCTAAGTTCACTTCTCAGCCCCAATTCCCCCCTTTCCGGACTCCCATCGTTCCCATTCTTTACCCCCCGGTCTCATCTGCAACCCATTCCTCCCCCACTAGGTTCGGACATCTAGGCCGCCATCCGCTGCCACAGAATACAGCAGAATCCCTGCAGGTAATCCCTCTTCACCTATACATCCATTTTATTTTATATAATTTGGTATAACTAACTACCTGCCCTCATTTATTTAGTATTAATTTAATTATGTATATAATTATTTATTTAATTATAAAATTCTTTAACTTAATTTATCAATCATCTGCCAATTTCATTCAGACTATTTAATCAATAGCCACCACAATCTCCCTGCCCATATTCAACTATTCGACATTGATTACCTCTGCATTTGCATATTCCACATGTTCCTCTCTTTCTAACCCTGGTTTTAACCCTTGTTTATAAAACCTTGTGTCTTTTTTTGTTTATGCTTATTCAACCTTGTTTCCTTTTATTTTACTAACTACTAACCATGACAGTTATGTTTTTGTTTTTGTTCTGTTTTTTTTTATGCAACCTAAGGCACATTCACCTGGCCGTCTGTCGGGACGTCCATGCGGCCGCATTGCGGCCGCCTGTACGTCCCCATAGACGGCAATAGTGGCGCGGCGCGATTCGGTGCCACACATGTGTGCCACCGATCCGGCCCGCAACACACCCCAAAAATGATAGAGCATGCTCTATCTTTGGCGTTTGTGCGGCCGTGCCGCCGCTATTCTCTATGGAGGGAGGAGGGGCTTGCCTCCTCCTCCTCTCCAGCACACGGCGGTATGCCCGCACGGCGGCATACCGCTGTGTGAATGTACCCTTACAGTGTTTTTACCTGATGAGACGCCATTACGGTGTTGAAACGCGTAGTCACAATTCTAATAAAAACAAGCAATATTACACTTTGGGATGTAAGCGGCGCTCACACTCCGACCCCATTTTTCTCTATTTTCTGCATGAGTTTTAAATCACTACTGAAAAATTAACCCCACTTTGTAGAATAGAATAATCTGCGTTCTAGGGCAAAAAACTAATAAAGGTGACATGGGTTGACCAATGATTCATGAGGTCCTATAGACCCTTATTTTGTAAATGGGTTCTTCTCTAGCTTCACCCATTACCATTAATCAATTGTGACCAAATGGCGAGCTGCATTAGACAGTTGTTTTTTTTCTGTTACACAGATGTCCTATAGTTCCTATGTTAAGAAATCTCAAAACTGCTATTGCACGGCATGAACAACGTGTTTATAACCCTGTGGCAGTTTATACATTACACCACTTAAATTACTGCAGCTTTTATATATTCCCACTTTGGTATGTTTTATTATTTTCAGTATTCAAAAAAAGACTTGGTTACGGTAACTAGACAACATACGTTATAATGTACCATGCTATTCGACTTGATAAGATTGAGGCACACTTTTGGTTACTACTTTTCATCCTCGATATATGTTATATGTTGGCCCATTTTTTCATCTCATATAACCGATGTAATGTTTCAGGCAGTAACCCTTTATTTTTAGAAAATGTTTTTCTGACTTACATTGCCTTTCGTCGTTTTTTCTGTATTTTCTTCGGCCCTTTCTAGGGTCGAAGTAGGGTACTCCCTGTTTTTTTTTTTTTAATCCAGCAGTTTTGATTCATTTAACTTTCTTTCTCATATCTTAAATTACAATATATTTTTTCAAATTCAAAAGCGTTATTGAAAAACACAAAGGTTACAGATAGAGATTATGTCCATCGCTTTTCACAGGCGGTAGCATATTATAAACTTGAACATTACAAAAGGATGTAACAGCTAATTTCAGAAAAGTATTTTACAAAAAGTGTGCATTGTGGTAGTCATGTAAGTTTATCAACCGAAAATTGTATATATCTGTTATATCAAAGTTAGTAGAAACGAGGGAAACAAATGTAACTCTGGGAGTAACTGGACAGGGAAGGGAAGGCGAAGGGGTGTTGGTGTAAAGGGAGGGGGATCTCAATCCTCATTTTGGTGTAAGTGGGGGAACGCCGCATATAAATCCATACCAGTGGCCCATGTCACGATGTGTCTTTCCCCACAGAAAGCTCTTCCATCCTTTGCAGAACGCGGATCTCTGCGAACCGTCCGATATGGTTGTACCCCCCGGGTTGGACTTCCAAGTCGGATCAGCGCACGGCCGCATCAGTAAAAAAAATCTTTTAAGTGCCTTTTTTGCTTTTGGGGATACCAGTGGGGAGCAGGGTCCAGGAGATGTCAGGGTTGTTTCTTTTCTCAGCGAGTGCCAGTTCAAAAATCTTTACAGGTCCCCAACGCGAATTCAGAAGGGCTTAGAAGGTGGGATTCCCGCTAGATATGTAACATAACTGCCTACATCTTTTCGTCATCCTCCAGCATCATCCGGAAAGAGGTGTAAATGGAGTGTAACTTAAGCGGCTGTCCAGTCCCTCCTGGCCCTACCTGATACAGAGACTTTGTTCAAAGTTCGTAAGCTTATGACCACTCATCATCCAATGTAAAGGTTTAACCCAGTTCTTTGCCCCATCGTTTACGTAAAGGGGGGCTATTTTAGCCGCACTCGTAGATTGTTGAGATCGTGGTGGTTGAGTAGCTGTAGGTGATGTGCACATTGTTCAAAGGGTTCGCACTGGTGGGGAGATTGAAGCGCCTTTTGTGTGTGGGTGTAGAAGTGAAGCAGCTGTTTGTAGTCCCCCTGTTGTACGCGGTGAGCACAGTGTGTGGTAGGAAATGACAATATTGTCAGGTGTCGGAGTGAGGAGTCCTGTACAGTATACCAAAATATAAAATAAGCAACACAGAGTGTACCAATCTTAGGGGGGGCTGAGGAATTGGGGGTGGTTCCCGTCGTGGAAGTCTGGTTGTCGGTTGGGGGGGTAGTAATGTGGACCATGGTCCCCCTCATGGTCAAATAGGCGGGAGTGGGATCCCCCAGACCACTTCAGTGTTTTTTAAAGCGTTTTGGGGCGGGCCATAATGGGGAGCTTGTTTATGAGATGCCAGAGAAGCATATGAATGAAACCTAGGGGCAGAGTATTTAAATGGCAGGAGAGAGATTATTTTATATCTGGACCCATACTTGTTTTTTTTAACTATTGTGGAACCAGTCAGTTATCCTCTCATAATTGTGGCCCAAGAAAGTACTCCTGCATTCCTGGAGGGCCCAATCCCCCTGCAATTTTCCTCATAATCATGGGTCTTTGCTATCCTGGGGGGCGAGAAGGACCAGAGGAATTTACTAAGGAGACTCGCTAATTTCTGGAAAAACAGTTTTTTTGGCAGGGCTGACCGATCATTTGAAAGAGTATAAAGCCTTGGCAGTAGGGTAATTTAACACTGTTAGCTCTAACCCACCCTGCGATTTTGTTTTGACAACCAGTTCGCTAATCCCTTTGCAGATTGCAGAAATGATTCATAGTTCAGTGTGTAGTGGATTTAAGGTCTGAGGGTAAGGGGTAGTCTTTGGCGCAATTCACATATCTGCGGTATCCTCGTTGCCGAGACCCATGCAACGCTTTTGTTCCATTTATTTGTGGTTTATTACAGTAGCGACTGCCAGAGTGGGGGCAGGAGGTACTTGGGTTTGTTCAGTATAGGAGGATGCTCTACGAAGGCGAACATTTGTAATTCTCGTTCTCCGACCCCATTCCCTTGATTTCAGGTGTGATCTAATAGCAATGAGAAGTGTTCCATCACCAAGCGTACAAAAGTGGAGACAGGGGGCAGCCCTGCCTGGGGGCGATTTTGAATTAGAAGGGGGGGTGATAGTTGTCCATTAATTCTATTGTGCTTGAGGGCACTAATCTTTGCCCTAATCACAGGCCAAGTCGCAATTTTGGGACAGGGTTTCTTCTAGAAGACCCTGTCCCACCTGATCGATGGCCTTTTCAGCATCTATGATAGAATGAGAGTAGGGGTTTTTGATAGAACTGTTTGGTGGATCAGAGAAGAGGACTTTTGGGTATATCCATTATCCCTCGCCTCTCTGTTGGGATGATCCCACTCGATCGGGTGACTATGTCTTTTCATCATTCGTGCCAATCACAGCAAGCACTAGCATAGATTTGGTATCAGTGTTATAAAGATGTTGGGGTCTGTAACTCGGGGCAAGCTTGGGTCTTTTCCGACCTTGGAGATGACCGTGATGTGGGCCATGGAGAATTAAGAAGGGAGAGGATTGGGAAGGGTAACTGCATTGAAATGTATCTAAGAAGCTCGGTGAAATTTTGTTGATCAGGGCTTTTACAAAATCAGCAGTAACCCATCGGACCCCGGACTCTTACCTTTGGGAAGGGATTTTATCACTGTTTGTAATTCCTCCAGTGTGAAGGTAGTTAAAAATCCTGTGTCCCGCGTGAGAGATGGTTTGGTAAAGCCGTGTCTTGAATGTATTGTTGCAATGTGGGTGTGGGTTGCGGAGGAATGAACGAGGTAGAGGGTTGAGGGAGATTATATAGAGAATGAAATAATAAGAGTAACAGTCCGCAGCTCTCTCTTCCAGGTATGAACGCGTGCCCCACCCTTTTTATCCATGCTGTATACGTAGATTCTTCTTTTCTCTCGAAGGGCCCTAGCTATAATTGCCAGGGGGATAGGGAGGGAAGAGGGATAGGGGAGGGAAAGGGAGGAACTAGAGAGAAGAGTGGGAGCGAAGCGGAAAGGGAAGACAAGGAGTAAGTGGCTGCTAACGAGGAGGGAAGCTCGACGTGGTGGGGAGAGGGGACCGAATGGAGTAGGAGAATAGATAAGAATCTAGTCGAGGAGGCGCGTGAAAGGGGTGGGGAAGGGGGGGGAGGAGGAGGGGAGGGAAATGAGGAGGAAAATGAAGGAAAGGCAGTGGACATAGGAAAAAGAGTGGAGGAGTGAGAGGGACGAAGGAAGAAAGACGGGGGCGAAATGGGAGGGGTTGGTAAATAGCAGGGTATATAGGTTGAGAAGAAGGGCGTTCAGGAGGGTGGAGAGCGGAAGTGATGATGGCAGAGAGAAGAAAGAGCTGCCCATGTCTTTTCCCCCATTCGTAAAAGGAGTGGGGCACAAATGTTTGGAAGTGTTGTTGTTTGGCCTCAAGGATAGTCTTGACTTCATGTCTGACTGCAAGTTACTCGTCGGAGTTGTCGAGGCAAAAGAGTTTGTTCATGTTTGAGCTCAAGGTCATGGAGATGGTTAACCCCTAACGCTCTGCACCGTCGCTCGGCGCAGAGGTATAGGAATGTATGAAGAGGGCTCATGGGCTGAGTCCTCTTCAATACAGAGGTGGGGGTTGTTGCATATTGCAGCAAACCCCACACTTAATAACCGCGGGGGTCGGCGCTTGCACGGATCACGGCTATTAACCCATTGATTGTCGCCGGCGGCATTTAAAACACGGCATCTTTTATTACCATCGTCGCGCCCCCGAACGTCGGGGGGCTGCGTCGGTTGCCATGGTAGCCTTGTGTCTTCGTTTGAACCTGAGGCTTAATGGCTTCTGCATATTTGTTACAATGCGTCCAGTTGCTCATTGTATGACTGAGCTGCAAATGCAATATATTGCAATACTTTTGTATTTCAGTATAATGGTAGAAACGACTTAACATCTAGTTAATGGGACCCTGATGGTCTAAGATTAGTGAAAAAAAAAGTAAAACAAAATTAATAAATATTAAAATTCTAATCACCCCCCTTGTCGCTAGCACTGATATAAAACATAATAAACATTAAAAATCACAGACACATTGGTATCGCGCGCCAAATGCCCGTTCTATCAAAATATAAACCGGTCCGTCACGGTGACCTCAGAACCGGATGGCGCCCAAATGTCCTAATGCAACTTTACAACCTTTTTCATCACAATAAAACATGGAGAAAAAATGTTTTGCCAGACTCAAAAGGTAGCAATGCAAACGTCGGCTTCATTTTGCAAAATGACAATCACACCGCTCCATGCGCCAAATAATAAACAGTTATTAGCTTCAAGATGGCAAAAAGTAATTTTCTTGTTTTGTACCATTCTTTTAATTTTGAAAAGGTATTAAAACAACAATAAAACCTATATAAATTTGGTATCCACACCGCGATATGCAACCGAACCCAAAGAATAAATCTAGGTGTTATTTGGAGCTCACAGTCAAAGTCGTAAAAACTGAGCCCACACTACGAACCCTAGACCTACATTAGAAAAAGATCCGGTAGCGTTTCTCTTGGGACTTGCCTTCCATTAGGACTAGGGAAAGCCCCGAACTAGTATTTTCTACATATCTTGATAGTTGCAGCAAACACTCGAGGTTCCATTATTCTGGAAGAAGTCGCTCTCCCCCTACTTTATCAGATTTATGTACACGTGTGCGGCACATGAGAACACTGGGACATTGAACCGCCCTTTTCTACAATGAAAAGACGACCAATTCTGTACGCTCTGGGGCCTCATTGGGACGCTATAGAAGACGGCCTTCCTTAGTGACCATAACCTCATTACTAAATGGAAGACCATAGGAATCCATGGTAGTTTCTTTTCTTCCGTAGACACTGTTCTTCTCCGGACTGTTTATGTATATTTTTCTTTTAATTCCTAATGCTGATATTTAGATGTGAGTTTCAGAGTAATATAGAAAATTAGAAGCTTAACAAGAAATGGCCTCTCGATGGTCCGTGTTCATTCTGTCCTTGATAACGACAAGTTATTTGCTGGACCAAACATGTCTCATGAATGTATTTGTTTTCTGCTACCTATTGTGCAGGTTCTACAAGCTTATGTGAATACATGTCACACTTTCATGACTATAACTACCTGTTGTACTATCTGGGTATTTTTGGTGGAAAAAAAAAAACTGAGCCCACAGAACGTGACGTTTGTTTTTCAATTTTTTCCACATTTGGAATTTTTTTCAGCTCGCATTACCGGACATGTTTAAAAATAAATTAAATTATGTGAAAGTAAAATTTGTTTACGCACAAAATAGCCCTCACAACAGTCTGTACACGTAAAAATGAAAAAGTTTATGATTTTTGAAGGTGGAAGCGAGATGAGTGGAAAAACCCTGCGTCTTAAAAGAGATTGAGTTTAGCCCCCGTAAAACCGAGCCTTTTTCAGTTGGGATCCGTGTTTTATGATGTACCTCTTTAAATTAAGCTTCAGGAATTCCCACTTAAAGGCAGGGAGTGTGGTTCATTGTTGGGTGGTCGAGATGAATTTATTGGTGGCCTCCTTTAGTTCAGAGCTGATTCTTGTAGTATGGATTCTTCAGTCTCCCTTTGAAAGTCCCTAACCGGGTAAGATAGAAAGGGTGCATGTTACCGGAGCATGATCGAGACTATCATTGACCCGATCTCAGTGGTACGGGCAGATGGAGTAGGTGCGTGCTGAATGTAGATATATTCTAGTCTGCTATAGGAGTTTATCACGTTGTGAATAAAATGTATAATCCACCCTCTTGGTGATGTGCCGCCAAATACGGCATAGCTGCCGAATGAAGTAAATTTAACGCGGCGATTCAGCTTCCATGAGACGAGGATTGCCTGTAGATGTGTCCTCTGAGACGGTTGATGGCTAGATTAAAATCACCAAGTGGATTAGGGAAGGCCACTTGGGAATTACCTTAATTCCTCTAGCGTTTGAGTAGGAAATTTGTCCTGTTCGATGTTCGGGCATAGTTGTTAGCACTTATATTCGGACCCTGAATGTCACATTTTAGAAAAATATATCTGGCTTCGGCATCAATTTTGGTTCACTACGGAGCATTGTGCAGATTTGGTATGAATTATAACCCCCTCTGCATTTAGTCTTGGGTTGGTGCTTGTCATAGTAGTGGGGTGTGCTTGCAGCTAATTGCGTGCATGTTCTGTCTTAAAATGTCTTTCCCTGTACACTTTTAGGACCCTGGACCCTCTGCTTGTGGAAAAGTAGAGTCTGCAATCTCTTTTTCTGGGACATTCAGACCTTTAGCGTTAAAGGAAGCAATTTTACGGAAGAGCTGCGGGGGCGGCCATCCGGGGGGAGTTGATGTAGAACCACTCAGACCCACCTGGCTACCCCCCCTTATGTAATGAGTTTGGTTAGTATGAGGGTAGAGGTGACAAAGAAAAAAGAACCTAGAAAACAAGAAAACCCGGAGGGGAACAAACCCGAGATGGGTGCTAAACAGAAGTGGCAGGAGCACAGCACAAATCTCAACCGTAGTGTCTACTACAGTTACACCTATGGGGGTAGTTTACTTTTAACTGAACTCCGATGTGGTTCATGATAAACCAAAGCAAGAGATACAGCTTCATAGTGGCCTAATGGGTTCAAAGTTGAATAGGTTACGTGTGTAGGGTGCGAAAAAATGATAATCTGCGATGTAGATATATGTGAGATGTGAGCAGCGTCCTCCCGTTGCGTCTGAGTCGCCAGAGGTTCTAGGTGTAATGGAGACCGTACTAAGATTGCAAGGGGAAAGCACAACCATTATTAAGGACAAGCAAAATCACGGGGGACTACATAAAATGATCGCAACTTGATAGAGTGGGTGCTTCTGAGTTTGAGCCAAGAAAGATTGTGAATTGTGGATCTACTTGAAATCAAGCGTCCCCTGTTTCTGGCGTTGTGGGCCAGGTGAGCCGACCTAGCAGTCTTTCCATTAGCCCCGGACGGAGGTCGTAATGAGGGAGGCGGTCCGAAGACTGGATTATCCCTGTCAGGACGAGTCATTGGAGTAAGGTCTGGGTGCGGAAGAAAGATGGAGGTCTTCTAGATGGATCAAGCGCTTGAACGCTTTGAGGAGCGTGCATGTAGAGCGAAGGGGAACCCCCACCTGCAGGTGTTTTTGTTGTGGTTCTTGCAGCACTTGTAGAGCGGCGGAAAGCGGCTCTCTGTCGGAGTGTGTCGTCTAGAAAGGTCAGGGAACAAAGCATGCGGGCTCCATCAAGTCAGATCACCCGTGTGTCTTGCCTTTTGCATTATCTGGTCTTTAATAGAATAGAGTGGATCCTACATATGACTCCTCTTGGTCTCGACTGATCCTCACTCTTTTAGGCGCCCTGTGGGCACGATCATATTTCAATTTGGGTTCTCACCGGCCCGTCCCAGTGCTTTTAACGTGATAGTAGCGATGAATCAATGCCTCTGGTAAACCCTTAACCTCTTAAGGTTTTTCGTCGTCGGTTCCGTTTTCCTTCCAAGTCATCCATCTGCGACATGAGTTGTCTCCTGTGTGGGATTGGGATTCAACCTCTCTCGGATCCCTGATATACCTCATTAGTCTCTGCTCTGAAAGCTCCGAGGGACTCGACTCTATTTGTATAGCTTAACTCCACTTGGACTTTCTGGAGATCTTGGCGGGCAAGGTCCACTTTAAGATCTGTGCTAGTGTGTCCATATCCCCTTTTAAGAGGAAGTAGGCTAAAAGAACCTGCAACTCTGGGTGTTCCCTGGAGGCACGGGCTGTCACTTCAGGGTGTGGCATGTAAGTACCAAGTGTCCTGGCCTCCTCCTCGGGGTTTGTGTCGGGCCTTGCCTGTGACATCGCTGTGTTGGCCTCGTTTCAGTAATAAACGGCATTGGTCGGGGGGCTCTGGGTGAGGCATCTCTCTCCCCTTTTTACATCCTTCTTTGGGGTTCAAGTGAGGCCCCTGTGCATGTGGTAGTCTGATGGGTCTTGAGTTAACGGAGCCATTATACAGATGCGCAGCGTCTTTGTGGGAGCCCGAGTGTTGTCGGTCAAGGGTAGACTCTCACCGGGTACGTGGGCCTCAATCCCTGAGGATGAGGCCTGTTTGGGGGAGGAAGACCAGCTGGACGGAGCAGGCCGTTTGCTGCGTCCCTTTGTTGCTCGCTCCCTCGCCTGCCGTACCCGTGGGACGGCCTGTGTGTTCCTTTCCGTGACTCTGAGAGGAGTCTTCTCCGTTCTCCTTCCCTCTGCCGGCGCGGTGGTGGCGAGTCCTGGCGCTGCGCGTTTGGGGATCAGAGGCTACTGACTCTCTTCCCGGAAGGTAAGCGCTCCTGGAGAGGGGAAAAGTAGTTTAAAAAATGGTTGTGCTGTGTGGCGACTCTCTTCTCTGGCGTCTTGTGCCTCCTATGCCTGATTTTCCCATGGTTGCAGTGGAATAATTCGCCCCTATTTAGTCTGCCAGGCACGGAGCTCTGCTTAATGACTCTCATCTGTCATCGCGGTCAGTGCCACTCCCCCTTTATTACATATTTAGTACAATATTCTTGCTCAGTGAGTTTCCCCTCACGGAAATTGATTTGACGTTTGATGGGGGTGAAGAAGGTTGTACCCTTCGCGCTCGCCCGTAGCTTTACTGCGCCGATCCCTCTAATGCGCTAAGTGCAGTACAGCTACTGCGCACAGACCATCCGGTTCAGCTCCTGGCACAGAGCTGACCGACCTCTGGAGTCGCGGGATGCAGCGGTATATCTACCGTTCT
The DNA here is from genome assembly GCA_019512145.1 of Engystomops pustulosus. Lineage (NCBI taxonomy): Eukaryota > Metazoa > Chordata > Amphibia > Anura > Leptodactylidae > Engystomops > Engystomops pustulosus. The sequence goes on along the minus strand of CM033642.1, from coordinate 177,217,635 downwards.
ACTCCCCGGCTACACCCGCGGTCGGTAGTGGGCTCAATGCTGGCAAATGTTTTTCAATAAAATAACTATTATAAGAATCCTAAAATGCCCATAAGCCCCAAACATATAAAGAGACAATAACCTCAAAAAGAGTCCTAAATCATAACACAACCCCACCATATATATTATCACGGCGTCTGTTAACAATCCATAGAATAAAACTAAATACTAATACCTGCCCGATGACGCCGTAAAAACAACTTTTAAACAAACCCACCAAAATTATGATTTTTACCTATTATATCCCACTAAAATGCAATAAAAGTGATCAACAAAAACATATGTAGACCAGAATATATCGTGTGCAAAGCCACAACATTTCCCCCAAACAACAAGCCACTCAACCAGCTCTTTAGCCAAAAACGTAACAATGTTATGCCACTTGGAAACGTGTGCGCAAAAATGATAGATTTTTTCCGTCCTTCCACATTATGGTTTTATTTGACAAATTTAGTAAAACATAAAAAAATATTCATGTCTGGATCCACATAATCTATCACCCATAGAATAAAGATACATGAATATTGGGCTATACGGTGAACCCGAAAAAAATAAATAAAATCCAGAACAGATTGATGCTTTTCCTACTCAATTACCCTCAAAAAGTTTCCGTAATTTTCAACATAGGTGATACCAACCCCAAATGGTAACACTGGGAAAAGCATCTCTCCGCAAAATCAAAAGGCGTCACATGGGCCCAAAAACGGAAAAGCGAAAATTTGACCATTCTAAATTATTTCACCCCTTTTTGTTCAATTACTATGAGCTCTCAAGGGTTTCACATCTTCATAAATGTGTTTTCTGACTAGCTTGAGGGGTGCAGATTTGAAAAATGGTTAAATATTTAGGCATTAACCCCGTGATATAATCAAATTCATTCAAAAAACGGTATTTATCCCCAAAAGTAGTGAATTCTAAAATAACGAAAATCGCTATATCGATTTGTAAGCCTCGTGACAATCAAAAAAATTATCCAAAAATTTCAAACATTATGAAATGTTAAAGTAGATATGAGAAAGTTATTCGGCAAGTTATTTTAGTTGGTAAATCGATTCTGCCTGAAAATGCGGTGATTTCGAATTTCGAAAATGACAAATTTTTTCCAAAATTCTTTTTCATGCCAAAATTTCCACTAAATAGTACAACATGTGGGGAAAAACAATCTCATAATCGCTTTGATAGTAAACAGAGGTTAAAAGTTATAAACCATATAAAGAGACGCGTCAGAATCCAAAAATGAACTGAGCCTTAGACTACCAAATAATGGGCTGCGTCCTTAAGGGGTAAAGGTGTTTTGTTTTTCCTGTAAGTAACAGGAAAATGTATTGAGTAGGCAAACCTTTAATCAATAGATAATGTTCCTCTTTTTCCCATGCAAATAACGTTGCAGTAAATGACAATATTTCCGGTATACACCGACCATGGACGAAAAAACATCAATTTCCACAATCATATGTCATTTGGATGTATCTGCCATACCAGAAAAGTCCATCCCTGGTAGGGGTTATCAAATAAAAAAAATTAATTCTTCCCGGAAGCCATGACCCTACGAAGTTACAGGACAGAACACGTCACAATTAAAGGCCAGGACAATTCTTGTTTCATATTAATTATGAAAATTCTTATAGTGGTATTCCAGGAATAAGCATAATTAATATACTAATGGGTACTCAAATATAGCTAATTATATTTAGTTTGTTTATTTAAAATTTGCTCCCGTCGCAGAAATATCTGTGACACGACTGTAATGAAGAATTAAAATGCTCTGCCCTTTAATTCGTCCGTTAATTTCTCTGGGCCGTGCGGAGACGAGCACAGGACAGAAGATGGCCGCTGGTCACATGTCCACACACATGTTCCTGCTCGTGCCTGGGCAGGTCATGTGATCACCACGAAGTTTGGCTGTGGTCGGTTGGTTGCAGTGCTCCTCAGTATGGCATGTGTTTGATGATGGGCAGTTCACATTATTACATATGGTAACAGGCCAGCACAGGTCTGTATATCTCACCCGGGAGCAGAGCATAAAGGGAGGAGGAGTTACGAGAACTAAAGGATCATGGACTTGTAAGGTTTCCGTGGCGGCCACTTAGTGATAACTCCCCCTACTTTAGGAGGCCATAAATTTAGTAATCATAAATCAAACTATTAGCTCTGTTTGTGGACTGAATGACAGTGAGTATGTGTATTCATTATTATTATCTCATGAGTTTTTCTTTGGTCAGAAGACGTTCATATTCCATGAATACCCCTTTAATACATTGCTGAGTGTCAATTTCCTGTTCTACCTTGGGTATTTGGTTGGGGCCCTTTTTTTTTTTTTGTAGAAGCATTTCCTTGTTTTTTGGGGGGGGAGGGGGGGGGGTGGTTTATTTTTAATTTTTGTTTATAGTGCACATTCTATCCCAGGCGATACCGGTGCGTCCACCCCCAGCCACCCACCATGACACATCAAGGTGCTTCCAGAGATTCCTAATGTATTGGGGGGACGTGGAAACACATCCCGACTAACAGCCCGATTCTAAAATATTATCGCTAGACCCTCAACAACTTTTTGCAAAAAAGGGTTCGAATTGTCGACACACATTTATAAATTATGTACTCTAAAGAAACATGAAGTTTGTCACATACAATTTTCGACAATATACAAACTCTTTATGTTTTCACAGAAAAACCATATATTTCATCCAACCAACCGGATTGTGGCCCACCATAAAAAAACTTAAATGTACAAAGTACATGTAATAAGTCAATTGGTTAGTTCAACAATGCAAGGTTGGGCCAACTGAACACTTCCATCCCAGCAAAAAAATATTGCAGTGTCTGAGTCACCCCTAGTAATTGTAAGCCAAGGATAGGTAAAACTACAAATACCACCATAATACCAATATAGGCGTGGCTATAACAATCTATGAGTCCTATGTCAATTAGTATTCAGCCAAGGCTATAAAGTTATCCCAGGTGTTACAAAGCTCTCAACATTACAGGTCAGTGCCATCAAGTCAAAGATTGCATAGGGGTCAGCGTCCTTGGCCAGTGATTCTAATAATTGTTTGTAATAGTTGAAACTCCAATTCAACCAAGTATCATAGTTTATATGGTTTGAAAAAGACACAATTCCCTCCAGTTCAAACCAAGGAAGGGTAAGGGGTAACAATTCTATATAACATAACCATCAATGCAGTTGGTGTAGAAAGCATCTCACTCCTTTCTTGAAGTCTCTCCTGCTGTGACCAAGCGCTGAGGCAGGCTATGTCCAAAATTTACAGTTCTCATATAGAAAAAATCCCTGTCGGTCGCCTCTGGTGTTACCCCTTACGCTTAAGCCCACTTTTCACCTTCCTGACAAACCCGGCCCATTTTTTCAATCTGGCCCTGTGTCACTACAAATGGTTATAACTTTGAAACGCTTTAACCATATCCAAGTGATTTTGAAAATTATTTTTCCTCGTGACATCATGTACTTCATTTAGTTAAAAACATTTGGTTGTATGTTTTGCATTTGTTTATGACATAAAATCAGATATTGGTGAAATTTGGAAAAATTCTCAATGTTTGAAATTCAACAAATTTCTACTTTTCCACACACGAGTCATAACAACAAAAAACGTAATAACTAACTTTCTCGAATGTTCTTCTTTTACCGCCGTTTTTTTTAACATCTACTATCTTTTGTAAGATGTTATGGGGCTTTGAACGTCCAGGAGTGCCAATTTTTCATATTTTCATAAAAAAGCAAAATCCTGCATTAAGAGGGAACCTGCCAGGTTTGCAAGTCCCATTTGCGATGCCAAATAAATGCAAAACCCCATAAATTACCCCATTATAGAACTACAACCCTCAACATACCTAAAACACTTTTATGAAGTTATGTTAACCCTTTTGCTTGTTTTAAAGGGTTTACAACAACAAACTCGGAAGCAATTTGAATTACATTTTTTTTTTGGCTAATAGAATGTGTTTTTTCATAAAATGTACAAATTTCTCAGTGGATAACATCACAAACGCTCCACAAAATTTGATATCCCATCCCTCTCGCGTAATAACAATCCCCCCATATGTGGTGGTAACCTGCTGTAATGTGCACACGCCAGGCACATGGAAGCTGTGCCATTCAGAGCAGTTATTCATTGGTCACTTTATACTGGCTAGTACAATCTTTTTTTTGTGCAATTTGTACTCTAAGGCGTTATTTTTTGCGACATAGATAGAGCACTTTCAAATACTCATTTTAGTGGTCGGTAGCTTTTTGATGACATTTATAACTCTTAATGTATAGGAAAGAAAATGTCATTTGGTTTCCTTTTTTTTGTATTTTTTTTTTTTCGGGCCGTACTATAATAAAAATACTTAATACTCTTTTATTCATCACTACGATTACGGGATCCATCATTTTTATATGTCTTTATATATTTTTTTACAATTTTAACTACTGAAAAAACGAATGTAAAGAATTCTCAACATTTTTTGGTTTTTGCATCGCCATCTTTTTGGAGATATAACTTAATATTTTGTGTGTGACATGAGCTGGTTTAAGCTTATTTTTACGTATGAGTTGTTCTTTTCAGTGGTACCACATTAGTTGGTCCAAACTTAAATGCACAGGATAACAGCACACACTCCATATGTTCATCATGTTATCTTAATCCACCACTGAGGACAATACAATCAAGCCCAAACATCTTCGGAGTATTTGATTCCCTGCAGTTATATAGACATCCCTGGAAAATCCAGAGAGATCAATTGGGTACGTGACACCCAGATTCACTAGGGAATTGTCACCAACTTTCATCCGCTATCACTTCCCTTCACATTGGAAACCCACCTGAAATCTGCCTCTGTTTATCCACCGAATGTTCCATCACACTCAGCGAGATCACTTTCCCATTAACATCTCAGGCACACTCTTTTTGCATCTCACTCAAGGTAGAGTCCTTTCTACAAGCTGTTCAGGACGCCTCATCCTGCCTCTGCGCATTAGTCACAAACCAGGGATAAATCCAAATCCATGCTCCCTTCATCCCTTTGACACGATCAAGCGCTACACAGCAGTCACTTTCTCTTTCATTATAACTGCCTGCAGGGGGCACAATTTCTAGGGGTGAAATCTTGTCCTCGCTATTTTTATTTTCATCACAATCGCGCCTGTCTGTGTCATACTCCATCACATCAGTAATAATGACTACTTCTAGGGAAGTTTTTCATTACTTATCTAGTTCAGTACTGGGCCTTTCAGCACTGACAGGTGCCATAGCCACCACAAGTGCACCGACTTCACTGACAGGTGCCATATGCACTACAAGTGCACCTACCTTACTGACATGTGCCATATCCACCACAAGTGCACCCACCTCACTGACAGGTGCCATATCCACCACAAGTGCACCCACCTCACTGTCTCTTCCAGCTGGAAACACACCTGCATCACTTATGGCTTCATTCACACCATGGCGCTCCTCTGAATGCAGTGACAGATCTCTGCAGCTTGATTTACTCAGTTCAGTCCACAGCACAATCAGTCATCTCCACACAGCACTCAGCGTCACTTCCATCAGCTGGTTACATGGTCAGTACAAATCTCCCCACCATTTTGTACCTCTGTCTTGTGTGGTCACATTGGAAAACACATTTACCACTACATTTGCTTCCCCCATAGAAATGTCCATCTCATCATCATTCCCTGTCAGTGTAGGAGATAATTGGTCTATATTAGCAAATACATTATTATTGCTTAACACTGGCATAGACATTACATTTTCTGTGTTACCATTGGCAACTACATTGACCGTTTTTCATGGCGCAATTTCGGAAAAACTGACAAAAAAGGATGCGTTTTCAAAAAACTAATGCGTTTTTAAAAAACGGATGCGTTTTTTAACGCATGCGTTTTTAACGATCTGAAAACGCACTTAGTAAAAACGGCCCAAAAACGCCATGTGTGTCTTTTAAAAACGCATGCGTTTTTTGAAAACGCATGCATTTTTGTCCGTTTTTCATTGCGCAATTTCGGAAAAGGACGCCACACCCTGGGGTAAAACACAGGAGAACAGATATTAGACTCATTCTCAATAGGCAATGGGTGATGACATAAGCTGTGCCTAGTTTTCCTCCTCTTTCCACCTCTCATAAGGGTCTGTGACAGCCGCTCAGTAGAGGACGTCTAGTGAAAACACAAAGGACACATTAGGCAGGCGCCACACGTAGCGCTTTTGCAAGCGCAGACAAAGTCGCGCCCACAGGGGCGGGCCTCGGCCCGATCGCATCGGCGTTTCTATGGAAACGCCTGCGATCGGGAACGAATCGCCGGTGTTTCGCGTTAAATTAATGCAAAACACCGGCGGCTCGTTCCCATTTGCAAGCGCAGACAAAGCTCTACGTGTGGCGCCAGCCTCAGTATGAGGTAATTAGGTATACAACAAGCCGTAGGCACCTAGAGGACGTGGGTACACACAGGCCATGCTCATTACATATCTAAGGCAGAGTACAGGCTCTTTACACAGCTGAGGCGGTGTACATGCTCATTTGTTACATCTAAGAGCAGAGAAAAACAGTTGCAAATCCAGTGTAAAGATCACAGTTTATACACATGATATACCAGTGAGATAATTCTCAGTAGAGCAGAGTTTACATAGACTTTGCATATAACACTGGGGGCAGGGATGCAGGAATGATTTGAAATGCAGTTCCACAGACAGCACTAAATAGCAGGCATACGTTCGTAAAAATGTAGCCTAAGGAGCGCTGCTCACCCCCGCCCCTCTCCATAGGGATGTATGGCACGCGGACCCATGCGATTTAGGGAAGTTTATGCTGTCTCTCTTATGAATCAGCCTGGTTTCCTGCTCCTACGGCATTCTGGGGGCGGATCACAGGCTGCATAAATTGGATCACAGCCTCAACACTGAGACTACAATCAATGCTGGTCAAGTATCCAACACCTCTATCTGTGAAAAATCCCCATGTCGTCAGGCTTTTAACTCCACTGAACATGATAGTTGAATGTCTCGTTCCATTTGCCACATTTTCCATACTTAATTTTTCCATACTTGTGCCCAAAGTGGAGAAACCCAAAGTTTTGGGAGGAAGTAATAGAATGTATACGAGTGACTCATCAGTGTACTATACCATGTGAAGCAAAGTACTGTATTCTGGGCACCAGGATTAGAGTCAGGGGATGTAATAGTAGTATATGTAATGCTATGAAAGGTTTGCTGATGGCATGCAAGGCAATCCAATACAAATGGAAAAATAGTAATCCACCTACCGTAGCATACCGTTTTTGAAAAGTAAAATGTATATGGTAATTAGTGAAGCTTATGATAAGATTGAATCCGTGGGTTAGACAGAAATGCGATATAAGAGATGGGGAATGGTAGTTTAAGGAAACAAATTCTTCTGATCAGAACCAGCAGATTTAGCAATTAAGGGACAGTCAATGGAAACGTACCCAAGCACCTGGAAACATGCACACTTCACCAGCCCTTTGGTTAGTCCATAACTATGTACCTCTGGCTTTTCCAAGCCCACTGCAACTTTATTTTTCACAGTGTTTACACTCCTCCCAGCTCCCTTAAGGCCCCAAACAGTCTTACCAGGAATTCCTGGATATTTCACTTTATCAGGGTTTTGGTATCGGTGCTGGGTTTTAAGGGTGAAGACACACATGGCGTTTTTAGGCCGTTTTTAGTTAGTGCGTTTTCAGATCGTTAAATGACCAGTTTGAATTAAGATAATTGCTCAAACCTGTCAAAAACGCATGCGTTTTGAAAACGTTTTCAAAAAATGCATTCGTTTTTCAAAAACGCATGCGTTTTTAACGATCTGAAAACGCACTAACTAAAAACGGCCCAAAAATGGCCTAAAAACGCCATGTGTGTCTTCACCCTAAGTAGCAATTCCTCTGTTGCAGAAAATCAATCCCATATGTCCATGCGTTTTTGAGGTTGTTTGCTTGTAGCAACCTAGATGGCTCCTCCAACAAAACACTGGGCCTCTTAGCAACAGGACATCCTTTCATGCAGTGATCCACCTGCAGACATCCCCAACATGGCTCCTGTTGGTTGTCCATAGCAACAGTACTCTTACTCCGTGTATCTGGACCTTTAGACATCGCAGCCAGGTTAGAGGCCAGCACAATATTCTCTGCTCTCAGACGTGCATTCAGGCTTTCCATGCTTTGCTGCCGCACAGTGATCTGCCGTTGTACTTCTTGTTGCACATCAGCCATAACTTGCTCATGTCTAAGGTTAGACTGTATCAGCTGCTCCAACAGCTCCTCCATTGTCTTGTCTGGATAATGGACCAGCACCGCAGCCGCTTTCACCCAGGACATAGACTTCTGGCCCTTTAAATTTCCACAAAGTTAAAGTTCATCCACAGCTTTTGTCATGCAGTTGCCGCTAGCAACCTGCCCATTGCATCCTCCACCAATTGTAGGGGTTCAGCTCAAATGTGGGGATCGGCAATGACAAAGCTCTCTTGGACAGCAGGATTAAAGTTGAAACTGTGCATTTATTCCAGCAAAAAACAGCAGTAACAAGCAAAACATCAAATAAAATCCTTGCCTGTCCGGCTCTAACTAAACACTTGGCGGCCCTCACTAGCCACTGGAGGGCTTCTCCCTGCCAGTATGAAACATACGTTCAGTAACCCAGTGTCACTCACGTGTGGCTCTCACACAGTCCAGCATCTGTGTCTCCAGGTAGAGAGCCCCTTCTGACTGCTCCACACCCTTCTTTGAGGGGGCTGTCACACGTCGCGTTTACTGCATGCGTTTAAAAACGCATTGCTACAGCTGAAGGGATATTTCCCTAATTAAACAGCTGTTAACGCTTGCGTTTACAAAATGCAAGCGATAACGCATGTGTTAACATCGCGGTTAACGCATGTGGTTGTTAACACATTGTTAACACATGTGTTAACATTGCCTCTGTGCGTTAACACTTGCGTTTTGTAAACGCAAGCGTTAACAGCTGTTTAATTAGGGAAATATCCCTTCAGCTGTAGCAATGCGTTTTTAAACGCATGCAGTAAACGCGACGTGTGACCGCACCCTAAGGGATTGCACACCTGGTGCATTGTTAGACTCATTAGAATCTGGAAGCTTTGGTCTGGAGCAGTGATCACACTTCTGTCTCCACTCCTGCAATTAGAGTCCTGTACCAGGTCTTCCAAGAGACCAACACATGGAAAACAGCTTCCAGTTTGACCCAATTCACACTGTGGTCGCTGTAAAACACATAAACCTTCATTTTTTCTCCAATTCAATAGTGACCTTGTCACTGTGTGTATATGCTGTATGTGTACGCAGTATGTGTGTATATGCTGTATGTGTACGCAGTATGTGTGTATATGCTGTATGTATATGCAGTATGTGTGTATATGCTGTGTGTATATTGTGTGTTCATACTGCATGTATATGTATATATGGTGAGTGTATACTGTATTTATCTGTATAAGATATATACTATTTGTACTGTATTACACATAATGTGAATGTTCTATACAATATGTGTGCAAATTTGATGTGTATATATGGTATGTGTGTATAAATGTATGGGTGTCTACATACTGTATGTGTGTATAATCATACGTATATGCGTTTGTCTATACTGTATATATTAGTGTATACAGAAATGTGTGTGTATAAGTGTTTAAATGTTTTTGTGTGTACAAATATATAAAAGTGAGCATAGAACTTTGAATGTGTGTGTGTATATGAGTGCGTAAATGTGTGTGATTGCATAAACGTGACTGTACAAATGTTTATATTTTTTTTGAGCAGTAGGGGGCCCCATGGGGCCCTAGCTCTTCTAGTTACTCCACTGCTGACAGTCTATATAGAACTGTCACTCACACTATGAACTGCTTCTCCCACTATGAGAGGTAGCAGTTGTTTTATGGCTAATTAACTAAGGGGGTACTTTCAGTCTTTAGGTCCCACTAAGTCTTTCACCCGGGACCTCACACTGGAACATTTACTAAAAGCTGTCCCTCTGCATTTAACATCTCATGTCTATTGATGGCTGCTTGAATATAAAATAAAGAAATTTGATGTCCCATGCTGTTTGGAGGGAGATGTAAACTTGATAAATCATTTTTGCCTGATGAATGGGATAAGGCATCTATCTCTGCTATAATTCAAAAGACAAACTTCAAAATCCTCTCCACATGGTTCAGGACTCCTGTGAAGTTATGCAGGATGTTCACTTCGACTTATGACACTTACAGGTGTAAGACAGCACGTAGCTCTATGCTTGGCATATTTAGCCTGAGGGTCAGGGCTCTGTGGAATACGTGTTTTGCTATAATAGCTGAGGGCCGACTATCTATGCACCCTGGCTCCGTTCCCTTGATTAAAAAGGGTTTCCTCAAACACTGTGTCCCCACTATGGAGCAAATTATTCCTAGACTTTGGAAGTCCACAACTGGACAGTCTCACTATACAGGCGGTCCCCTACTTAAGGACACCTGACTTACAGACAACCCATAGTTATAGACAGACCCCTCTGACCTCTGGTGAAGCTTTCTGAATGCTTTACTAAAGTTACCGGGACGTACTTCAGTCATCAAGCATGACATCATAACCGAGCCCCACATCCGGGTACACCAAAAACCCTACCGGGTCCCTGAAGCGCGCCGGCTTGCCATATCCGAAGAAGTCAGGCAGATGTTAGACCTGGGGGTTATCGAGGAGTCTAAAAGTGACTGGTCGAGTCCTATTGTTTTGATTCCCAAACCTGATGGTTCCCTACGGTTCTGCAATGACTTTAGGAAGTTGAACGAGGTGTCCAAATTTGATTCTTATCCTATGCCCAGAGTTGACGAGTTGATAGAACAACTTGGACAGGCTAGGTTCTTCTCCACCCTTGACCTGACGAAAGGGTATTGGCAGGTACCCCTTACTGACAGGGCCAAAGAGAAGACCGCTTTTGTTACTCCTGATGGGCTTTTTCAGTATGTGCTACTCCCTTTTGGGCTACATGGGGCTCCCGCCACATTCCAGAGGTTAATGGATCTCGTGCTAAAACCTCACCGGAGATATGCCTCGGCCTATCATCTATATATAAATATATATTTGGCTGTATTGTTAGCTGGACTGTGATTGGAGAGGAGAGGTGCTACCACCTGACCAGGGGTAGTATAAAACCCCTGCTCAGTGAGAGCACATGGTCTTTGTCTTGGTCTAATCCCAAGCAGACAGTGGGGGACATGTATCATAGTTTTGTCTCTCTGTGGTGAATTTTTTGAGGCATTTGGCAGCTCTTTTTTGCACCTTATGTATGATCATGTCTTTTTACTTGTGATACATGTTCAGTTTTTCCTAACCTGGTGCAAATTTTGGCTTCTTTTTGAGACTTTTTGTTGTAAATGTCTCTAATCCACATGGACACAAGCCATGTGAGGGGGTTATATACAGGAGTGGACATAAGCCACGTGAGGGGTTATATACAGGAGTGGACACAAACCACGTGAGGGGGTTATATACAGGAGTGGACACAAGCCATGTGAGGGGGTTATATGCAGCAGTGAACACAAGCCATGTGAGAGGGTTATATGCAGGAGTGGACAGTAATGTTTATTTTGGATTTGAGGCTGTGTCCTGCATTTTTAAGCGCTCTAGTCACACCTCAGCGAGATGACGACATATGAGGCTGCGGTCACACGTTGCGTTTTGATTGTGTTTTGAAACCTATTACAACAGCTGAGGAGAGATTATTTGCCTTATTACATTACTGTTAATATTTGCATTTACAAAACGCATAGTGAACGCGATGTTAACACATGCGTTAACGTTGCGTTTATATTCAGTTTTTTAAATGCAAATGTTAACAGTAATGCAATTAGGCAAATCACCTCTCCTTAGCTGTTGTAATAGGTTTCAAAATGCAATTAAAGCGCAATTAAAACGCCACGTGTGACCTCACCCTTAGAAGTGACCAATAAATGTAAATGCAAACATTTCTGAATTTAAAAAAAACCCGGTTACTGTATAAAATTTTAAAGATTTAAAGCATGTGAAGTAATTCCCATTTACATGTTAAAACAGAGTCCATGCAAAAACCCTACCTTTGCACCTGCCCTGGACCAGGTGCAGATTTGCGCCTAAAAAAATAAGCAAAAAAAGTGATACATAAGTGAAAAGTCGTGTGGAACATCTGAGAAACTAAGACACATAAGGCACACTGCACAAGGTGCAGACCAAGGCTTACTTGAAAAACGACAAGTGAAAAGTCGCAAAAAAGTCACAACTACGACAAAATTCGCAAAAATGAGACAATTTGACTAGCAGAAATAATGATACATGTCCCCCAGTGTATGCAGCACAGCTTCAGTGCTGCCACACATACTAATCCCCGGAACTGATAGTGCCTCAGGTACCTGATAAATGGGATGAGTCAGGAGTCTCTAGTCCAGAGCTTCAGCTTCCACAATTTGGACACAGCTCCACCACAACTATTCCAGTCTGCATCTACTATCAGGCTGGTGCACAATTCCTGCGGACCCTCTCTCTCCATTACCACTCCATTAACCAGAAGTTGCTGTGTTATCGTTTGGCCGTCCCCTACTGTCTGAAGTACAATGAAGAACTGTAAGTTCATTTGCACAACATTGCCTCCGTCTGATCCCTGTATACGGCTTCTTACCACCACGAGCTCCCCCATCCATTACCCAGGGACTCATCCTACAGACACTCAGGGGTTGCCCCAGGGAGAAACCAGTACATCAGCCTTTCCCTCCTTATTTCTTGCACACACCAACTGCTGGATGCATGCCTTCTGGTCCCCATACCAAGCACCGTGACAACAGAGTGCCCTAGGCTGCAGTAGCCAACCACTCTGCTATTCTGGGCCCGGCTGCCTCTAGGCCCACATTAGGCCCTGTGGTTGCATATACACTCACCGGCCACTTTATTAGGTACACCTGTCCAACTGCTCGTTAACACTTAATTTCTAATCAGCCAATCACATGGCGGCAACTCAGTGCATTTAGGCATGTAGACATGGTCAAGACAATCTCCTGCAGTTCAAACCGAGCATCAGTATGGGGAAGAAAGGTGATTTGAGTGCCTTTGAACGTGGTTTGAACGTGGCTGGGATTTTCACACACAACCATCCCTAGGGTTTACAGAGAATGGTCCGAAAAAGAAAAAACATCCAGTGAGTGGCAGTTCTGTGGGCGGAAATGCCTTGTTGATGCCAGAGGTCAGAGGAGAATGGGCAGACTGGTTCGAGCTGATAGAAAGGCAACAGTGACTCAAATCGCCACCCGTTACAACCAAGGTAGGCAGAAGAGCATCTCTGAACGCACAGTACGTCGAACTTTGAGGCAGATGGGCTACAGCAGCAGAAGACCACACCGGGTGCCACTCCTTTCAGCTAAGAACAGGAAACTGAGGCTACAATTTGCACAAGCTCATCGAAATTGGACAGTAGAAGATTGGAAAAATGTTGCCTGGTCTGATGAGTCTCGATTTCTGCTGCAAAATTCGGATGGTAGGGTCAGAATTTGGCGTCAACAACATGAAAGCATGGATCCATCCTGCCTTGTATCAACGGTTCAGGCTGGTGGTGGTGGTGTCATGGTGTGGGGAATATTTTCTTGGCACTCTTTGGGCCCCTTGGTACCAATTGAGCATCGTTGCAATGCCACAGCCTACCTGAGTATTGTTGCTGACCATGTCCATCCCTTTATGACCACAATGTACCCAACATCTGATGGCTACTTTCAGCAGGATAATGCGCCATGTCATAAAGCTGGAATCATCTCAGACTGGTTTCTTGAACATGACAATGAGTTCACTGTACTCAAATGGCCTCCACAGTCACCAGATCTCAATCCAATAGAGCATCTTTGGGATGTGGTGGAACAGGAGATTCGCATCATGGATGTGCAGCCGACAAATCTGCGGCAACTGTGTGATGCCATCATGTCAATATGGACCAAAATCTCTGAGGAATGCTTCCAGCACCTTGTTGAATCTATGCCACGAAGAACTGAGGCAGTTCTGAAGGCAAAAGGGGGTCCAACCCGTTACTAGCATGGTGTACCTAATAAAGTGGCCGGTGAGTGTATATATGCTACATTACTTAGGTAATCATTAAGTTAATCTGTGTTGCATATCTGTGGTGTTGATAATATGTGAAACACTTCTATTCCTTTACTTTTTGATTTTTCATAATAAAATATTTGTCTTCAGTTTATGATTTTATGTACAAAATGTAACCCATTATTGTTAACCCATTATATTTTGTTAAAGCTAAGAACAGTTATTTACTATTCTGGGCAAACAGGACCTTTCTCAAGCAGTACACAAGTGATAAAGTGCAGGTATGAGCCCTGAAATAGTCAGTTCTTGGAAAACACTAAGTGGGCGTGGAGAGGTGTGAAGGGGGCTTGCCTGGTAGTAATAACAAAAATCTATGCAAGGACCTCCTGATGTATCCAGCACAGTGTGGGCAGGACTTATATAATACACAGGGTCTGATATAATACGCATTGTGCATGGAGCAGTGTCTACAACCCACAGTAGCTAGTGCAGCTCATCCAGGAGGGCACATCAATACGAAGGGGGCCGTAGGAGGGAAAAAAACAACAGCAGGACTGCTACCTTCTCCTTTGTGCCTCATCCACACCCATCAAGGCCGGCAAGGTGAAGCAAAAAGAAGGGAGACCATGTGATGGTAAAAGTCACCGCTGGATCAATCCTGGTGTAATCCCTGGCAGATACCAAAAGGAAGGTCTGTGATGGTAGCGACAGGCCAAAAAATCACACAGCGACTGGAGATGTTGTAAACTCCAAAGAGAACTCCTGTCACGCGTGGTCCTGTGACCCATATCGCGGGTCGCGGGCTCACCTGTGCCCCTCCCTCTTCGCAGGCGCAGCGCCACATACGCTCCCGAGTCCTGGCCTCACTCCATGTACATGCGTCCCCGTTTCCTAGGGACAGCCTCAGAAAGTTTAAAGAGCGCTGGCCATTTTCCCATAAGGCTATTTAAATCTGCCTCTCCCATCATACCCTGCCGGATCTTTGTGCCTTGAGCCTTGGAGAAAGCTGTTTTGATGCCTTGCGCTGTTTCTGAGTATTTCCGTTGTGACCCTGGTTCTGTTTCTGACTGCCACCTGCCCTGACCTGTTGCGACGACTCTGACTCCGATCCTGTGCTGCCTGTCCTGACCTCCTGCCTGTCCCCGACTACTAGATTGCCTACCGTTTCTGTACCTCAACCTTGGCTGCCACTGCAGACAAGTCACGCCTGTGGAAGTCCAATCCGCTTTGCGGTGGGCTCTGGTTCAGAGAATCCACACCTCCAACAGCAGCAGATAATAAGCCGGTAACAAACTCCTTCCTCTGAGAGTTGGCCCAGCTGTTAGTTGGCTGGCTGTGGCTGAATAATAGTCCTATTGTAACAGGAGCAAATAGTACCTCCTCCTAGACCAGTGGCTAGGCTGGAAATAATCTCCAGGGAGCCGATTTGGCTCTGCTGCATGAGACAGCACGACAGCCAGCAGTGTGTAGTTCACAGCCCCTGAGAACAGAGACAGAGGGGCATAATTATCAGGACCTCTGTGCCACACCAGTGCTTAGCTTGCTAGTGCTTGCGATTATTTGCCCCGATCCGCCACCTTCCCCCAGTGGGGCGTGAAGGAGCGTGAAAGGGGGGCGGGGCGCGGCCGGCCGAGAGTGGCCGTCGCTGGGCGTTACTGTTCCCACGCTGACGCACAGCATATGGTAAATATGCCCCAGAGAGTCAGAACAAAAGATCCAAAACTCCAGACAGAGTCTTTATTTATAAATTTGCTCAGTCTAGCCTGTTTTGGGCTGCTAACCAATGACAGCCTGCAAAACCTTTACCTTTACTAAGGGTCTCACACTCACTTTTGTCAGACTGTGCACCAATTTAGAGGATAAAATGGCTTGCACAGGTATTCAATAAGTGTGTGTGCTGGGATTGTGGCGCATGCAACCCTTTTTGTGACGCAGTTGCGCTGGCTTCCATGCGACACAAATTAGGGGTGTGCCGTCGGTTGGTCCGTCTGATTCGGACTGAGCGCAGGATTTAAATTTCAAATTGTGCCACAAGCCCTAGCCTACAATGATCAGCTGTAAGGTGTCTGTAATGAAGTTTTATTGATAATCCTTGTTCCCTCGAGAGCACAAAATTTTGAAAATCCAATTGTCATCGGGGCAAAAAAAAATTGTCCGGTGTTACAATTATAAAATATAGCAGTTCCGACATACAAATTCAACTTAAGTATATACCTAAAGAACAAATCTTGTATGTAACCCGGGGACTACCTGTATATACTACTCTAATGAATAATGTTCCTATAAGTACTTTACACAAATACATCACATACTCAATACATTTACAAGATCAAACATATGCATGAACATTCAAAACCATAAATATAAACAAATATAAATACTTGACCCTGTAATGTTCCTACACATGTCAATGGGGGAATCCTGTCTCCTTGTCACATACATTTAGAGGTGATTTTGAGTTCTATAAACCAGCAGGCAACCACACATACAGGCAGTCATATATACAGTATAGAACAAAAGTTTGGACACACCTTCTCATTCAAATAGTTTTCTGTATTTTCATAACTATAAAAATTGTAGATTCACACTGAAGGCATCAAAACTATGAACTACCACATGTGAAATGACATGCTTAACAACAAAGTGTGAAACAACTGAAAATATGCCTTATATTCTAGGTTCTTCAAAGTAGCCACCTTTTGCTTTGATTACTGTTTTGCACACTCTTGCCATTCTCTTGATGAGCTTCAATGGTCTTCCAACAGTCTTGAAGGAATTCCAAGAGATGCTTAGCACTTGTTGGCCATCACTCTGCGGTCCAGCTCACCCCAAACCATCTCGATTAGCTTCATGTCTGGTGACTGTGGAGGCCAGACATGAAGGTCAAATAGCCCTTACACAGCCTGGAGGTGTGATTAGAATCAATGGCCTGTTGAAAAATAAATGATGGTCCAACTAAACGCAAACCGGGTGGAATAGCATGCCGATGCAAGATGCTGTGGTAGCCATGCTGGTTCAGTATACCTTCAGTTTTGAATAAATTCCCAAAAGTGTCACCAGCAAAGAAGCGCCACAATATCATTTCTCCTCCTCCATGCTTCACAGTGAGTGGGAACCAGGCATGTAGAGTCCATTTGTTCACCTTTTTGCATTGCACAAAGACACGGTGGTTGGATCCAAAGATCTCAAATTTGGACTCATCACACCAAAGCACAGATTTCCACTGGTCTGATGTCCATTCCTTGTGTTTTTTAGCCCAAACAAGTCTCTTCTGCTTGTTGCCTGTCCTTAGCAGTGGTTTCCTAGCAGCTATTTTACCATGGAGGCTGCTGCACACAGTCTCCTCCGAACAGTTGGTGTAGAGATGTGTTTGCTGCTAGAACTCTGTGTGGCATTGACCTGGTGTCTGATCTGAGCTGCTGTTACTTGCGATTTCTGAGGCTGGTGACCCGGATGAACTTCTCCTCTGCAGCAGAGGTGACTCTTGGTCTTCCTTTCCTGGGGCGGTCCTTATGTGAGCCAGTTTCTTTGTAGCACTTGATGGTTTTTGTAACTGCACTTGGGGACACTTTCAAAGTTTTCCCAATTTTATGGCCTCTTGTTTTTCTTTACTTAACTGCTTTTTTATAGCCATAATATAAATTCTAACAGTCTATTCAGTAGGACTATAAGTTGTGTGTCAGGGCTCAGGGGCAGTGAACCCCCTGGACGACCGTGGACGATGATACTAGCCAACACTTTGGACCAGAATCTAAGTCGCACCCCATCTTCACCAGAGCCGCCATAAAGCAGGATGGTCTTGCTGCGGCGCAGTGCCACCAGGTCGATCCACAGGTGCGACTAGCCTGCGGTGGCAGCCAATGTCAAGGTACAGAAACAGCAGGCAATCTCGTGGTCAGAAGCAGGCAGATGTTCAAGGCAGAGGGGCAGAGTCAGGGTCAGGCCCGGGGTCACAGAGGAAGGTCAGAACAGGAACACAGGGAATACTCTCGTGAAGCTTTCTCAATGGCAAGAAGCTCAAAGATCGGGCGGCGGTTGATTGGAGCAGCCAGCTTATATGGAAAACCTGGAAGTGGCCAGGGCCAATCAGCGGTGCGCTGGCCCTTTAAATCTTTAAGAGCTGCCCCGCGCGGCTCACGTCTGGTCTGGTGGATACCACGTGACACGTATCCACCTGACTTCTGCACAACACAACTGATGGTTCCAACCCCATTTATAAGGCTGTGGTCACACGTACCCCTAGGCATCCATTCATAATGCGATGCTAGCGCACAGGGGGCGGTCCTCGGCCCGAACGGACATTTCCAGAGGATCGCGTTCGATCGGCTTATCAATTGCATGCATTTCCCTGGAAACACATGTGCGTTCGGGCCGAGGAGCACCCCCCTTGCGCTAGTGGTGCATTATGTACTGACGCCTAGCGGTACGTGTGACCGGCCTGAGGGTGAAGACACACATGGCGTTTTTGGGCCGTTTTTACTAAGTGCGTTTTCAGATCGTTAAAAACGCATCTGTTTTTTAAAAACGCATGCGTTTATGTCTGTTTTTAATTGCGCAATTTCAGAAAAACTGACAAAAACGCATGCTTTTTTAAAAAACGGATGCGCGTTTTTGGGCCGTTTTTACTAAGTGCGTTTTCAGATCGTTAAAAACGCATCCGTTTTTTGAAAACGCATGCGTTTTTGTCCGTTTTTCATTGCGCATGCGTTTTTAACGATCTGAAAACGCACTTAGTAAAAACGGCCCAAAAACGCCATGTGTGTCTTCACCCTGAGGGTCAGGGATCTGTGGAATACGTGTTTTGCTATAATAGCTGAGGGCCGATTATCTATGCACCCTGGCTCCGTTCCCTTGATTAAAAAGGGTTTCCTCAAACACTGCGTCCCCACTATGGAGCAAATTATTCCTAGACTTTGGAAGTCCACAACTGGACAGTCTCACTATACAGGTGGTCCCCTACTTAAGGACACCCGACTTACAGACAACCCATAGTTACAGACAGACCCCTCTGACCTCTGGTGAAGCTTTCTGAATGCTTTACTAGTAGATGAAGGCGGTGGGACAACCCTGCTGACAGTAGATGAAGGTGGCGGGACAGCCCTGCTGACAATAGATGAAGGCAGCGGGACAACCCTGCTGACAGTAGATGAAGGCGGTGGGACAACCCTGCTGACAATAGATGAAGGCAGTGGGACAACCCTGCTGACAGTAGATAAAGAACCCATTGAAATTGTAGGATTTGCCCGAGCCTCATTGGAAGTGTACTGCTGAACTTCTGCTAGATACTGGGGCACATTTACTTACCCGGCCCATTAGCGATCCAGCGGCGCGTTCTCTGCACAGGATTCGGGTCCGGCTGGGATTTAAGATGGTAGTTCCTCCGCCGTCCACCAGGTGGCGCTGCAGCGCCGAAAATAATCTTAACGCCCCGGAATGCACCATCCCATAGAAGGTGAAGGTGAGCGCTCCCCGAGCGACACATTTTCGGTTTTTAAATGCGGCGGTTTTTCCGAATACGTCGGGTTTTCGTTCGGCCACGCCCCCCCGATTTCTGTCGCGCGCATGCCGGCCCCGATGCGCCACAATCCGATCGCGTGCGCCAAAAACCCGGGGCAATTCATGTACAAGCGGCGCAAATCGGAAATATTCGGGTAACACGTCGGGAAAACGCGAATCGGGCCCTTAGTAAATGACCCCCACTGTGTGAGCAGATTTACTTACCCGGTCCTGTCACGATCCCGTGGTGCGTTGTCCGCCGAGGATTCAGGTCCAGCGCGATTCACTAAGATCGTGCGTCCGAGCTCCTGCATTCGTTGCTTCTGCACTGAGGTCCGCCGGAGTTCACCTGCTTCTTCCCGGTGCATGTGAGTGCTGATCTTGCGAAAACAATTCGTTCTTTAAATTTTGCGGTTTTGCCAGATCCTGCAGGTTGTCCGAAGGCCACGCCACGTGATTTCTGTTGCGTGCAACCTGGCACCGATGTGCCACAATCCGATCTCGTGCACCAAAAACCCAGGGCAATTTGCGCAAAACGGAAATATCTGGGAAACCCGACAAAAGTGCAGTCCTCGGAGAAACCGCCGCTGGAATGCGAATGGACTGGGTAAGTAAATGTGCCCCAATGTATTTTTGTTGTAAACTGCTTGCACCAGTATTTAAGAAGTGTCCGCGCTGCTATTGTGTTGCACGCAACCGTTTTGTCGCCAAAGTGCACTAGGCACCATGTGACACAAATAAGGGGGCGTTCCGGTGCTCAGTCGGACCATGCGCCAGATTTATCATGCAAGCTGTTTTGCACGCCCTATGTTAAAGGTTCACCAGAAAGAAGTTGCAGGTCCAGTGCAGGGAAGCGCCAAATTCATGATTTCTGGTGCACGATCTTAATGAAACTGGCGCACCCAACATTACACACGGGCAGAGAACTTTTAGTGCAGTTTCGCACATTCTTAGTAAATGTTCCCCACAGAGTTATGGAACAATTTTTTTAATTTATTTAGTTGTATTATATTTCCCCAGAATCAAACTTTCTTTTAATGAGCAAAAGGATTTCTTGTTTTTCTATTTTCTCCCATTCAGAGTGGAGCTTTGCATTAGATATTACTTTGCTACCAGGGCCCTAAAAATGCCAAATCAGCCCTTGTATTAAATGACAATTAACCCTATGTTTGATGAGTTATTTGTATATTCTGTAGGTTTTTGCTATTGTCCTTATTAACCCCTTAATGACCGCCCTATCGGGATTCTACGTCGGTCATTAAGGGTACTTCTTCTGACGCGACGCCTTTCTACGGCGCCGCGTCAGAAGAAGATTTCGGGACATCGGGTCAGTATAGTGCCGGTGTCGGGCTGTGATATCACAGCCCAGACCTGGCACTAACACCCGGGATCGGAAAAACTCCGATCCCGGGTGTTTAACCCCTTACACGCCGCGGTCAAGCATGACCGCGGCGTGCAAGTGTGTCCCCCGTGGATCGGACCCCCCCGGTGTGCTTACCGGGGGATCCGATCCCTCCTGCCGCTGCCCCGGGTCCCGACGAGTGACCCGAGGCTGTCGGCTCCTCTTCTCGCCGGGTCCTGCCTTCCTGGCAGGACCCGGCTGTAAGTAACTGAGCATGCGCGGCATGCTCAGTTACTTACACTTTACACTGCAATACAAGTGTATTGCAGTGTAGAGGCTTGAATAAGTGATCGGATGATGCAAAAAAGGGTCCCCCTTTAGGGCATTGCCCCGATGGGACCCCAACTTTTGTCACACTTGTGCCCTCCGCATCATCAGTAGCAGATGTTAATTTAGCTTTCTTAAAATTGGGTAAAATTTGCAGCTGATCCTTGGCAGGTATTAGGCGCCGCTTTTCTTCACCTGCATCCGGACATGGATCATCCCCAAAACCAACACAAAATAAAATTTTACTGTCCTGTTTGGGAGGTCTGGAGCCCTTAGCCTCAGTGACCCCTTCACACTGCCGCCGCCCCCCACCTAAGTGATCAGCGGCAACAGCGTGAAGAGGTGCTGAGGCACCGGAAGCTGCCACCAGTGCCGGGCTATCCTCCCCTCCCACTGGGGGACGCACCACAGCACTGGATTTTGATGGTATAGCCACTGCCGAGCCACCCTTACTGTCCGGCCTTGCGGCCGATGCCTCCCCCGCTCCCCCACTGTTACCACAAACAGAGACGGAGCCCATTGCCACATCAGGTTTATCTGTAATCTCCCTGCACCTTTGCACCGGGTCCACAGCAGAACTCGGGGGGGTTTGGGTAGCAGGGCTTGCACAGTGAGCTGACCCTGCACTTTGCCCGGGGGGGTGTACAGGGAGGGGGGTAAAGATGAAACGTACCTCTTCTTGCTGCTTTGGCCTGGTCTTCTTACTCTTCCTCCGACTGCTCCCCCCAGCGGCTTCCTCTGGGAGCTCATCACCAAAAGAAAAGTTCTCCATGCGCACTGGGGACTCGAGCAGCCGGATCTCCATGAGCGCCCCTCCCTGGCTTCCGGTGTCACTGTCCTCCCCCGAGCGAGGTGTTACTGCTGACTGTCCTGCAGGGGGCCCACTGCACGAGGCCTGCTGAGGCCGCCAGGTGGGAACTGCTGCTCGTTATCATCATCCTCCTCCTCCTCCTCCACCTGGCTCGCAGGCTGCAACCCCATCAGCCTTTGCTCTCTGTTGTCAGCCATTTCTGAGAATCTGTCATCATTTAAAAGTTTTTCTTTAAACGGTCCGCTATTCTCACATAAAAAGATCTTTCTGGAATCCAACTTTGCAATCTTTCCTTTTAGGCGATTAATCTCACCATTTATCTCCATCTTGCGCTTCTTTGGCGCTGTGTTCACCCTGGCGCGGGCACATCGCAGCTCCTCCCGGAGCCTCCTGATGGTCTTGGTCGCCTCTTCGTACTCACAGAGGTGGCTCTGGACCAGGGAGGCATAGGTGGACAAAGACTCCCGGGGTCCCTGCACCACCCAGCCTCCCCCCGCATGGTCAGCCTTACCTCTGTGAGCACTCCGCTTCATATCTCCAGCCCCGGAAGGACCGCTCTCACCCGCACTGACATAGACATCCAGGTTCTTGCTGCGCTGCTTCACACTAGACCCAGGGGGAGTAGGAGCCGCATTGCTACGACTCCTTGTGGAACGTCTCACCCCCTATGAGTCCTCCATAGCGCTGGCCGGTTCCTGGCTACCCCTGCCCCCCGCCGGCCTGGCCCGGGAAGCAGGAGCCTGGGGCTTGCCGCTCTGGCTCATGCCTGGAAACCCACCCCCTCCCTGGGAAGGGAGAGAGCAGGCCCCAGGTGGAGGTGGATTATTCCTGGAGCTCAGGAGCAGCAGCAGCACACAGCCTCTCACAGCAACTCACAAAGATAACGAGGTAACGAGCTCCAGAGATGCACTCAGCTCATTTGCTGTTGTTCTGCTAGAGAAAGGTTCGTGTCTGGGTGTAGTTTCTCTTATGTGTAAGATCACTACTTTAAGCCCCTGAAGTCCAGAATTCGGCAGAGTTTAGTCAGCGGGTGAGTAACACTTACCACAGTCTTGTTTCCAGCTCCAGGCGTCCAGAGTTTCGTCCATGGCAGGAGAATATCACTGTTCTGTTACATACAATATCAGAGACCCAGAGCCAAACTTTTAGGTTGGGGTTCAGAATTAAGTTAGGGTCCCCTGAACTCTACGATTTGGGTCCGACTGACACTAGGGATGAATGTGTAACATGTGTCTGATGATGTCACAATATAAATAGGGAGAACAGATAAACTTTACTAAACTGGATATAAATACAATGGCTTTCAAGTTCATTCAACTCAGATGGTAGTGAGAGGGGAGCAATTCATTGCAGAGAGCACAGAGCACAGCAGTGTGAGGACACTTCCCCAGTGCACTTGGAGAATCTACAATCCAGGAATATAAATCCATATCCGCAGCTCTGCTGCTTAAAACACCTTACATAAAGGTCTGACTACACGTGTCTGCAGGGTCCATGCCTAACACTGGCTGCAGAGAGCTAAGTGCACAGCAGTGTGAGGACATTCCTGAAGATACTGGACTGTCTGCATGTCACCCCTTTTGTAAATCAATCTGCGCCAGGCCCTGTATCCTACTGTTTTGTCTTTTGATAATATTTGCTACAACGTATCTGTTCAACATATCTTAGGCAGTGGACTACTCAGAGCGGCGACCTACCTACCTCTATCCGGCACCACTTATGGTCATCTGCAGCTACAAGCCTCTGTTATCCCATCAACATGAACCCGGCGCTCTACAAATACACAATGGAAATGACAGTGGGGCAGATTTACTAAGGTGCTTGCGCCAGTTTTCTGGCAGAGGTTGCGCGTTCTTTCATGTATTTCAGAAGTGTCTGCGCCACATTTGTGTTGCACATGACCGTTTTGTGTCACGTTTCGCTACTCTTTCTGCGACACAAATGTCTGCACTAAAGGGGGCGCTTCTGTGCTTAGTCGGACCGTGCGCCACATTTATCATGCAAAGTCTGAATTGTATTGCACGCCCCATGTTAAAGGTGCACCAAAAAAAGTTGGTGCACCCTGTCGGGGCCCTGTACACAACACAGGTAACTGCACATAATCTACACTGCACATAGTCCACACTGCACATAGTCTACACTGCACATAGTCTACACTGCACATAGTCTACACTGCACATAGTAGACACTGCACATAGTCTACACTGCACATAGTACACACTGCACATAGTCCACACTGCACATAGTCTACACTGCACATAGTAGACAATACACAGGAAACTGCACTTAGTATACCCTGCACATAGTCCACACTGCACATAGTCCACACTACACATAGTCCACACTACACATAGTCCACACTACACATAGTCAGACAGACCCCTCTGACCTCTGGTGAAGCTTTCTGAATGCTTTACTATAGTCCCAGATTGCAATAATCAGCTGTAAGGTGTCTGTAATGAAGCTTTATTGATAATCCTTGGTCCCATTACAGCAAAAAATGTTTAAACTCCAATTGTCACTGGGGCCAAAATTTTTTTTGCCTGGATCTACAATTATAAAATATACAGTTTCGACTTGCATACAAATTCAACTTAAGAACAAACCTCCGGACCCTATCTTGTACATAACCCGGGGACTGCCTGTACTCCAATATGATCCCCTTGGATTTATTGTGGAAGCTCTCCTGGGTTTACTGTCCCCTCCCTATTGTTTTCCCCTTTACTCTACCCTTTGATCCCTTTGCTCTTACTTTCCCTCTTTTTTTTTTTGCCTAATGTATACAGTCTTTTGTCTTTATTACATGTTGAATGTTCCCTTTGCTCAGGTTTCCAACAACACTTCATATGATATTGCTGTAACTTTAAACATGCTTGCTCATATAATGTCAATAAACTTTGTTTACCTTTTATTTAAAAACGTAAAAAAAATTAAATATAAAGTCAGAACGTGAAATAATTACGGTAACCCCCCCCCCCCCTTGCACTGTTAAAAAAAAAAAAAAAAAAAAAAAAAAAAAGTTTTCATACAACACAGCATGGGGTGTCCTCCACTGCCTGGTCTGGGGCTCATGGCGTGGTATTATTGTATTGCTGAAAATGTCATACTTAAAAAGGCTAAGAGAAGTATTTTTGTCCTCCTGGAAAAATGTTGTGCAATCTCTGATGCCTTTGGTAGTAGACTTGTAAATCACAGCCTCCCCAGTGTATAGCTTGCCAGCCCCCTGTAATGTATAGCTTGCCAGCCCCCTGTAGTGTATAGCTTGCCAGCCCCCTGTAGTATATAGCTTGCCAGCCCCCTGTAGTGTATAGCTTGCCAGCCCCCTGTAGTGTATAGCTTGCCAGCCCCCTGTAGTGTATAGCTTGCCAGCCCCCTGTAGTGTATAGCCTGCCCTGCCCCCTGTAGTATATAGCCTGCCCTGCCCCCTGTAGTATATAGCCTGCCCTGCCCCCTGTAGTATATAGCCTGCCCTGCCCCCTGTAGTATATAGCCTGCCCTGTCCCCTGTAGTGTATAGCCTGCCCTGCCCCCTGTAGTGTATAGCCTGCCCTGACCCCTGTAGTGTATAGCCTGCCCTGCCCCCTGTAGTGTATAGCCTGCCAAACCCCTGTAGTGTATAGCCTGCCAAACCCCTGTAGTGTATAGCCTGCTAGCCCCCTGTAGTGTATAGCCTGCTAGCCCCCTGTAGTGTATAGCCTGCTAGCCCCCTATAGTGTATAGCCTGCCAGCCCCCTGTAGTGTATAGCCTGCCAGCCTTGCCCCTAATAAAATGCCTGTTGGAAAAAAACAAAGTGTACTCACCTTCCGACCCCCCCTGGCAGGTCCTCTTCTATTCATCGCGGCTCCAGCATCGTGTCCCTGCATGGTCCAATGCAGGCACCATTGCGTCAGCTGCTCCCTGACATCACTGTGCGACAGTGGGCGGCTGATGTCATGATCCCTGCGACAGACAGTGCGAGGACACGGAGCTGATGCCAGAGTATCGCTGTATAGAAGAGGACCTGTCGGGGGGTGGGGGGGTACTGAAGGTGAGTACACTGCTTTGGTTTTTCTTGACTCGAGTATAAGCCGAGGTGAGGTTTTTCGGCACTTTGATAAACTCTGCTTATACTCGAGTATTTACGTTAAGTACAGTGCCTACTTTTTTTCATTTACTGCACACTATCGTGAAAATGTATGCAACACCCACCTTATTAATTCATTTATATGCAACACATCCCCTAATAAAATAATGTATACACAGCTGCATCTGCTATCTTATACATTGTTCTTCTTCATCTTCAGATTGTTATTGTGGAGTTTGGAGGAAAGCCGTTTAGCTGCTCTGGCCTGACTTTGTCACAGTGGTTTTGGTGCATCTTCATTGGAGTCGGTGAGCTGTTATGGGGACAGGTCAGTCTTTTTTTTTTAAGCTATTGCTGTTAAAAGACGTTGCTTATTATACAAATATGTCTTGCCAAGAGAATGTTATTTATTTTTATCTATATTGGTATGTGTCTATTCAGTTAATCTGCACAGTTCCCACAAGCCGACTTAAGTTTTTGAAGGAGGCAGGCCATGGGCCCATGAAAGAGGATATCACCCATGAGGAACTGACAGAGGGTGCTGATGAGATTGATCATGCAGAAATGGAACTCCGAAAAGGCCAGATCTTGTGGTTCAGAGGCTTGAACAGAATACAGACTCAGGTACTATCGCTATAAAATAGATATATTAAGTCTTTTTGCCTTCATGTAGGAAATGATTTTTTTTTAAAAACATTGATGTAGAATAACTTTTTCCACTACTGCCTTAATTGTATTCCAACTCAATTAGAATAAAACAAATTATTATTCTAGGGAATTTGACAGTTTATTTTCTCCTTCCTTTTTTTATCTTGATGCTACATATTACTTAAAAACACAATTATACTTCACCATATAGATGCTTCTCATGTATTTTCAGAAGTCATTTATTGGGAGTCTTAATCAGGTTTTAAAACTTTTTGTGGATATTATGGCTGATATTGTTCCATTCTAAAAAAGGTTTATTATGTTTGTTGAACAATAGTTAAGTCAAAAGTTAATCTTTTAATATATTTATGAAACTTTTTTTTGTGTTCCTGTAATTTCAGTTAGATTCCGATAACAGATGTACATTGTTAGCAAAGACATTAGGGCAGATGTATCTGCCTTTAACAGAATGATGTTGTAATTTGTACCAGAAAACAGTCTGAGCAAAATTCATCAAGGTTTTAAGACAGTTTACGGACACTATTAGTACAACAAAAGGGATGGGGGCTATGAAAAATTGCTGGCTAAGGGGAAAAGTTAGTGTATCAGAATTTTGGCACAGTTTTCTGGTGTATCCTTAGCCAACTACTAGGAGGTAACCCCAAATCAAAAAATATGGTAAATTGATGATTAAAGAGTAACTGTAAATGTTTTTTTCCCACAAATCAATAGCTCTTGAGATGTAAAACAACTTTGGCTATTATAGGTTGTCCCCAGGTTACATACAAGATAGGTACTGTAGGTTTGTTCTTAAGTTGAATTTGTATGTAAGTCGGAACTGTATATTTTATAATTGTAACCGCAGCCAAATTTTTTTTTGGTCACTTTGAAAATTGGATTTTAAAAATGTTGGGTTGTCATAAGAACCATGAATAACAATAAAGCTTAATTGCAGACACATTTTATCATTGTTACAACTGATGATTGTAGCCCAGGACTAAAGTACAATGAATTACCAATATCCAGAGGTCCGTTTGTAACTTGGGGTCGTCTTTAAGTCCAGTGTTCTTAAGTCTGGAAACCCCTGTATCTTTATTACCTATATTCATTGGTTTCTTTGCTATCTCTCAGATTTACCTCAGAGCTGTAATGGCAGCCTCCTCTCCATGTGCTGATAAGCCATATGAATCCATGCTTTGTTTACACTTTGTTTCTGGTCTCATGAGAGGGAAGGAGCTGCTGCTCCCTGCTCACAGGGGAAGAGGTCATGTTTCAGAGAATATAGCAGAGCTGGATGTGTCCAATAGGGTGCATGCAGCTCTGGTTGTGTCCAAGACAGTGAATGAAGATGTCTCCTGCACAGAATAGTGAGGTACAAAATCCCCACTGCTCCTTATCAGTCCCTCCATCCCTGTGATTCTACAGAAGTTTCTCAGTCTGTCTCTGCTCTTATGCTGCTCACTTCCCTCACCTTGTCATCGGCAGTATCAGCTCTGTCCAGATAAGCTATTAACCCTGCATGTAATTGGTGTATTGATGATTTCAACCACTTATTATATGTTCCCTTCTCTTCCATGTGATGGGAGCTGCCAGGCTGGTCACCATATACATATACATGCAGTGTTTATCAGATTTACTTTTGGGAAACTAAATGGATGTAATGATAAATTACTTTGAGAACACAAGGCAGCATGAGATCTGTGGGCAAGCTGGCTGGCCTCAGCCTGAGGACATAGACTGACAGACATTAGTCTCCACCCACTTCACCTCTGGAAAGAAAGATTTTTCGTCAAACACTTTCAGAACAGAAAATGCCATAACTTTGGAAAGAAAAGGACAAGCAGCACAATAGGGGCATTGTTCTGTTTGTTTTCAAAGGGGCAATCACATATAATAATTTGGTAAAATCACTATAGCTTTACAGTTACACTTTATTTTACCCAAGGTAATGCACACATGTGAAATAAAGAAAAAACATTCAAACATTATTTCAATGTTGGTAACAAGGGTTTTTAGGTATCCTAGTCTGCATATTTTATTGTAATGTATTTTACCAATATTGAAATAAAGTTTGAAAAAAGGTCTTTATTCTGCATGTGTTAGTTATCTTGGGTATACTAGGTAATTGTCAGTTTTGCCAAATATTTTTTGCTCCGGTGTTATCTGTTATTGGGTGGGACCAGACCTTTGGGTGCCAATACCCACCCATATTTTTCCTTTGGTTGTCTTGTCAAGACTGTCTTGTCATACTTTGCAACTCCTAGTATTTAGCTAACAAAGTAAAAAAAATAAAAAGGATGGAACCATATAGAGCATATCATTGGAAGTAAAAGCTTGTTTCCGTTGGTTTCAGGTTTTTATAGTAATATTTATTTCTTGCTGTGTATATATTACTATGTTGTTCTGTTTAACCAATCTTTATTTACTCTGTATTTTAGTAATATTTATATTTTTTCAGTTTTGTACAGAATTTTGTATTGTCTCAGTCTTCTTTAGTTATCTCACTTTTTTCATTCTTTCTTGCCTCTGTTTCCTCCTTTGACTTTGGTGTGTCTCCCTCTGATTCCTTACAGATGGACGTAGTTTACACATTCCAGACGAGCGGTACCTCTTTACAAGGGGCTCTGAGGCGCCAGCCTTCTACCATTAGCCAGCACCTCGATGCTAAACATGTCTCTAGCCCAACACATGTAGCTCTGTCCTCTGCTACCTCTCCCCCAGCCACCTCTGCTGCTGCTGCTTCTGTGGGCAGTGAGTTCAACACTATTACAATGCATGCTGTGCACTTCGGCCGGTCACTTTTCTGTCTGTTTCTTAGCATTATCACTATCCAAACTACCAAGTCATCTAACGCACGGAAGGATGTGATGGGGATTGCTCTTTCTCATTTCTTGCTTTTTTTTCCGCTATTTTGTTTAACTCCTGTATTGTGATATGTTTTTTTCTGCAGGTGGCATACTAATGAATTATAGAAAAATCAAGGGACACTAACGAGTTTTACTTGTTTTCTGGGACAGTGATAATTCACAGAAAATCTTGTACTCCAAATTTAATTATAAAGGTTGTGCAACAATTATACGTTTGCTGTTTTTATGCAAACCTGCAATATAATTTAAATATACCTGACAATCTAAGAAACCATAATCTGTGCAGATAAAATAGCAAATATTTGTAATGATACAAGCATATTTTACCTTTAAAAATGTATTTATTTGTATCCTATTGATCTTAACAGACCACACAGAAGTCTGTTAGACACAATAAACAGATACGATAAAACAGTAAACTACAATACTTAGGCCAATAATTTAAATCTATACAAATCAGTTTTAAGAAATAAGGAACATAAAAGCCAAATAGCTAAAAACTTCAATGGGGTTTTCAACTTATTTTGAAAACCTCTGGATGACCTGTGCAGGAGCAGACAACTAAGACATTTGGGAAGGAAGAGAGGGGGCATGTAAAAATCAAGTTGCTTGTGGACACCTTTCCTATGGGGAGTTAGAGACTAGCCAACACTTGAACATGTTGGCTCTTTAAAGAGCATCAAAAACTACCACACAGTGAAGAAGAATGCACTGACCTGCCTTTGGCTATAGTCTTATTTTCCACAAAATGGTTCCCGGGATTAGTTACAGGAGAGGAATGAAGTGTTGACTTAAAGGACTCCAAAGGAACAGAAGGACCACTTCTGTTCCTCAAAACAAAATGATGACACAATAGGGCAATATATCATCATGAAAGAGCAATATCTTTAAATTCCAGTACTGAAAAAAAGGTATGATGTAAAAAAAAAGGCACACACACAAGACTAGAGTACATTAAAGAACCTTTCAAATCTGCACAATACAAGTAGTCAGTTGACATGTTGTGTTTTTGTATTTCATGAATTTAGTTTTTTTGCATTACTGATTGTGAGCCAAAACCAAATGTAGATACTACAGCCATAAGGGATAATGAAAGATTTGATCCAGTTTTACTTGATTTACTAATTTTTTTGCTTTTTTTGCATTTATGGATGCTAGACCTATGAAATAACTGAGAAATGAACAGGCCCTTACTTAAACAAATGTTTTTCATAGCCTTTAGGTAGGGAGCATTATTGAGAATGGCCATAAAAACCTGTCAGGGGGTTTCAGCATAGACCTAGGAACATTAGACTCACTTGCTTACATCAATTACTAATGCTTCTTTCAGTATTTATTTAACATCCATATTCACAGGAGTCCTGGACTTATGCATTAAAGGGGTTATAACCTGCTTTTTCCCACTTTATGTACTGATTTGATTTTTCAGTTATTTGTCTGCATGGGGTCCTGATGCCTGCACAGTATGCATGAATGCGCATGCAAACTTTTACCTTTGATGGTGCTGCTGTACAGTGAAGGGTTTAGATCAGTGTGTTGAATAAAGGTGCAGACCCTCTTGGAACACTGAACCAGTTAACTTAACAAACGTAACAATAATTGAGTGAAAAAATATTTACTTGTTGAAATTAAGGATGGAAAAGATTCTAGAATTTCACAGATTGACGATCCAAAGACAACACTATATGCATTTTTCCCCTTACTTTGAGTGGGGCTGCAACTTTATGTATGCTTTATAAATAATTGAAACCATAAGATTTCTTTGCGCCAAAGATGTAAATAGTATGTCTTGATTTTATTATTCTTTTTTTGGAGAAAAAATCATTAGAATTATTTTTATTATTATTAGTCTTTTCATGTTTATTTCTATTTTAACACCAATGATAACTGTCAGTTCATTTTGTTCTTGTTAAATTCTTCAGCTCTGTTCACACCACAATTGCAGCTCATCAACATTCATCTAAAACAGTGGTCTTCAAACGCAGGGCCACGGCCGAAAATGAGCCATGAAATACCCGGTGCCAGGCTGCCATTTGGCGGTTTAAAAGAAAAAATGGATACGCACCTCCGGTGCTCCTCTTCATCCGCGGCTTCGACTTCATCTCTCCACAGATGCCCAGCCGTGCGGCCAGAGGCACGTCTATGCTCTCTGCCGCACGCACCCGCTATGACGCGGCCATCATAGCTGGTGCGTGCGCGCAGAGAGCATAGATGTGCCTCTGCCCGCACTGCCGGAAATCTGAGGACAGATTAAGTTGGAGCCGTGGATGAAGAGGAGCGCCAGAGGTAAGTGTATTCTTTAGTGGTTTCTTTTTTATAGTGCCCTCGCTGTGGACATTTAGTGGGGGGAGCACCCCCTGGGGACATTTTATGGGTGGGAAAGCACTGCTGGATACATTCTATAGAGGGGGGGGCATTGCTGGGGGCATTTTATAGCGGGCGGCATTGCTGGCAGCATTTTATGGGGGGGCATTGCTGGCAGCATTTTATTGGGGTAGCACTGCTGGGGATTTTATTAATAGTGGAGAGGCCACTTCTAGACATGTTATTAGTGAAGGGAGGCCGCTGCTGGATATGTTTATAAGTGAAGGGAGTCCGCTGCTGGACATGTTATCAGTGAGGGGTGGCCACCCCTGGACATGTTATTAGTGAGGGGAGGCCACTGCAGGACATGTTATTAGTGAGGGGAGGCCACTGCAGCACATGTTATTAGTGAGGGGAGGCCACTGCAGCACTACTACTACAAATCTACTTTGAAGTGAGCTGTAAATTTGGTTGTATAAAGTTAAGAAAGCAGAGAGTATAACACTGATGTCAAAGTCGGGATCTCTGAATGCTACTCGTCTGTAATAGAAATCATGCATGAGACAAAAGTAGATTTTCTGGATGATGCCACCACATTCAGCCTTGAAAGAAAGATGATCTGGAATGTGTGACAGCTGCTTGGCAACTTCTGCTGACAGTTTCCCTTTAAGTTTATTTATGATCTAGGGAAAGTGGATGATTTTTTTTTCACTTTTTTAGGCCTTCTAGGGTACTTGAACCCTAGGGGAACTGATTGCTCATACCATATACTGCAATACTACTGTATTACAGTATATGGGATATTTACTGCAGATATGTATCAGTCTGTTAATGGTTGAATGTTATAGGTCCTGCACAATTTCAACGGGTGGTCACCCCCTGATGACCTAAAAATAAAAGACTGTTCTTCAAATAATTGATAACAAATGTATGTTCGTAGTTTTTTATGCATTTGGCTGTAGTTTTATGATCCATTTGGATGTACAGTACAGACCACTTGTTGGCTCTTTTGCCTTCTCTGCGGTCCAGCTCGATTGGGTTCAGGCCTGGTGACTGTGGATGCCAGGTCTTCTGGCATATCACCCCATCACTCTCCTTTTTGGTCAAATAGCCCTTGCACAGCCTCAAGATGTGCTTAGGGTCATTGCCCTGTTGAAAAAACAAATGATGGTCCACCTAAATGCCAACCGGATGGAAAAGCATGCTGTGGAAACCATGCTGGTTCAGTATACCTTCAATTTTGAATAAATCTCCAATAGTGTCACCTGCAAAGCACCCTCACGCCTACTTCTCGATGCTTCACTGTGGGAACTAGGCATGTAGAGTTCATTCATTCACCTGGTGGTTGGAGCCATAGATCTCAAATTTGGACTCATCAAACCAAAGCACAGATGTCCACTGGTCTAATGTCCATTCCTTGTGTTCTTTAGCCTAAACAAGTCTCTTCTGCTTGTTGCCTATCCATAGCAGTGGTTTCCTAGCAGCTATTTTACCATGAAGGCCTGCTGCATATAGTCTCCTCTTAACAGTTGTTGTAGAGATGTGTCTGCTGCTAGATCTCCGTGTGGCAATGACCTGGTATCTAATCTGAGCTACTGTTAACCTGTGATTTCTGAGGCTGGTGACTCAGATGAACTTATCCAAAGCAGCAGAGGTGACTCTTGCTCTACCTTTCCTGGGGCGGTCCTCATGTGAGCCAGTTTCTTTGTAGCGCTTGATGGTTTTTGCAGCTGCACTTGGGGACACTTTCAAAGTTTTCCCAATGTTTGGGACTGACTGACCTTTATTTCTTAAAGTAATAATGGTGACTCCTTTTTCTTTACTTAGCTGCTTTTTCTAGCCATAATACAAATTCTAACAGCCTACTCAGTAGGACTATCAGCTGTGCATCCACCTGACTTCTGCACAACACAACTGATGGTCCCAACCCCATTTATAAGTCAAGAAATACCACTTATTAAACCTGACAGGGCACGCCTACCTCTTGAAGCTCATCAAAAGAATGCCAAGAGTGTGCAAAGTAGTAGGTAGCAAAGCAAAAGGTAGCTACTTTGAAGAACCTAGAATATAAGACCACAGTTGTTTCACACTTTTTTTGTTATATAATTCCACATGTGTTCATTCATAGTTTTGATGCCTTCAGTGTGAATCTACAATTATAGCCAGTAAAATACAGAAAACCTTTAATGAGAGGTGTGTCCAAAACTGTACATACTTTTGGCCTTGTACTGTTTGACTGGTTAATATGTTATTTCTTTGATCATCATAAATCCCCACTAAATACTCTGTAGAGCACTGGTGTAAAATACAAGGCTGAGGTCCAGATTTGGCCTTGTGTAATCCAGCCCATACCCTTGCCCCTATGCAGCACTCTGAGGTGACATTTTGTTTACTGCGAAAGCACCGTGGCTACTGTAGGCTATCTGTTGGGGTACTCTGAGTATTGCCTTGTGTGGAACCTCTATAACTATTGGCTGTTGGTGCAGAGGGCAGTCTTACTATCGGCTGTTGATGTGGGGGCACTCTGACTATTCAATAACAAACATAAGAAGGAATACAGCCTACCCCATGTTTTTTTGTGGCCAATTCAACTCCAGGGCACGGAAGACACCTTACTGTGTGGTGTGACTTGTGAAGAAAAAAGTGTGGATCTGGCTCAATAGAAGGCTTCAAAGCCTTTATTTCAGATAAGAGTGGCATCAAAGCACATTTACAAGAATTCAAGCAACGACTGTGCTCTTATTCATGATTGTTTCAGTATCATGTTGTTTCATACTGAAACAATCATGAGTAAGAGCACAGTCGTTGCTTGAAACATGTTGATGTGTTGCCTGGATTTCTGTAAATGTGCTCTGATGCCATGCTAATCTGAAATAAAGGCTTTGAATTTTACCATTGGGCCGGATCCACACTTTTTTCTGCACCCTTTTTTCTGCCGGTGTGGGGGCATGGGCTTGCCATGTCAGTGTCTCGGGTTTTTTAACAATATGATTGTAGTGGTAATACTGTATAAATGTAACTACTTGCTCAAGTAGGTATTTTTTATAAAGTACCGTATATACTCGAGTTTAGGCATAGTTTTTCAGCACAAAAAAATGTGCTGAAAAAACCTAACTTGGCAAAAGGTGTACTCACCTTCCGACGCCCCTGTCCCACCGCCACTACCCCTTCCCCCCTGCAGGTCCTCTTCTATCTATCGCGGTCCTGGCATCGGCTCGGTGTCCATGCGCGGTCAGGCCGTACGCTACACGGGGCTGGCAGGCCGTACGCTACACGGGGCTGGCAGGCCTTACGCTACACGGGGCTGGCAGGCCGTACACTACACGGGGCTGGCAGGCCGCACGCTACACGGGGCTAGAGGGGGCTGGCTGGCTATGTACTACAGGAGGTTGGTATGCTATGTACCGCAGGGGCTGGCTGGCGGTGCACTACAACCAAATGCATAAAAACTGAAAACTTTTACATACATTTATTTTCAATTATTTGAAGAACAGCCTTTTATTTTTAGGTCATCAGGTGGTTACAATTCGTTAACAGACTGATACATATCTGCAGTAAATATCCCATATACGGTCATACAGTAGTATTGCAGTATATGGTATCACACATTTCCGATCATCTTTCTTTTGAGGCTGAATGTGGTGGCATCATCCAGAAAATCTACTTTTGTCTGATGCATAATTTCTATTACAGAGGAGTAGCATTCAGAGTGAGCTGGCAGGCCATATACTGGAGGGGGCCGGCAGGCCACACCCAGGCCACACCCTGCAGGGGGTCCGGCAGGCCACACCGTGCACGGGGCCGGCAGGCCACACCCTGCACCGGGCCGGCAGGCCACACCCTGCACCGGGCCGGCAGGCCACACCTGCTCGAATCAATAGGTTTTTCCATTTTTTGTTAAAATTAGGGGTCTCGGCTTATACTTGGGTCGGCTTATACTCGAGTACATACGGTAAGTAATAAAATGACATTTGGCCCTTTCAACGGAACCACTCAAATGAGTTTGACACCCCTGTGTGTATATATAATATGTTATAAACATACATTTATTGTTTTTTTTTCTTTTTTTTACATCCCAGGTTTTCTTGTTCTGTTTTCACATTTTTTGCCCTTTTTTAATGATTTTTTTTTTTTTCTTTTTCATGCAACAGATTAAGGTGGTTAATGCGTTCCGCAGCTCCTTGTATGAGGGACTTGAAAAGCCACAATCCCGCAGTGCCATCCATAACTTCATGAACCATCCAGAGTTCACACCACAGGAGACAAGACCTGATCCTCAGCTAACAGACAGCGACAGCGAGGGAGAGGAATCACAAGGTCTTCTGAAAGTACAGACGCACAATCACAATAACAACTCCTCTGTTGACCCACGCCCATTGGACATCACAGTATCACCATGTGAAAGCCCAGTCCACAGTATGGAGACCTCCATTTAACAACAATATAAAATTCCAGTTAAGCCAAGAATCTGGATGAGGTCACAGCTCCTTTCCTTGCTGTCCTGTCCTTTTGCTAACCTTTCTTAACATACCCACAAGTAGCCATTTTCATCTCATTCAGGCACTGGCCATTTGAACACTATATTTTGGGTTTATGTAGCCAAAAATAAATTATCAACATCAAATAAACAAGTTTTTCATAAAGCCATAAGCACACTAAACCTCATGTATTTAAACAATTATAGAAAAAGTGTCTCTTATGCCTGTAGCATCAAAAAAATTCAGCTTTCGTTTTGGTAACATTGGAAAATGAAATATGAATTCTGAATTGGTGCAACAAGCTCACTTTTTCTTTCAGTCTATTCGATAGGGACCACATTGTGTATAAGCATTCACCAAACACATAACCATAAAACAGTAGACAGTCTGTCAATCTCTCTCTCTCTCAATATAAATGTTGTGTAGATCCCTAAATCATGCTAGTCTGCTGAAAATCACATAACTAATTGTATATTAAGCCTGTTCTCCCTCTGTGCAACATATGTTTGTAATCATAGTGTAACCATTTAAAAACCATCTTTAACACTACACTTCTCTATACCAGGCAGAGAGACAGCGACGTAAGCAGGCTCCCTGCAACTCTCGCGCAAGCTGCTGAGCTGCTAATGCGCATACACGAGATTTGCACAAAGTTCTTAAGTGGTTTGGATGACTCCCACAGAGCCCTACAGGCTTCTTTTTTTAAAAACAGGGGGATCTATGGCTATAAAAAGACAGATTGGGTAAATGTGATAGTAGTTTTCAACTAAACAAATACTCATATTCACACATTCAAAAACTATGATTCATCTTAAAAAGTTTGTCACATATTCAACTTCACATCTATAACACAGGCGCTTGGTAATGTGGTCATAAACAGCGCATGTGAGTTTTAAGCTTTTAATGTTCTCTGTTTCCTTTTGTCTCGAGTGTTGCATGTTTAATTACATGTTCCTTGTCCTGTTGCTCCTTTGTAACTTGTATACCTTGCTTGTTCTTCTCTGCCCTGTCTTGTCTCTACCCAAAGATGCCACTAAAAAAGGGAGCTGGTGTTAGGATTCTATTTCCAACCAAAGTGTGCCATCCCTTATTTCTTAACCCAGGCACAGCACCCAATGTACTTGTCTTCCACCTTTAGGACTGCATTACCCCACAGCTTCTCTACCCCCAGACTGTCAATGAAGCTGTGACATTTTGCAGCATGCCAACTGCCGATGTCTCCCAATACCAAGGAGTAAAAACTGTGCCATTCTGCCAGTTAAGCTGGTGTTTGTACCCCCTGTAGTCCTGTTCCTTACACTTGGTGGTCTCCAAATTCTAGGGTAATGGTTTCAGGAATTGTTGATGGCAGGAGGGATACACTGCCATAGAAAAAGCATGTGTGTAATAAAGATTTAAAGACAAATAAGTGATTACACATACATAAATACACAAATACACTAAAACTGGTACGTTTACAATCACTGTTCCTGAGGGCTAATGAAATCGTGGAAATTTGCACTGCTGCTGATCTTGTTCTGCTGTCTAAAATTTTAAACTATGATGGAGCACGGTATGGAAACGGAAATAGATGGGCTGTGCACATCATAATAACACCCAAGTACAGCAGGATAATTTATTTCATGAGACTGGCAATGCTATTTATCAGAATTGATCTAGTTGGCAATAAGACTAATGTTGGCCGCAATGTATATTTATATTTGCCTTTTACCTATGCATGTGATAGTGGTTAAATTTCCTCACTCACAAGTTCTGAAGGATGGAGTGGATTACTTCAGCAGAGCATACTTTCCATTTGCTAAGTTGTGTCCACCTACATCACTCCTTTTTTCACTGCCAGAAGGGGTTTACAACTAGCAATGTGGGGAAAGAAAACCATTCCCTCTTGGTGTAAATTAATTTCTTTTCCCCTTCTTGTGCCTTCGTATAGTTCCTGCACAACTCCGAGTTTTTAAGTGTTCCTTACAAAGGGAAATGTTTTTAAGATCTCCCCCTCCTTCTGCAGCCTATAACACTCCTTGATCAAGTGGGTCAAAATGATGGTCCCACTTGCCCGTTCAGGAATAGATTTTGGTTCCCGGTACATGTTAGTCACATTTGGGAATTAAATTGTTAAAATATCCCTAATGCTAACCAATTATTCCAGTGAGCAGGTTTACTCTCACGTGCCGAATATATTGTATCTCACCAGTTTTTTCAATTGTCAGTACATACAACAATCTATAATGTAAATTGTAGTAATCATTGAAAGCCTAAAGATTCAACTTTGAAGCTTTCTGCTCACACAACATCTGTAATATATTGCAAAATAGTGGTAAGGATTTACATATTCAACAAAGATTGTGTACACTGGCAGCTGAAAGTTTTCACTTATATAGGATTGTAATACTCAAGATCTACAGTTTTTGCAGTGTATTGCCAGTAAGTAATGTATTTAGTAGTACTATTAACCCAATATAAAGCTTTATTTTCTACTTAAATTGCAGCTATGTTATTGAATTAGCTACTTGGGGAAATGATATAGGTGACCTATTAGTAAGGCTTTGCAGGTCACCATGAAGCTGCTTGACTTAGTTGTAAGATAATTCTAGACATTTTAACAGTCATTACAATTTTACTTTTTCTCTTCAATTTAATTTTTATGCTTTCAGAAGTAAAAAAAAACAAAAAACTTTTGGTTTATTAATTTGGACAACCAGGATCGATTTACAGCTATGTGCACAATAGAGGTGGATCTAAGGCCAAATCACAGGTGCAATGCTAGTCTCATGCTCAGCAGTTGGTGCAAAACCCAGTATTGTGTTTTTGATTTCTCATACCACTGGCAGATCAGTGCTCTGCTGGCATGAAGCTGTCAAACTGAAATGTGTTTTTATACATGCATATATATATATAGATATATAAATAAATATATAAATTATGTTCATATATGGCAGGGCATTCTGCAGTGTACGCTTTTCATGTGCTGATTTTTTTATGTAAAATAGGTTTTTCTAATTTGTTTTGATGTTGTGTACACAACAGAGATCCTGAACTCTTATGTTATTTTTTTTTCTATATTGGGGAGACTGTAAGTCTTGGGAGACTTTTTCTGTTATTTTTATATTAGTCGTTTAATCCTTCATTGCCAGAGACGCTGACATTTGCTGTTACAGTTTTGTACTGCAGAGATCTCTTGGCAGTGGAATGCTTAGCCATATGAAAGGTAGTCTTACAAACTAAGTGCTGTGTTGGACAATTAAAAGAAGAGGAATGTGTAATGCATTTTGAAATTGCACATGGAGAGTATTTTGCAGCCGCAGAAGTGTGCAGAATATCCACTAGAACTCCAAAATCCTTCAACATTCCAAATACCTCTGACTGGATTCCCAATGCTGTCAAAGAAATTCACAACATGTTACAGGCAGAGCAAGGCATCTTTAACAGTGAGAAGGTTTTTTTTGATGGCCTCTAATTTCACTTTCAATCATACATTCAGTTACTAACCAATGACAACGTAATCTACAATCAAAAATCTTCAGTAGCTGCTATTTGCAATAACGCTTTGAAAGTATACGTTGATGTATATCCTTAGCCTAAAGTTCACTTAGCTGCAAAACCCATGATCCTTTGACAACATAATTATGAATATGGTGTCATATGTATTGTGCAAGTACCCAGTTATGCTGCATTCACATCATGTTTAAGCCTTCTGTTGTGAGGACATGTCGGGTGGATTATGAGCACACATGGGATATGCCGTCCTGTTCCGCAACTGCCCCCCTGAAAGCTGGAGGATGATTGAACATTGAAGCATTGACTGAAGCAACCAGTGTACTGCTGCTGACCATTTCAGGTGTCTCCCAAAGTCCGCCCAAGGACCGACCTAGACGGTATACTGAGTGGAGGTCATAGGCCGTTATAGCTTTTGCTGAGTATATACAGTGTTTTCTTTTGGTTGAGACGTAAACTGTGCAGACTGAGGCAAGAAGGATGCCTCAATCTGCCACTTAATGGATAAGGATACCTTAAAGGAAAACTACCACTTGGGCAGTCCTGATTTAAACCATTTATACTTAGAGGTTAGGCGTTCGTAGTCTGCAACAGAACAGGCTTTTATTATAGCATCATCCCGGAGAAAAAAAACTACTTTTAAAGATATGCTAATTTGCGTCGGGCGCTCCTTCATCTACTAATTATGTACACCTCCACTCTTCGATTCACTAGCACTCCCTCCCACCCATTTTCCTGAGAGCTGGTGACATCAGATGTGGCTGTCTAATAGTGAAATGCAACGCCCATGTGCAATGATGATGACATCATCCGGCTCTCTGGAAGTCTCCTACATGCGTGGTGTACATTGCTATAAAGCAGCCGCATCTGCCGGATTACTTTCACAAGACTTCTTGATTTTCACAATGACATCACCGGCACTCGGCCAGATGGGTAGGAGTGCTAGTGAGGGGTACATAATTAGTACATGAAGAAGCCCCGGGCCGCTAATTAGCTAAGTAGTTTTCTCCAGGATGACTCTTAACACCCGACCTGTAAGTTTAAATAGTTTAAATCATTGCAACACTAGAAAATGGAATCCCATCCCATCAGGGAAATCCAAAATGAAGCTACACACATAAAAAGAATTAGTGAAAAATACATAGACAACACGTGTTATGTAGCATGAAAGTCAATAAATCTTTATTTAAATATCTTCACAAGAGAAAACATCAAATGGACAAAAATAATAAAAACAAAAAAGGGGATACAGACCAACTGCATCCATATACCCATTCACAGCAGGTAACTGACACATACCACAAAAAGCTGTACCAGTAAATATGCCTAAATATGCTGCAGATAGAAAGCGGTAAGGACTACACTGTGCAGAAGGATGAGGGAAGAAGTAAAATACAAAATATGCAAAAGGTCTGTAATGACAAGATAAATATACATTAAACCCTCAAAAACATTTTCAGGTGTCAACGTTCCTATACCTACAAATGCTGAGAAATAAGAGGATGAAATGATGACCATCTGCGAACGTAATAATACCATACAAAGTGTGGTGGAAAAGGGAGTCCAGCAAACACCCAGTGTTTGATGTTTTCTCTTGTGTAGATATTTAAATAAAGATTTATTGACTTTCATGCTACATGTGTTGTCTATGCATTTTCAATAGTTTAAATGACTACCCAAGTGGTAGTTTTCCTTTAAGCACATATCCTGCTATATTTTGTGGCATACACGCCGAATGTGTTCTAAAAATGCAATGAGAATGTAGCCTTAGTTGGTTTTACACAGAGCATCTCAACACATGTACTAAATGAATGTGAATCATAGTGTTCAAATAATGTTATATAGATAAGAACTTGCTTTCTGATCAGTTCATGTTAGAGAATTTACACTGGTAATGGTATTACAGTAGTTGAAATATATGGTTACAATAGTCTGAAACAACTGTATTGAAATGCTTAAAGTTATCCTAAAATGAAGAATGCAGCTCAAATAACCCTAAGGAAGGTAAAAAATACTCAGTGTGGCCACATACTCTACTCCCCTTTAGTATCCATTGCCATTATTATAAGCATATGTCCTGGAAGTCTTTCACAAATCTTGTAAACATTTTATCTGTCGCCCAGTACGAGCATGCCTTATTAAACTTGGGTTTCTTTACTTGTTTAACTTTCTTTTCATTCAGTAATTGGTTAAACCAGCACTGTTATTTTGTATAAAACAACTGACTGACTCTATGAGTTTTGTGTGTGCATGATATTAAAGAACTGGTGATTATATTTTATTTTTTAAGTCCATTTGTATCAGATACCAGCACAACTTAAGTCTTGAAAATCACAGGATTCTGGAGTATATGTGCATTAAATAATGAAAACTTTAATAGTACAGAGACTTTAAAAGAAATTTGAATTAATTGTTCAGTGCTGCAGGAATTAGTCGGGTATAAATAAAAATGCTCCCGAAAAGCATGGTAAGACTTGTCTAAAATGTGTACAGGACATTAAGAATTAAACTAGTTATGGTTACACTCCTCGGTCAGATTTACACTGCTGCCACACATACTGACAACGGCAGTGTGAATCTGCTCTTGGGCTGGTTGAAAAAAAAAGTACTGTAGGGATGTTTAGTGTTGGCGGCCGGCATACAAGGGGTCTTTGCTTCATATTTCTGATGCAAGGACTCTCATTCAGTACAATACCTAGTATCCTATCAATATACGGATCCATTTTGCAACATGCCTAAAGGTAATATGATATGTTGCAGTATTGTAGTATGATTATTTGGTGAATGTATATAATTTGGATGTAAATGAATGAAGCCTGTGGTATAAAAATACTGACAAATTGGTTTACATCTTAAAGGAACACACCAATTCCCATGGTTTGTACCATTCATTATTTATTAAGGTATCTTCTGAAGAAGATTACTTTTTAATTGTGTCTCACTGCTGATATCCTATGACCGAACCCTTCCCCAAAATTATGGGAACAGGGTTTTTTTCTTCTTACCACTTTCCTTACCCCATGGAGTTCCATCCCCAAGTACAAGGTACTGTTACATATTTTGAATGACTGAATCACCTGAAAGCAGGCAAGCTATTATCAGAACATAACGCCTACCAATTTAGTACAACCCGAATTGTCACAATCAGTATTTATTACATAAACCATTAAAAAACGCATAGCCTATTTCATACCTTGGTGCCATTTCTGCTTTCTTCACAGAAAAGCAATATAAACAAATTTAAGAAATCAGCAAGTTCTGGCTAGAACCTGTTCGCATCATAAAATAAGAAAACAAAAGCAACTTTCCTTCCTCACTGCAAAATATTATAGTCTCTTTAATGTCAAATCTTTTCCATCCCATGTTTAATATATTACCATTTGCCAATTGAATTTTAAGTATTCCTTTAGATTTGCTTCTCTGGAGATCTGGCATTAAATGATCATTTGTGAAGTATAGTAAATATAAAGTTCTTTTCCTAATCCCCTCAAACTTTATATCCTATAATGGATGTAATTATAGGTAATCCAAAAAGATCCTTCCATAAAATAAAGTTAGAAGTTAAGGACCAAAAAGGGCGGCACGGTGGCTGAGTGAGTAGCACTGGGTTCAAATCCCACCCAGGTCAACATCTGCAAAGAGTTTGTATGTTCTCTCCGTGTTTGCATGGTGTGGGGATTTGGCCCAGTAGAGACCGTGGGAGCGGGGTGCTAGGATGCAGTTTCAAGACAGGGACACCAGGATACAGTCCAAACAGGTCTCGCCTGCGTTTATTGCAGCAAAATAAAACCAGCCTTTACATACAGGTATTTAAATAAACAAAAGAAAACCTACCCGTCAGGGTGCTAACTATACAATGAGTCCACTAACTCACGCTAAACAAAAATCACGTGGCTGCTCCAGACACACAGGTCAGAGCTGTGTCCTCTCAGCCTCCTTCCACAGAGAGACAACCCACTCAGCTCTGCTGAGTCCTTTTATCCAGGCTAATTAGGCTGCTCCCATCACCTGTGTCCAAGGTGCTGGACAAACCCACCTCAGCACTAAGGCCTTGCATAGAAGCAAAACCTAGGGGAAACATACCGCCCATCCACAGTTAACCCCTTCAGTGTCTCACATACCCTCCCCCTCTGTTTGACCCTGTGGGGGCGAACACTTTTGGCCATCAGACAGTGGGTACGAGACAGGGCATCGGCATTCCCATGCAATTTTCCTGCTC
The DNA here is from genome assembly GCA_019512145.1 of Engystomops pustulosus. Classification (NCBI taxonomy): domain Eukaryota; kingdom Metazoa; phylum Chordata; class Amphibia; order Anura; family Leptodactylidae; genus Engystomops; species Engystomops pustulosus. The sequence goes on along the minus strand of CM033642.1, from coordinate 177,173,502 downwards.
GATGTTCCACCGTGAATTTAAAATTCTGGAGCATTAGGAACCACCTTGTGACCCTGGCGTTCCTCTCCTTGGCCTGACTCATCCAGGTTAGGGGAGAGTGATCGGTCACCAGTGTAAACTGCCGCCCTACCAAATAATACCTCAGGGATTCCAGAGCCCATTTTATCGCCAAGCACTCCCTCTCAACTATACTATAGTTCTTTTCAGGAGGTGTGAGCTTGCGGCTCAGGAACGTTACAGGATGCTCCTCACCCTCCACTACTTGGGACAGGACAGCCCCCAAGCCCACGTCAGAAGCGTCAGTCTGCACAATAAAGGTCTTGGTGAAGTTAGGGGTGATCAGTACCGGTCCCTCGCACAAAACCGTCTTAAGTCGCTGAAACGCCCCCTCAGCCTCTTCACTCCACTTTACCATCACCGCCCTGCTACCCTTAGTCAGGTCAGTCAGAGGTGCCGCTATTGTCGCAAAGTCGGGGATAAATCGGCGATAATAGCCCACTATGCCCAAAAAAGCCCTCACTTGCTTCTTGGTCAAAGGTCGTGGCCACTGCTGGATCGCCTCTACTTTGTTTACTTGGGGTTTGATGACCCCTCGCCCAATACGGTACCCCAGGTAACGGGCCTCTTCCAGTCCCAGTGCACACTTTTGGGGGTTCGCTGTCAGCCCTGCCGCCCTCAGGGAGTCTACCACTGTTTGTACTTTGGCCAGATGACTCTCCCAGTCGTTACTATAGACTATAATGTCATCCAAGTAGGCCGAGGCATAACTCCGGTGAGGTTTTAGCACGAGATCCATTAACCTCTGGAATGTGGCGGGAGCCCCATGTAGCCCAAAGGGGAGTACCACGTACTGAAAAAGCCCATCAGGGGTAACAAAAGCGGTCTTCTCTTTAGCCCTGTCAGTCAGGGGTACCTGCCAATACCCTTTCGTCAGGTCAAGGGTGGAGAAGAACCTAGCCTGTCCAAGTCGTTCTATCAACTCGTCAACCCTGGGCACGGGATAGGAATCAAACTTGGACACCTCGTTCAACTTCCTAAAATCATTGCAGAACCGTAGGGAACCATCCGGTTTAGGAATCAACACAATAGGACTCGACCAGTCACTTTTAGTCGTATGAACAAATTGCTGGCCTAAGGGAAAAGTTAGGTATCAGAATTTTGGCAACAGTTTGCTGGTGTATCCTAGTCCAATACTAGGAGGGTAACCCAAGCAAAAATATGTAAATTGATGATTTCAAGAGTAACTGTAAATGTTTTGTCTCCACCAAAGCAATAAGCTCTTTGAGATGTAAAAACAACTTTGGCTATTATAGGTTGTCCCACAGGTTACATACAGATAGGGACTGTAGTTTGTATTAAGTTGAATTTGGATGTAAGTCGGAACTGTATATTTTATAATTGGAACCGCAGGCCAAATTTTTTTTGTTGGTCACTTTGGAAAATGGATTTTAAAAAGGTTGGGTTGTCATAAGAAACCATGAAATAACAATAAGCTTAATTGCAGACACATTTTATCATTGGTTACAACTGCTGATGTACCCAGGAATAAAGTACAATGAATTCCAATATCAGAGGTCCGTTTGTAACTTGGGGTCGTCTTTAACCTCCCAGTGTTTTAGTGGGAAACCCCTGTATCTTATTACCTAATTCATTGGTTCTTTGCTATCTCTCAGATTACCCCAGAGCTGTATGGCAGCCTCCTCTCCATGTGCTGATAAGCAATGAATCCATGCTTGGTGTACACGTTTGTTTCTGGCTTCATGAGAGGGAAGGAGCTGGTGCTCCTGCTCACAGGGGAAGAGGTCATGTTTCAGAGCATATAGAGCAGAGCTGGAGGTGTACAATAGGGTGCATTGAAGCTCTGGTTGTGTCAAGAAGTGAAGAAGATGTTCTGCACAGAAAGTGAGGTACAAATCCCATGCTCCTTATCCAGTCCCTCCATCCCTGTGATTCTACAGAAGTTTTCAGTCGTCTTGCTCTTCTGGCTGCTCATTCCCTCACCCTTGTCATCGGCAGTTCGATCTGTCCAGTAAGCTATTAACCCTGATGTAATGGGTTGTATTGATGATTTAAACACTATACATGTTCCTTTCTTCCATGTTGATGGGAGCTGCCAGGTGGTCACCAAATACCATATACAGCAGGTGTTTATCAGAGTTACTTTGGAACGAAATGGAGTACTGATAAATTACTTTGAGATGAGAACAAAGGCACAGCCTGAGATATGTGGCAAGCGGGCTGCCTCAGCCTGAGGCCATAGACTGACAGCATTAGTCTCCACCACTTCACCTATGGAATGAAAGATTTTTCGTCAACACTTAGAACAGAAAAAATGCCATAAATTTGAAAAAGAAAGGACACGCAGCACAATAGGAGATTGTTCTGTTGTTTTCAAAGGGGCAATCACAATAATAATTTTGGTAAAATTACTATAGCTTTTACAGTACACTTGATTTTACCCAAGGAATGCACCACCATGTGAACTAAAGAAAACCATCAAAATATTTCATGTTGGTAAAAAGGGTTTTGATTGTATCCTAGTCTGGCATATTGTTGTAATCTATTTGACCAAAGATTGAATAAAGTTTGGAAAAAAAGTCTTTATTCTGCATGATGTTATCTTGGGGTATACAGGGAATTGTTCCAGTTTGCCAAATATTTTTGCTCCGGTGTTATATGTTGTTGGGTGGGACCAGAACGTGGGGCCAATACCAACCCATATTTTTCCCTTTGGTTAAGACGTATTGTCATATTGCAACTCCTAGTTATTTAGCTAACAAGTAAAAAAATAAAAAGGATGGAACCATATAGAGCATATCATAGGAAGTAAAAAGCTTGTTTCCGTTGCGGTTTTTATAGGAATATTTTATTATTGCTAGGGATATAACTAGTTGCTTCTGTTTACCCAATCTCTATTTACTCTGTATTTAGTCATATTTATTAGTTTTTCAGTTTTGTAAAGGAATTCTGATTGTCTCAGTCTATTTAGTTATCCACTTTTTTATTTTTATTGCTCTGTTTCCTCCTTTGACTTGGGTGTTCCCTTCTGATCCTTAAGATGACGTAGTTTACACATTCCAGACGAGCTGTACCTCTTACAAGGGGCTTGAGGCGCCAGCCTTCTTACCATGAGCCAGCACCCGATGCTCAAAACATGTCTCTAGCCCAAACACAATCGTAGCTGCGTCCTCTGATACTCTCCCCCAGCCACATCGGGCATGCTGCGCTTTTGTGGGCAGTGAGTTCAAACACTACAATGCTATGCTGTGCACTTCGGACGGTCATTTTTGGCTGTTCTAGCATTATCACTATCCAAACTACAAGTCATCTAACGCAAGGAAAGGAGGTGACGGGGATGCTCTTTCTTCAGTTCTTGCTTTTTTCCGCTATTTTGAGTAAACTCCTGTATTGTGATATGTTGTTTCTGCGGTGGCCCTACTAATGAATATAGAAAAAAAATCAAGGGAACACTAACGAGTTTTACTTGTGTTCTGGGACAGTGATAATTTACGAAAAATCTGTACTCCAAATTTAATGATAAAGGTGGTGCAACAATATCCGTGCGTTTTATGCAACCTGAAATATTAATTTAACTCTACGTGACAATCTAAGAAACCATAATCTGTGCAGATAAAATAAGCACATATTGTATGATACAAGTATTTTACCTTTTTTAAAAATCTATTATGTATCCTATGTACCTTAAACAGACCACACAGAAAAGGAAGTTTTTAGACAAAATAAACAGTACGATAAAACAGTAAATACAAACTTAGGCCAATAATTTAAATCTATACAAATCAGTTTAAGAATAAAGAACTAAAAGCCAATAGCTTAAAAACTTCAATTGGGGTTTTAAACTATTGAAAACCTTCTGGATGACCTGGCGGAGCAGACAACTAAGACATTGGGAAGGAAGAGAGGGGGATGTAAAAATCAATTTGCTTGTGGGACACCCTTCCTATGGGGGTTACGAGGCTAGCCAACACTTTGAACATGTGGGCTCTTTAAAGAGCATCAAAAAACCTACCACCATGAAGAAGAATGCACTGACCGCCTTTGGCTATAGTTATTTTCCACAAAAATGGTCTCCCGGGATTAGTTACAGGAGAGGACTGAAGTGTTGACTTAAAGGACTCAAGGTAATCACCACTCTGTTCATCAAACCAAAATGATGACACAATAGGGCAATATATCATAATGAAGAGCAATATCTTTTACATTCCAGATGAAAAAAGGTTATGGATGTAAAAAAAAAGGCACACACAAAAGCTAGAGTACATTAAAGAACTTTCAAAGTCTGCACAATACAAGTAGCAGTTGACATTGTTGTGTTTTTGCATTTCAGGAATTTAGTTTTTTTGCAGCCTGATGTTGAGCCAAACACAGTAGATACTACAGCCATAAGGTATAATGAAAGATTTGATCCAGTTTTACTTGATTTTGATTTACTAATTTGTTTTTGCTTTTTTTGCACTTGAGGATGCTAGACCTATGAAATAACTGAGAACTGAAACGGCCCTTACTTAAACAAATTGTTTTTATAGCCTTAGGTCGGGAGCATTATTGAGAATGGCCATAAAAACCTGTCAGAAGGGTTTCAGCATAAACCTAGGAACAATAGACTCATTGCGTACGATCAATTACTATGCTTCTTTCAGTATTTATGTAACATCCATATTACAGGAGTCTGGACTTATCATTAACGGCGGTTTATAACCTGCTTTTCCCACGTATGTGCTGATTTGATTTTTCAGTTATTGTCTGCATGGGGTCCCTGATGCTGACCGTATGCCATGAATGCGCATGCAACTTTTTTTTCCTTTGATGGTGCTGCGGTAAAGTTGAGGGTTTAGAATCCAGTGTGTGAACAAAGGTTGAGACCTCTTGGAACACTGAACCAGTTAACGTAAAAAAACGAACAATAATGAGTAAAAAAATATATTAATTTGAAATAAGGAGGAAAAGATTCTAGATTTCACAGATGACGATCCCAAAGCCAACACTATTGCATTTGTCCCCTTACTTGAGTGGGGCTCAAAATATGTATTGCTTTATAATAATGAAACCATAGATTTCTATTGCGCCAAAGATGTCATAGTATGTCTTTGATTTGATTATTCTTGTTTTGGAGAAAAAATCCGAGATTAGTTTTATTATTATTAGTCGTTTCATTTATTTCTATTTAACACATGATAACTGTCAGTGCGTGGTTCTTGTTAAATTCTTCAGCTCTGTTCACCCAAAATTGCAAGGCTCATACATTCATCTAAAACAGTGGTCTTCAAAACGCAGGGGCCCGGCCGAAAATGAGCCATGAAATACACGGTGCCCGGCTGCATTTGCGGTTAAAAGAAATGGATACGCAACTCCGGTGCTCCTCTTCAATCGCGGCCTTCGCTTCTCTCTCCACAGATGCCAGCCGTGGGCCAGAGGACGTCTATTGCTCTCTTACAGCACGCACACGCTATGACGCGGCAATCATAGCTGGGGAGTGCGCGCAGAGAAGCAACGATGTGCCCCTGCCCGCCCTGACGGAAAACTGAGGACGATTACGTTGGAGCCGTGGATGAAGAGGAGCGCAGAGGTAAGTGTATTTTAGTGGTTTCTTTTTTATAGTTGCCCTCGCTGGGGAATTATTGGGGCGCACCCCTGGGGACATTTTATGGGTGGGAACGCACTGCTGGATACATTCTAGAGAGGGGGGGGGAATTGCTGGGGGCATTTTATAGCGGGCTGCATTGCTGGCAGCATTTAGCATTATGGGGGGGGCATGGATGGCCGCATTTTATTGGCGTCGCACTGTGGGGATTTTCTAATAGGAGAGGCCATGCTGGACTGTTTATAAGTGGAAGGAGGCCGCTGCTGGACATGTTATCAGTAGGGGTGGCCACCCTGACATGTTATTAGTGAGGGGGAGAGGCGAGGCCACTGATGGTCCATGTATTAGTGAGGGGAGGCCAAGGCTGCGACATGGTATTAGTTGAGGCGGAGGCCACTGCAGGACATGTATAGTGAGGGGAGGACAATGCAGGACTGTTATTAGTGCGGGGCGGGGCAACTGCAGGCATGTATAGTGAGGGGAAGCCACTGCAGCACAGTTATAGTGAGGGGCGGCAACTGCAGAACTACTATACAAATTACTTGAAGTGGAGCGTAAATTTGGTTGTATAACAGTTAAGAAAGCAGAGAGTATAACACGAGTTCAAATGTCGGGATCTCTGAATGCGCTAATCGTCGGTAATTAGAAATATGGCATGAGACCAAAGTAGATTTCGGATGATGCCACCACATTCAGCGTGAGAAGATGATCTGGAATGTGTGACAGCTGCTTGGCAATTCTGTGAAGTTTCCTTAAGGTATTTATGGATCTAGGGAAAGGGGATGATTGTTTCACCTTCTAGGCCCTTCTAGGGTATTGAAAACCTAGGGAACTGATGCATCCACCATATACTGCAATACTCCTGTATTACAGTATATGGGATATTTCGGCAGATATGATCAGTAGGTAATGGTTGAATGTTATCGGTCCTGCACAATTTTCACGGGTGGTCACCCTGATGACCCTAAAAATAAAAGACTGTATTCAACTAATTGATATCTAAATGTATGTTCGTAGTTTTTATGCATTGGCTGTTAGTTTTGATCCATTTGATGTACAGTACAGACCAAAAGTTTGGAACACACCTTCTCTTTCGAAGAAGAAATTTCTGTATTTCGAAATATTTTCTAAAATTGTAGATTCACAAGACGCATCAAAACTATGAAGTAACACATGAGAAACGCTTTGTACACTTTTGGCATTCTTTTGATAAGCTCCCAGAGGTAGTGACCTGAAATGTTCTTCCAACAGTCTTGAAGGAGTTCCCAGAGATGCTTAGCACTTGTTGGCTCTTTGCCTTATCTTGCGGTCCAGCGCCATGGGGTTCAGCGCATGGTGATTGTGGATGCAAGTCTTCTGGCATATCACCCAATCACTCCCTTTTTGGTCAAAGCCCTTGCACAGCTCAAGGTGTAGGGTCATGCCCTGGTGAAAAACAATGTGAGTCAACCTAAATGCAAACGGATGGAAAAGATGCTGTGTTTGGAACATGCTGTTCAGTATACCTTCAATTTTGAAGATAAATCTCCAATAGTGTCACCTGAAAAGCCCACCTCCACGCCTACTTCTCAATGCTCACGTGGAAAAAGCATGTAGAGTTCATTCATTCACCTGTGGTTGGAACCATAGATCTCAACTTTGGATATCCCAAACCAAAGGGCACAGAAGGTCCACTGGTCTAAGTCCATTCCTTGTGTTCTTTAGCCCTAAACAAGTCTCTCTGATTGTTGCCTAATCAATAGCAGTGGTTTCCTAGCAGCTATTTACCACGAAGGATGCCTGCATTAAGTCCCTCTTAACGTGTGTAGAGAGAGGTGTTTGCTGCTAGATCTCCGTGTGGCAATGACCTGTCTTCTAATTGAGTACTGCTACTGTGATTTATGAGGGGTGACTCGGCATGAATTATCCAACGCAGCAGAGGGTCTTGATCTACCTTCCTGGGGCGGGCCTAATGTGAGCCAGTTCTTTTGTAGCGCTTGATGGTTTGTGCAGCGCACTTGGGGAAACTTTTCCAATTTCCCATGTTTGGGACTGACTGACCTTATTTCTAAAGTAATAAGGTGGACTCCTTTCTTTACTAGCTGCTTTTCTAGCCATAATTACAAAATTCTAACAGCCTGGACTCGTAGGCTATCAGCGGTGCATACAACCTGACTTTGCACACACAACTGATGGTCCAACCCCATTTATAAGTCAAGAATACCACTATCAACATGCCGGGACGCTACCTCTTGAAGCTCATCAAAAGAAAAAGAATGCCAAGAGTGTTGCAACGTAGTAGTAGCAAAGCAAAAGGTAGCATACTTTGAATGCACCTAGAATATAAGGACACAGTGTTTCACATGTTTTGTTAGATAATTTGGCCAGATTTGGCTTGTTGTAATCCAGCCATACCTGCCCTATGCGAACTCTGAAGGCGACATTTGTTACTGCGAGGGCACCGTGGTACTGTAGGCAATCTGTTGGGGTACTCTGAGTATTGCCTGGTGTGGAACCTCTGATAACTATTGCTGTTGGGCAGGGGCAGTTACATAGGCGGTGAGGTGGGACGGGCAACTCTGACTATTCAAAAACAAACAAAGAAGGAATTAAGCCTACCCTTTTTTTGTGCAATTAATTTGAAACTCCGGGCACGGAAGGGAACCTTAATGGGCGGTTGTGACTTGTGAAGAAAAAAGTGTGGGAGTGCTCAATAGAAGGCTTCAACGCCTTTATGTCAGATCAAGAGTGGCATCAAACGCAAATTACAGGAATGAGAGCAACGAGGGGGGGGGGGGGGGGGGGGGGGGGGTGGGGGGGGGGGGGGGGGGGGGGGGGGGGGGGTCTGTGATCTTATTCATGATTGTTTCAGTACATGTTGTTAATACTGAAACAATCATGAGGAAGAGCACAGTCGTTGCTTGAACATTGTTGAGTGTGCCTGAATTTCTGTAAATGGCTTTTGATGCATGCTAATCTGAAATAAAGGCTTTGTTTGAATTTTACCATGGCCGAGCCACACTTTTTTTGCACACTTTGTTCTGCGGTGTGGGGGCATGGGTTGCCATGTCAGGTTGTCTGGGTTTTTAAATATAGGAATGTAGTGGTACTTATGTAAACGTAACTACTTGCTCAAGTACGGTTAGTTTTATAAAGTACCGTATATACTCGAGTTAGGCATTAGTTTTCAGCAAAAAAAATGTGTGCTTGAAAAAACCTAACTTGGCAAACGGTGCTACTCACATTCCGACGCCCTGTCCCACCGCATACCCTTCCCCCCTGCAGGTCCTCCTATCTACGCGGTCCTGGCATCGGCGCAGGGTCCAGCTGCGGTCGGACGTACGCTACACGGGGCTGGCAGACGTCGCTACACGGGGCTGGCAGGCCGTACACTACACGGGCGGGCAGGCAGCACGCTACAGGGTCGCTGAGGGGGATGGCTGGCTAGGTAATACAGGAGGTGGTATGCTATGTACCGCAGGGCTGGCGGCGGTTGACTACAACCAAATGCATAAAAAATGAAAAACTTTTACATATTTATTTTCAATTTTTGGGAGAACAGCCTTTTATTTTAGGTCATCATGTGGGTTACAATCCGTTACAAGAATGATACATATCTGCAGTAAATATCCCATTACGGTCAATACAGGAGTATTGCAGTATATGGTATCACACATTCCGATATCTTTATTTTGAGGCTGAATGTGGTGGCATATCCAGAATCTTTATTTTGTCTGATGCATTAATTTTCATTACAGAGGAGTAGCCTTCAGAGTGAGCTGGCCGGCATTATGGAGGGGCCGGCAGGCCCACACCAAGGCCACACCTTGCAGGGGGTCGGAAGGCCACACCGTGACACGGGGCCGGCAGGCCACACCTTGCACGGGGGCCGGCCAGGCCACACATTGCACGGGGCGGCAGGCCACACCTGCCGAATCAATAGGTTTTTCCCATTTTTTGTAAAATTAGGGTCTCGGCTTCTACGGTCGGCTTATACGCGAGACATACGGGTAAGTAATAAAATGACATTTGGGCCCTTAACGGAACCTCAAATGAGTTGACACCCCTGTGTGTATATATAAATGTATACCCATTCAGAACAACATTTTATTGTTTTTTTTTCTTTTTGTTGACATCCCCAGGTTTTCTTGTTCTGTTTTTTCACATTTTTTGCCCTTTTTTTAATGATTTTTTTTTTTTGTTTTTCATGGAAACAGATTAAGTGGTTACTGCGTTCGCAAGGCTCCTTGTCTGAGGGAGGGACTTGAAAAAGCCACAATCCCGCAGTGCCATCCATAACTTCATGAACAATCCGAGTTCACACCACAGGAGACAAGGACCTGCTCCTCAGCTAACGACAGCGACAGCGAGGGAGAGGATCACAAAGGTCTCTGAAAGTACAGAAGCACATCACAATAACACTCCTCGGTTGACCACGCCCATTGGACCATCACAGTATCAACATGTGAAAGCCCCGTCAAAGTATGGAGACATCATTAACCACCAATATTAAATTCCAGTTAAGCCAAGGAAGTCTGGATGAGGTCATACGCTCCTGTCTTGCTGTCCTGTCCTTTTGCTAACTTCTAAACTACACAAGTAGCCGTTTCATCTCATTCAGGCCACTGCCATTTGAACAAACACTGATATTTGGGTTTATGTAAGCCAAAATAAATTATAAACATCAAATAAACAGTTTTCAAAGCCATAACGCACACTAACACCTCATGTATTAACACATTATAGAAAAATGTTCTCTTATTGCCGTAGCATCCAAAAAATTTCAGCTTTCGTTTGGTAACAACATTGGAAAATGAATATGAATTCTGAATTGGTGCAAACCAAGCCCTCTGTCTTTCATTTCCTATTCGATAGGGACCAATTGTGTATAAGCATTCACCAAACACATAACCGTAAAACAGTAGACAGATCTGTTCATCTCTCTCTCTCTCAGATGAAATGTGTGTGAGATCCCTACATCATGCTCAGTCTGCTGACAGAATCACATAACTAATTGTAGATAACCTGTTCTCCGCTCTGTGCAATATATGTTTTGCTAATCTAGTGACCATTTAAAAACCATCTTAACACTACATCTCTATACAGTGAGAGAGACACCGACGTACGAAGGCTCCCTGCAACTCCGGCTCAAGCTGCTGAGCTCTAAGGCGAATACACGAGATTTGCACAAATTTCTAAGTGGTTTGATCCCGAAGACCTACATGCTCTTTTTTAAAAAAGGGATCTATGTTTAAAAAGACAGATGGAAAGGGGAATAAAGAGAAACGCTCGTCACCGTAGTAATGGTACTACTATCAGAAAATTGATAGAGTTTTCAACTAAACAAATACTCAATTCACACATTCAAAACTATGATTCATCTTAAAAGTTTGTCACATATACCACGTTCAATTCTATAACAACAGGCGCTTGGTCATTGGTCATAAACAGCGCATGTGAGTTTAAGCTTTTATGTTCGTCTGTTCTTTTCTCGGAGGTGGCATGTTTAATTACATGGTCTGTCTGGTTTGCTCCTTTGTAACTTGTAACCTGCTTGGGGTTTTTTTTTTCTTTATTCTTCTCTGTCCTGTCTTGTCTGTCTCTACCCAAGAGTGCCACAAAAAAGGGAGTGGGTGTTAGCGAGTCTATTTCCAACCGTTCCAAGTGTGGCCGTCCCTTATTTTCTTAACCCAGGGACAGCACCCAATGTATTGGTTCTCACCTTTAGGACGTGCATTACCCCACAGCTTCTACCTACCCAACGACTGTAATGAAGCTGTGTGACATTTTGCAGCATGCCAACTGCCCGATGTCTCCCACACTACCAAGGAGTAAAACTGTGCCAGTCGCCGATTTAACTGTGGTTTTGTACCCCTGTAGTCCTGTTCCTTACATTGGTGGTCTCCCAAATTTAGGTAATGGTTTCAGGAATTGTTGATGGCAGGGAGGGATACACGCCATAAGAAAAAAAAGCATGTGTGTAATAAGATTTAAAGACAAATTAAGTATTACACAGTTACTAATATCCACAAATACACTAAACGTGGTACGTTTCAATCACTGTTCCTGATGGCTAATGAAATCGATGAAATTTGCACTGCTGCTGATCTTGTCTGCTGTCTAAAGATTTTTAAACTATCTGGTAGCACGGTATGGAAAACGGAAATAGATGGGCCTGTGACCTCATAATAATCAACCCAAGTACAGCGGATAATTATTTATGAGACTGGCAAGCTATTTATCAGAAATGTATCTAGTGCAAGAGACTAATGTTGGCCGCCATGTTATATTTACTTGCTTGACCTATGAATGTTGATAGTGGTTAAAATTTCTCACGATCACAATTTTGAAGGATGAGTGGATACTCAGCAGAGCATACTTTCCATTGCTAAGTGTTGTCCACCTACTCACTCCTTCTTTCATTATGCCCAGAAGGGGTTTACAATACAAATGTGGGAAAAAAACCGTTCCCCCCCCTCTTGGTGTATAAATTAATTCTTTTTTTCCCTTCTTGGCACTCGTATAGTTCCGGCACAACTCCGATGTTTTTAAGTTTGCCTTACAAAGGAAAATGTTTTTAAGATCTCCCCCCTGCTTCTGCAGCCTTAACACCCTTGATCAAGTGGGTCAAATGCGAGTCCCACTTGGCCCTTCAGAATAGATTTTGGTTCCGGTACATGTTAGCACATTTGGATAATTGAATTTGTTAAAACTATCCTGTGCTAACCAATTATTCCGTGAAGCAAGGTTTACTCTCACTGCCGAATATGATTGTATCACACATTTTTTCAATTGTCCAGGTACGACAACAATCATAATGTAAATTGTATAATCAGTTGAAGCCCTAAAGATTTCAACTGTGAGCTTTCTTTCCTGCTCACAAAATGTGTAATAATTTTGCAAAATAGTGGTAGGATTAATATTCAACAAAAGATTGGTACACTGGCGACTGAAAGTTTTCAACTTAATAGGATTGTAATACTCAAGATCTACAGTTTTGCAGTGTAGCCATTAAGTAATGTTTTTAGTAGTACATTAACCCCATATTAAAAGCTTTTTTCTACTTTGTAAATGCAGCTTGGTTATGACTAGCTACGTTGGGGAAAATGCATATAGTGACCTATTAGTAAGGCTTTGAAGGTACCATTAAGCTCTTGACTAGTTGTAGATAATTCTAGACATGTTAACAGTCATTTACAATTGTACTTTTTCTCTTCAATTTTAAATTTTATGCTTTCAGAAGTAAAAAAAAAAAACAAAAACTTTTGTTTTTTAATTTGGAACAAAACCAGATCGATTTACCAGCTATGTGCACATAGTAGGTGGATCTAGGCCAAACCACAGGTGTGCAAATGCTAGTCTCATTCTCAGCAGTTGGTGCAAAACCCAGTATGGTGTTTTGATTTTCATACCACTGGCAGATCATGCTTGGCGCATGAAGCGTGTCAAATAAAGTGTTTTTATACAATGCATAATTAATATATAGATATAAAAATAAATATAATGTAGTTAATATATTGCATTTAGGAAGGCATTCTGCCGTGTACGCTTTTTCATGGTGCTGATTTTTTATGTAAAATGAGTTTTCTTCTATTTGTTTTGAGTGGCGTAATACACACGAGATCCTGAACCTACTTATTTATTTTTTTTTTCTATATTGGGAGACGTAAGTTTGGAGACTTTTTCTGTTATTTTTATATAGTCGTTTAAATCCTCATGCCAGAGACGTGACATTTGCTGTTACGTTTTGACTGCGGAGAATCTCTTGGCAGTGGAATTCTTAGCCCATATGAAAGTGTCTTACAAAACTCAGTGCTGTGTTGTCAATTAAAAGAAGAGGAATGGTAATGCATTTTGAATGGCACTGGAGAGTATGTGCAGCCGCAGAAGTGTGCAGATACCCACTAGAAACTCCCAAATCCTTCAACATTCCAAATAACTCTGGACTGGATTCCCAATGCTGTCAAAGAAAATCACAACTGTTAAGGCATAGAAGGCATCTTTAACAGTGAAAGGGTTTTTTGAGTGGCTCTAATTTCACTTTCATCATACATTCAGTTACTAAACAATGACAACGTAATCTACAATCAAAATCTTCAGTAGCTGCCTATTGCAATAACGCTTTGAAAGTATACTTGAGTATATCCTTAGCCTAAGTCACTTAGCTGGCAAAACCCATGATCCGTTAACAAATAATTAGACATATGGTGTACATTGTATTGTGCAAGGTACCAGTTATTCTGCATTCAATCATGGTTTTAAGCCTTCTGTTGTGAGGACATTGTCCGGTTGGATTATGAGCACACATGGGATATTGCCGTCCTGTTCCGCAACTGCCCCCTAGAAGCTGGAGGATGATTGAACATATGAAGCATGCATGGAGCAACCAGTGTACTTGCGTGCTGACCATTTCAGGTGTCTCCAAAGTCCGCCCAAGGCACGACCCAGACGGTTAGACTGAATGAGGTCATAGGCCGTTATAGGCTTTGCTGAGTAATATACAGTGTTTTATTTTGGGTTGAACGTAAATGTGGCAGTACTGAGGCAAGAAGGAGTGCCTCCAATCTGCCACTTAATGGATAAGGATACCTTAAGGAAAACTACACTGGGCGATCTGATTTAACACCGTTATACTGAAGGTTAGGCGTTCGTAGTCTGCAACAGAACAGATCTTTCATTATAGCCATCATATCCCGGAGAAAAAAAACTACTTTAAAAATAGCTTAATTTGCGCGGCGCTCTTCATCTATAATTATTGTATCACCTCCACTCCTTCGATTTCAAAACCCTAAAAGCCCCCACTCCCTCCCACCATTTTCCTGAGAGCTGGTGCGTCAGATGTGGCTGCTAATAGTGAAATGCAACGCCCAGTGCAATGAGATGACACATCGGCTCTCTGGAAGTCTAATGCGTGGTGTACATTGCGTATAAGCAGCCGCATCTGCCAGATTAACTTTCAACGATTCCTTGATTTCACAATGACATCACCGGCACTGCGGCACAGAGGGTAGGAGGCTAGTGAGGGGTACATAATTAGACAGAAAAAGGGAAGCCCCCGGCCGCTATTAGCTAAGTATTTCCCAGGATGACCTTAACACCGACCTGTAAGTTTAAATAGTTTAAATCATTGCCACATAGGAAATGGAATCCCATCCCAGTCAGGGAAATCCAAATGAAAGCTAACACATGAAACCACATGATTACATATCTTTCACCAAGAGAAAACATCAAATGCGACAAAAAATAAAAACAAAAAAGGGGATACAGACCAACTGCATCCATATACCCATTCACAGTAGGTACTGACACATACAACACAAAAGCTTGTACCAGTAAAATTGCTAAATATGCGTGCAGATAGAAGCGGTAAGGATACATCTGTGCAGAAAGGTGAAGGGAAGAAGTAAACTACAAATTGCAAAAGTCTGTAATGACAAGATAAACTACATTAAACCCCTCAAAAACATTTTCGGCTTGTCAACGTATATACCTACAATGTGAGAAATAATAGATTGAAAATGAGACACCTCGAACTAATAATACCATACAAAGGTGGTGGAAAACGGGAGTACAGCAAAACCCCAGTGTTTGATGTTTTCTCTTGGTAGATTATTTAATAAGATTTATTGACTTTCATCCACATGTGTGTTCTATTGTTTCAATATGTTTAAAACTACCCAAGTGTAGTTTTCCTTTAAGCACAGATCCTGACTATATTTGTGGCATACACAAACGAATGTTGTTATAAAAATGCAATGAGAATGTAGCCTTAGTTGTTTTTAACAGAGATACTCCACAGTGTACTAAGAATGTATCTAGTGTTCAATAAGTATATATGATAAGAACTTGCTTTCTGATCAGTCATGTTAGAGAATTTAAAACACTGGTATAGGTATTACAGTGTTGAATAATTGGTTACATAGTCTGAAACAGATTGAAATGCTTATAAGTATCCAAATGAAGAATGCAGCTCAAATAACCTAAGGAAGGTAAAAATACTCATGTGGCCCACATACTCTACTCCCCTTATTCATCATTGCCATTATTTAAGCATATGTCCTAGAAAGT
Source organism: Engystomops pustulosus (assembly GCA_019512145.1). Taxonomy (NCBI): domain Eukaryota; kingdom Metazoa; phylum Chordata; class Amphibia; order Anura; family Leptodactylidae; genus Engystomops; species Engystomops pustulosus. The sequence continues at coordinate 177,157,853 of CM033642.1, read as the reverse complement.
CTTTTCACAAATCTTGAAACATTTTATCTTCGCCAGTACAGCATCCTTATTAAACTTGGGTTTCTTTAACTTGTTAACTTTATTTTCATTCAGTATTGGTTAACCAGCACTGTATTTGGATAAACAACACTGACCGAATCTACTGAGTTTGTGTGTGGCAGGATATAAAGAATGGTGATTATATTTTATTTTAGTCATTTGTATCAGATACCAGTCACACTTAAGTCTTGAAATACAGGATTCCTGGAGTATCTGTCAAATATCGGGATGTGAAATTACGGATAAAATGGAAGAAACACTAAGGTAAGTGACGGAATAGAACAGTGAAGATGGAGAAGGCGGAACTAATGTGGAAGAGGGATCAGGAAGAATACCAATGGTAGGAAGAGCGGGGGAGAGAAGTGGGAGGGAAAAAAAGATAAATTGCGCGTTAAAAAGTGGAATAGGGGGAGGAGTTAATGAGAACGGGTCCGCCAATAGTACAGATTAAGATTTGTTAATTGTCACCGGCATTAGTCGGTATAAATAAAAATGCTCGAACTCCCGAAAGCATGGTAAGACTTGTCTACAATGTGTACAGGACATTAAGAATTAACTAGTATGGTTACACTCTCGGTCAGATGTACCTCTGCCCCCACGCAGTGTGAACTGCCTCTTGGGCTGGTTGAAAAAAAAAAAGTATCTGTAGGAATGGTTTAGCTGTTGCGCTGTAGTTCGGCCGCTACAAGGAGTCTCTTCGCTTCATATTCGAATGCAAGGACTCTGCATTTCAGTACAATACTTTAATATCGCGGATTGCATTTGCAACTGCCGCTAAGGTACTATGATAGGGTGGCAGTATTGTAGTATGAAATTATTTGGTGAATGTACAAATTCAAATGACAAAATTGTTGTTTTATATCTTAAGAACACACCAATCCCATGGTTGTACCATTCATTATTATTAAGGTATCTTCTTGACAGAAGATTACTTTTTTATGGTGTCTCCCTGCTGATACCATGACCCAAAATTAGGGAACGGGTTGTTTTTCTTCTTAACACTTTCCTTATCCCATGGAAGTTTCCATCCCCAGGACAGGTAACGTTACATATTTGAATGACGAATCACTGAAAGCAGGCTAAGTATATCAGAACATAACGCCTACCAATTTAGTACAACCCGAATTGTCACAATCATATTATTACTAAACCATAAAAACGCATAGCCTATTTCATACCTTGGTGCCATGTTTCTGCTTTCTTTTACAGAAAAGACCTAATACACAAATTTAAGAAATCAGCAAGTTTCTGGCTAAACTGTTCGCATCATAAATAGAAAACAAAACAACTTTCCTTCTCACCTGAAAGTATAGGTCTGTAATGTCAAAATTTTTCCATCCCATGTTTTACTATATTACCATTTGCCAATGAATTTTAAGTTTCCTTTAGATTTGCTTCTCTGGGAGATGTGGCATTAAATGATTAATTTGGCAGTATATAATAAAAGTTCTTTTCTAATCCCCTCAAACTATATCCTATAATGGATGTAATATAGGTAATCCAAAAAAGTCCTTCCTAAAATTAAAGTTAGAAGTTAAGGACCAAAAAGGGCGGCACACGGTGGGTGAGTGAGTAGCACTGGGTTCAAATCCCACCCCGGTCACACATCTGCCAAAGAGTTGTTGTTTCTCTCCGTGGTTTGCATGTGGTGGGGATTTGCCAGAGAGACCGTGGGAGCGGGGGTGCTAGGATTTAGCGTTTCAAAGACAGGGACACCAGGGATTACAGTCCAAACAGGTCTCGCCTGCTTTATATTGCGCAAAATAAACAGCCTTTACATACGGTATTTAAATAACAAAAAACCTATAACCCGTCAGGGTGCTAACTATACAATGAGTCCACGCTAAAACTCACGGCGGTAAACAAAAATCACGTGGCTGGCTCGCGAGACCAACCACCCAGTCCATAGACTGTGTTCGGCCGGGGCTCGAGGAAAGGCCCCACTGCTCTGATGAGTCCTTTGGTACACGGGCAAGGGGGCTTTAGGAGCACTCCAACACATCGTGTCCTATAGGTTTTAGCTGCTTACGGCTAAACCCACCTCAGAAATAAGGCCTTGCATAGACAAAACCTAGGGGACACATACCGCCCATCCACAGTATACCCCCTTCAGTGTCTCACATACCCTCCCCCTCTGTTTGACCCTGTGGGGGACGACTCTTTGCCATTAACAGTGGTACGAGACAGGCTATCGGCTTCCCTCATGTCAATTTTTCTCTGACTCGATGTTCACGTTGAATTTAAAATTCTGGAATTAAGGAACCAACACTTGTGACCCTGGCGTTCCTCTCCTATGGCCTGACCATCCGGTTAGGGGAGAGTGATCGGTCACCAGTGTAAACTGCCGCCCTACCAAATAATACCTCAGGGATTCCAGAGCCCTTTTATCGCCAAGCACTCCCTCCTCAACTATAGCTGATAGTGCTTTCAGGAGGTGTGAGCTTGCGGCTCAGGAACGTTACAGGAGCCCTCCCCTCCACTAGTTGGGACAGGACAGCCCACAAGCCCACGTCAGAGCGTCAGTAGCACAATAAATGGTTGGTGAAGTTAGGGGTGATCACCGGTCCCTCGTCACAAACCGTCTTAAGTTGCTGAAACGCACCCTCAGCCTCTTCACTCCACTTTACCATCACCGCCCTGCTACCTTAGTCAGGTCATTCAGAGGTGCCGCTATTGTCGCAAAGTGGGGATAAAATCGGCGTATAAGAGCCCACTATGCCCAAAAAAGCCCACTTTGCTTCTCGTTCAAAGGTCGTGGACCTGCTGAGATCGCCCTACTTTGTTTACTTGGGGTTTGATGACCCCTCGCCAATACGTGGTACCCCGGGTAACGGCGCTCTCAGTCCAGTGCACACGTTGGGGGTTCGCTTGTCAGCCCTGCCGCCCTCAGGGATCTACCACTGTTTTGTCTTGGCCCAGTGACCTACCATCGTTTACATGACTAAATGTCATCACAGTAGGCCGAGCATAACTCCGGTTGAGGTTTTAGCACGGATCCTTAACCCTGGAATGTGGCAGGAGCCCCATGTAGCCCAAATGGGAGTGATCCACGTACTGAAAAGCACCTCAGGGGAATCAAAGCGTCTTCTCTTTAGCCCTGTCAGTCGAGGGTACCTGCCAATACCACTTTCCGTCAGGTGGCAGGGAGGGGTGTGGGATGGGTGTTTTTCCCATTTTGTTCTTTGCTCTTTAATTTACCTTTTTTGTGTTCGTTTTTTTGGTGGAATTCATTGGACAATTTCATTTTTTTTGAGGAACTGTTTTATTTCTGAGAGAGGATTTTTTGCGTTTTTTTTGCGGAATTTTTTTTTTTTTTTGAGTTTGTTTTTGGATTTTTTGTTTTTTTTTGGTTTTTTTTTTCTTTCGTTGTTTTTTTTTTTCGCTTATTTTTTGTTTCTTGTTTTTGGGGGGGGGTCAAGGAGTCCTGTCAAGTCTTCTATAATCGTAACTGGCATGGATAGAATTTGACCTCGTCACTCCAAATCATTGCAGAACCGTAGGGAACATCCGTTAGGAATCAACAAATAGGACTGACCATTCACTTTTCGACTCCTCGATAACCCCCAGGTCTAACATCTGCTGACTTCTTCGGCTATGGCAAAGCCGGCGGCTTCAGGGACCCGATTAAGGTTTTTGGTGTACCGGCTGATGGGGTTCGGTTATGATTGTCATGCTTGAATGACTGAAGTACGTCCCGGTACTTAGAGAACCAATCCATATTTCGGAGACACAACTCCTCGCTTCCTGAATTCTGGGCCTGGAGAGGGACTCCGAGATCCGTACTTCAGGCATCTTGGCAACGGGTACACTACCTCCGGTGTCCACCTTACTTGGAGACGACGCCTTCTCTACTCCCATGGCCAGTCAGGGACTCTCGTTTCCCTTCCATGGCTTTAGGGTTACGTGGTATATCTTTGCGTGTTTCTCCTCCCCGGTCGAGATACACCGTAGCGTTACCTTACCAACTCTCTCCATGACCTCATATGGCCCTTGCCATTTGGCACAAAATTTGCTCTCCACGGTGGGCACTAGAACTAGCACTCGTGTCACGCGTGTTAATAAGGTCCCTGAGTCTGGCTGTCCTATTGTAAGACCCTAGAATGGGCCTCTTGTTGCCCTTGTGCATGTGTTCCCTTACAGGGCGCATAACGCCGCTATGCGTTCGCCTAAGGGAGACGTGTCTAATCACAACTACGGTGGGGGGTCCTACTCACTGTTCCCAAGTTTCTCTGGCTACATCCAAAAGCCCAGTGGGAACGCCATATAACAGGCTCAAGGGTGAGAAACCCGTGAAGGACTGGGAACTTCAGTATGGAAACATCAAATCAGGGCAAACAAACAGTCCCAGATCCTTCCCATCTTTGCTGACCACCCGTCTTAAGCATCCCCTTCAAGTGTCTTAATTAACCTCTCGACCGACGCATCGGTCTGAGGATGATACACAGAGGTGCGGAGCTGTTTTTACCCTAGTAACTGCACATCTCCTCTCTACCCTGACATGAATGGGGTACCTTGGTCAGTCAAGATTTCCCTGGGGAGCCTGGCTGCTGAGAACACCTGGAACAGCTCCAGCCTAGTTTTGGAGGAGGGTTCCTTAGTGGAATCGCCTCGGGATACCGCGTAGCGTAGTCCAGGATAACTAGGAGTTATTGGGTGCCCTGGAGGACTTGACTATGGGGCCAACCAGATCATTGCAATCCGTTCAAAGGGCACTTCTATGTCGGAAGCGGAACCAAAGGACTCCGAAGTGGGAGCCGGGGCAGTAAGTTGACAATCAGGGCAGGAGCTAAATATACGGGTTACCTCCTCCCAAAACCCGGGCCAGAAAAACCCGCTGCAGGATCCTCTCTCGGGTCTCTCAGCATAAGTGCCCTCCCAGCACAGTTTGTGTGCCAACTCTAGCACAACTACGGTGTTGAGAAGTGGTGGGGTACTACAAGTGCTCAAACCCCTCACCCGTATCTGGTGACCCTGTACAACAGTTCCCCAATAATCACATTCGGGGGGATATTTTATCCAGCCCCTGGGATTTGGAGTACCATTTATCACCTTGACATTCTCTCGTGCTTTAACCAAGGGTAGGGTCCTGAGCGTGCAGGCAGCCCCAAAATTGTCCCGGGAAATCTCAAGGTCCAGCCATGTCGGCCACCTCGCGGGCCCTCGACCTCACCAGCAAGGACCTCTAGGGGAGAAAATTTCATCACATGGAGTCACCCATACTGCTGGTGTGTGACATCGGCACTCAAGGGTTCGGGGGGCCAAGGCCGGACACACCTGATGTCCATTGTCGCAACAGTCCTGAGGGGGGTCTTCGGCATCCAGAGTCCCAAAACAAGGGTAGTCTCTGCCGATAATAGCCTCATGGAAAGGGTCCCACACCCCCACTAGGGTAACAGAACCACAAGGGGTATGTAGGTTGAGACGGCGTGGATGGGATATTAGCGAGTGTCCCCATGTATACATAACACTCCCACTTTAAGCCCGCTGTCCCGTACAGTCCAGGGTCAACCAAAGTTCCCCGCACCATTGTGACCAGACTCCGGAGTCTAGCAAGGCTTCCACTGTGTGGACCAACGATTGTTGACCAGCATACTTGGGGTTCTGCATGTGACTGACTCCGCAGACAGAACCGGTCGGGCAAACAGCGACAATCGCCGGGCCTGGCTGCAGTCCATTGGCTCCACTGACAGTGGACAGTTGGCAGCAAAATAGGCCCATTTCATGACACCGCCAGCATTGGTACGGCCATGACCTCTGTCACGAGCCTCACTGGGTTTCTGGGTATTCACGCCCCATGAACCCCTCCCAACCTGACATGTCTCCCCTTTTACGCAGTAGCAGTCTTACCGGCTGGTTTGGTGACCCTGTCACTGGCACTGCTTCGTGAGGGAGAGGTAAGTAGAAGGTCTCCGTAGCCCGCCTTACTTCTACAAGGGACACAAGATCCTCAGCTTGTGGGGGGCCGGCCTGCCAAACAACACCGCTGGAGCCGAGAGGGAGAGAAACGGGGGTGAATTTGTCCGAGGCCACCTCTCTTACCATCTGTGCGGGGGTGCAGTCCTCTGGTTGCAGCCACTTCGGACCAGAGGCTAGGTCCTGCATTTGGGGGAGCGGGGGTAACTTTTCTGAGTAAGCCCACTGGTGGGGACCGGCTGGAGCGGACTGAACGGTGACCCCAAGACGAGCAGACTCCCGCCTTTAGCTGGGGGGTGTCTTACGGGCCTCGTATCCTTAGGTCGTAGTAAGCCTTCGGCGATCGGGTCAGGAACGGTGCCAGGACATCTGCCCCACTGCTCAGCCGGTAAACTCCTCTCGCTAGCTATTCGTTCGAACACCGTGAGATAAGCCTCCACGTCGTGGTCGTCGCCATTTTTGCAAAGTCTCGTGAGCGCACCGGGTACCCCTGAAAGAACCAGTACGGGACCCCTCAGCAGTCGTCGCCTGCGGTTTGCCATCATGCCAGAAACTTCTCAATCAACAGCTGGAACATGGCTCGGGATTCTTCCTGCTGCGGTGCGGGACCTCTCCTCCTGGACCGCTGAAACATGTGTGCTGGCGGTTGCCTCTCCTGCGCTGGATCATGGCTTGCCTGCAGCTGCCGATAGCCAGGGACTCTTCCTTGTGTTGCCGATTAGCTCTGGCCCCTCCCGTGCTGGCGGGATCTCTCCTCTGTTGCAGGAGCATGGCTTAATAAAGTCCTCCATCTTGGTTTATCCTGCACTTGCCTGCTGGCTTTCACCCAGCCATGCAATGTTGCAGATGTAGCGGCCTGTCGGGTGTTGTCTTTGAACTGCCCGCATCTCCACCATGTGGGATTGGCCAGTAGAGGGACACGTGGGAGCGGGTGTGCTAGGATGCAGTTCAAGACAGGGACACCGGATACAGTCCAAACAGGTCTCGCCTGGCTTATTGCAGCAAATAAAACCAGCCTACATACAGGTATTAAATAAACAAAAGAAAACCTACCGGCAGGGTGCAACTATACAATGAGTCCACTAATCACGCCGAAACAAAAATCACGTGGTGCTCCGAGACAACAGGTCAGAGCTGTGTCCTACTCAGCCTCCTTCCCACAGAGAGACAACCCACTCAGCTCTGCTGAGTCCTTTTATCCAGGCTATTAGGTGTCCCATCACCGTGTTCCAAGGTGCTGGACCAAAACCCACCTCAGCACTAAGGCCTTGCATAGAAGCAAAACCTAGGGGAAACATAACGCCCATCCAAGTTACACCCTTCGTGTCTCACAATGGGTTTCCTCCGGATACTACGGTTTCCTCCAACACCCCAAATATACCGTTAGGTTGTTTAGATTGTGAGCCCTGGGGACATGACCAATTTGTCATGCTGTGCAGCGTGCAATCTGTGTGGGCTAATAAAATAAAGAATTATTATTAAAATTGTCTTAAGAGGCCCCCTCCCAGCTAGACCATACTACAGACAATCTACTCGAGGACCAACCAGCCCCACCGCTGCCAAGTCCTCGAGACTCACATTCTTTCACCGCCCCCCCCCCCCCACCCCCAAAAAAAAAAAAACAATGTGAGGGAAAAAACCGCCCCCCCCATGGCTCCTTGCATCCTGCTGCTTTTGTATGAGTTAGCAAGTGCTGCAGTTGAGTACTTCATCAAATCGTATCATTATATATTTGGTAGTGTTCTTCTAATGGCCAAATTGTTTTAGTATTTAAGGTTTTCATGTTTTCAATTTTATAAAGAGACATAAATACAAATATAATAAAGTAAAATCAAGTGGAAACTAGGAAAATAAACATGGAAAAAGACGTATGGACATCACGACTTTAGGCATGAAAGAAGCAGCGATCAAATATGTGTTGTTTATTTAATAAATGCTAAAAACTACGTTTCAGCTCTGTGCAAGAGCCTGATCTGGTTAAAAATATTAAAATATGTTCAATACTCATAACTTTTTATACACGTTAGCAGCCTCTTTAATAAAAAAGAAGTACATCAGGACAATTGTGAGTTTGAAACTCAATTCAGGTAGATACATTTTTTGATAAGTAGACATCACTTTGAACATCTGCCACCACCTAAATAAAGACATATAATATCCACCAATATCAAAATAAGAAATTCAAAAATAAATAATATCATATATCCATCGCATGCGAGCATTATTACAACACTGAAAAAAGGAATGCAATGTAATTATTTGCTATAAAAATAGAAATGTCCACAATGAACAAAAAAAGATGTTGGATGTGGAAAAGACTACACTATACTATACTATACTGGAGTGTGGAAAAGACTATACTATACTAATCCTATACTATAGGAGTACTCATGTAAATATGAAACTAAATTTGATTGTTAAAATATAGAATGCACAGAAGATGTAATATATTGGGTATATTTATAGATAACTGGAAATGAACATGCACTACTGCAGCTTAACGTCTCTAATAAAGTCATGGCCCAAAAGTTTTGAGAGGAGCCCAAATATTATATTTTCACAAGATCTGTTGCCCTCTTTTTTTATGTGTGTTGTCAGATGTTTTATCACATACAGAAATACAAGTGCAATCATTATGATGTAACAAATCTTTGTTGACAGAATGAGTCAATGCAGCAAGTCAATATTTGCCAGTGTTGGACCCTTCTTCTCAGACTCTGTATTTCCTTGGCAGGCTCTCAATCAACTTCTGAGCCATTTCCTGATAGATAGCAGTCCATTCTTGCACAATCAATGATTTCTCTTTGTCAAATTTGTTGGTTTTGGTTTGTCCACCCGTCTCTTGATGATGACCACAAGTTCTCAATGGGAATAAGATTGGGAGTTCAGGCCATGGACCAAAATCTCTGTTTTGTTCCCGAGCCATTTAGTTATCAACCTTTGCTTTATGGCAAGGTGCTCCATCATGCTGGAAAAGGCATTGTTGATCACCAAACTGCTCTTGGACGGGTGGGAGAAGTTGCTTGGAGGACATTCTGTACCATTCTTTACTCATGGGTGTGGTTTTTAGCAAGACTGTGAGAGGACGATTCCCTTGGCTGAGTAGCAACCCCACACATGAATGGTCGGCAGGATGCTTTACAGTTGGTATGAGTCAAGACGGGGGTATCCCCCCATATCAGTCTGTTCCTGATGTTTTTTCTGGAGAGAAGTGGCTTCTTTGCTGCCCTTCTTGAACCAGGGTGCTCCAAGAGTCTCCGCTCACAGTGCGTGCAGATGCACTCACACCTGCCTGCTGTCATTCCTGAGCAAGCTCTGCACTGCTGGTAGCCCGATCCCGAAGCTGAAACGCTTTTAAGAGAGGGTCCTGGTGCTGCTGGTCCTTCTGGCGTCCTGGATCCTTTTTGGCAACACATGACCTCTCTCCTGAATCCTTGATGATGGGGATAGGTTGTTGACTGATGTGCAATCTTCTAGCTGCGATACTCTTCCTGTAGGCCAGTTTTGTGCAGTGCAGAGATGACTGCACGTGTTTCTTAGAGATAACATGGTTACAGAAGAGAAACGATGCCAAGCACCAGCTCCTTTTAAAGTGTCCAGTGGTGTGATTTTTACTTATTCATGACAGATGGACTCCAGCCCCTTCTTATAAACACCCACAACCGTGTTAATGGGCCATCACTGCAACGAGTTAGCGCTCCTTTTAAGGCAGGCCTCAAATGAAGTTGAATGTGTTTTGGGGGAAAAGTTCATTTTCTAGGCAAATATGACTTCAATTAATTGCTTTTAAATGACAACTCATTAGTCCTTCTGGTGGTTGGGGTATGCAGCCAATAAATCCAATATGACTTTTTTTGTTCAAAGCCGATGCACAGACGGAAATATCTAGGGAATTGTTCGATCTTGATAAATCTTAAGGAAACCTAGCACTTGAAATGGTAGGTGTAAGATGCAAATACCGAGCACCAGCTCAGGGTGAACAACTGGGCCGGAGCTATGTCGTTATTGTCCTAAATCGCTGTATCGCGTTTAGACACTTTTAATCTTTTATATCTGAAGCGCTTCGGCACACCAAGCGCACGACCACATAGGAAGTGCCGTCGCGCTGGTGCGCTGAAGCTACTTCCGAGATAAAGATTAAAAAGTGTGTTTAAACCGCGATACAGCGGTTTGGGACAATAACAAAAATGAGCTGGTGCTCGGTATTTGCATCTACACCTACCATTTCAAGTTAAGGTTTCCTTTAACGCCGAAGCCACTTTTCACTTCCTGACACAGGCCATTTTTCAAATCTGCCCTGTGCACTATAAGGGTTATAACTTTTGGAATGCTTTAATATACTCAAGTGATTTGAAATTGTTTTCTCGTGACACATTGTACTTCATGTTAGTTAAAAAAATTCTGGTGGTATGTTTCGCATTATTTATGAGAAAATCAGATATTTGGTGAAAATTGGAAACATTCTTCAATTTTCGAAATTCAAAATGTTTCTACTTTTTCCACAGAGTCATACACCAAAAAACGTATAACAAACATTCACCGAATGTCTTTTATACCTCCGTGTTTTTTTATACATACTATCATTTTTGTAAGATTTTATGGGCTTTAAACGTCAGGTGCAATTTTTCACATTTTCATTAAAAAAAGCAAAATCCTGCTATTGAGGCCCCTGCTCGTTTGAAGTCATTTTGAGAAGCCTAAATAAAAGTAAAACCCCAAATTACTCCATATAGAAACTACACACCTCAACATACGTTAAAACAAATTTTTGGTTAAAACAACCCTTTATTGGTTACAGGGTTAAAACAAAATCAGATGCAATTTTGAAATTATTTTTTTTACTAAATTAATGTGTTTTCATAAATGTACAAATTCTCAGTGGATAAAATACCAAAATGCTCCACAAAATTGACACCCAATCTCTCCTGAGTGTAACAATCCCCCATATGTGGTGGTACCTGCTGTATGGGAACATGGCAGGGCATTGAGGGGGGAGCTGCGCCGTTCAGAGCAGATTATGCATTGTCACTTTTTATTGGCTATACAATATTTTTTTTTTGGCATTTGGGCATATAAGGGCTTTATTTTTTGCGACATGAGATGCACTTTACAAATATCATTTTAGTGGGTCGGTAGCTTTTTGATGACATTTTATTAACTCTTTAATGTATGGGAGGAAAAGAAAAATGTCAATTTTGGGTTTCTATTTTTTGTAATATTTGGGGGTCGTACACCGTACACTTAAAATACTATAATATTTCATTCTATAGATCACAACGATTACGGTGATACCTCATTATATAGGTTTTATATATTTTACAATTTTACAGGAAAAAAAACGAATACAAAGAAAAATTTCATTTGATTTTGCATGCATCTTTTCGGGAGATAAACTTTAATTTTTTGTTGACAAGCTGGTTAGGCTTATTTTTACAGTGTTGAGTTGTCCTTTTCAGTGGTACCATTGTGACATAACTTTTTTTGATCACTTTGGAACATTTGTTGAAGGGATTTTATGAAAATTTACATTTTTGGCGAGTTTTTCGCATTTAGTTTTTACGGCGTTCACTGTACGGTTCCAATAATGTTTCGACTTATTGTACAGATTGTTACGGACGCGGCGGGATACCAAATATGTGGGGTATAGATGTGTATAGGGAATGTTTGTGTTTAGGGGATTTTGACTTTATTTAATTCTTTTTTTTCAAAAGTGTGTTAATTAGTTGTTTTTTACTTTTTTCTTTACTTTTACAGGTTAGCTGAACAAGCGATCCACTGATCGTGTTCAAGCTATTCTTCACCTAATACAGGGTAAACAGATGTAATATCACCTAAATGCCCCTGATAGGCCGAGCTCTGCGCGACCGTGGGCGTGTTATGGGTTACCCCACGATCGGAGAAATCTCCGATCGCAGGTGTTAGAGGCGGGTGTCGGCTATAATAATAGCCGACACCCGCAGATTCTGGCGCCGGCTCCGTTTAGGAGCCGGCGCCAGAAGCTTGACGTATTTTACTGCACTTGCGGGAACGCACCTCACCATGCAGTAATAGTACGTCAAATGTCGGGGAAGGGGTTAATACAGCTAAAATCATTTTATTTATGGTTGGCAAATGTCTAGAAAGACTTTGGTTGTAAATTCTATATACGTTTTTTGCTGTGTCCTTTGAGTCTCACTTCAGGGATTGAGTTGTTGCCATCAATACATAGGGGTGAACAATTACAGTTGATTAGATATACAACAAAAATAGAACCGCAGGTCATCCTCATCTATTTAATTGGAAAAGACTCTCCTGTGCACGTTTGTAAAGAAGGATCTTCAATAACTCTGGAGCAAAGACCCTTTCGTTGGCGACATTTATATGCTCGTTTGTGACTTTCCAATGTTATTTTTGGACAATTAGTTGGTACTTTACTAAGAATGGATAATTTTTTTTGAGTATTTTCAAAATTTATATATGTCCACCAATTTTCATTATACTTGCTTAGAAAATTTGTACTTGCGCTTTCCGAGTACCGATGACGTGCTCTGTTATTCATGCTTTTACCACTCTTGCTCTATGAATAAGTTTGGTTCTTACGGCTTCCGTAGCCTGGATGAATTGCTGAAAGTACATGGATCTGTCATACATACTCAAGATATGCGGACCAGAGTATTAGCGAGGTGCCTAATTTAACACAAAAAAAAACAAGTTTTAGACAAAGGTTATTCAATAAAAAAAAAAGAAATCGATAAAAATGTCCATAAGCCCCATCACATATAAAGAGACATATAACGGCAAAAAAAAAGTCTAGATAATAACACAAACCCACATATATAGTATCACCGAGTCTGTAACAACCCGTAGAATAAAAGTAAATAATTATTGAAACCGCACGATGAACGCCGTTGTTCTAAAAAAAAACTGTGTATAAACCCTTCAAAAATTATGATTTTTACCTATTCAATCCCACAAAAATGCTATAAAAAGTGATCAAAAAACAATATGTACTCCAGAATGTTACTGGTGCAAAGTACAACATGTCCCACAAAACAAGCATCAACCAGCTCCATAGCCAAAAATGTAAAAATGTTATGCCACTTGGAAGACGGCAATGCAAAAAATGCTAGATTTTTTCCACATTAGGGTTTTATTTGACAAATTTTGTAAAACGTAAAGAAAAAATATTCATGTATGGATCCCCGTAATCATATCGACCCATACATAAAGATAACATGATTTATGGGCTATATGGTGAACACCAAAAAAAAAAAAGTAAAACATCCAGAGAGAATTTATGCTCTTTTTACTCCTGCCCTCAAAAAAAGTTCCTAAATTTTCAACAACGGCGATGCCAACCCCAAATGGTAACACTGGAAAAAAGCATTATTCCGCAATGGGTGTCCTTTCCTTCTGCGCCTCACTGTACGCCCATAAAACAAGTCACGACCACGTGAGGGGGGGTCTCTCTGGACTCGGGAGAAATTGTAGAAACAAATTGTATGGTGGGTTTTTTCTCTTTTACTTTGGAAATGGCTAAATTTTAGGGAGAGATGCATGTATTACCATCAAAAATTGGCCTATCTAAATTTCACCTCCATTTTGATTCAATTACTATGAAGTCTCAAGGGGTTAACAATCTTCCTAAAAAGCTGTTTCTGATAGCTTGAGCGGTTTGCACGATTTGAAAATGGGTGATTATGTAGGGGGGGGTTTGATTTAAATATGTAAAAATTTTATTCAAAACTGTATTTATACCCAAAATAGTCAATTCTGTAAATCCGGATATGGATCAAATAAATTATCCAGACATTTCAAAAATTATGAAAATGTAAAGTAGACACATGGGAAATGTTATTCAGCAATTTTTTAGGTGGTAAATCTATCTGCCTGAAAATGTAATGATTTCTAATTTCGAAAATGTCAAGATTCATCATTTTTCTTTTTTTTTATAAAAAACTTTTTTTTAAAACTTATCAGCCAAAATTTACCACAAAATGAAGTACAACATGGGGAAAAAACTATCTCAGAATCTTTTGATAAGTAACAGTGTTCAAAGTTATAACATATAAAGAGACGCAAGTCAGAATCCAAAAAATGGGGCTGAGCCTTAAGCTACAAAATCGCTGCATCTTTAAGAGATTAAAAAGAGGCTATATGTGTTATCTGTTTATAAATAGATATGAAGTATTGAACACCCTATGTCTGTTTTAATATATTTAACCTGTGAAGGTCTTGCACAAAGCCGAAACACGTAGTTTCAGCAATTTCCTATCAATGCTCTGCACTATGGTACTGGCTCCGTTGTGAATCCTCTGCATTGCTGAACTTCTACAGGACAATATACCTTTTATATGCCAATACCCAAGACGCTTTTAAGGTGAGCACATTACCATCTTTATAAAGACTTTACATTCATCATTACATTTGCAGTGTGGTTCACTTTGAGTTTCCCCTCTACCCGTGATGTTTTTCAGCATCTGGTCCATAGCCCTTCGCATAAGACATATGAAGTCTCTGAAAAATGACTTAACAGGTGTAGGACCATAATTATAAATAGTGATGAGTGGCTTGGTCAAAGTTTGTTTTTAAAATTTGGTTCAGGGACTGGATCTCAGGCTGAACTTGACCCATTGAAGTAAATGGAACACAAATTTTAACACCAAAAAATAGCTGTAACATATGGATAGTAAAGGTTTGAGGGCTGAAATATGGTGACAATAACAGGACAGTTGCCTGACCAAATAATGACATAACAAAAATGCAGTTAAGGGAACCTGTCACATTTTTCACATATACAGCTTGTGACAGGTTCCCATAGAGCCCTTTTAACTAAATGGGGTTTGCCCACAAAGAAAATTATCAAAGCAACCCCCTAGTGATGTTTACACAATAAAGATCATTTTTATCCCTTTTACTTTAAATTTTACCTCGTTTATTGCTGTTTTAGAGTGTGGGTGGGACTCTCTAAGCAGACACTTATGATCCCTGTAGTGCTGTGGAGATAGTGTTCTGACAAGTGGTTAGATTATCAGGGTAAAGATTTATACTCTCACGGCCACTTTATTAGGTACACTGTCCAACTGCTCGTTAACACTTAATTTCTAATCAGCCAATCACATGGCCGCAACTCAACGCATTGTAGGCATGTAGACATGGTCAAAAGACAATCTCATGCAGTTCAAACCGAGCATCAGTATGGAGAAGAAAGGTGATTTGAGTGCCTTGAACGTGGCATGGTTGTTGGTGCCAGAAGGGCTGATCTGTGTATTCAGAAACTGCTGATCTACTGGGATTTTCTCGCACAACCATCTCTGGGTTTACAGAGAATGGTCGAAAAGAAAAAACTTCCAGTGAGCGGCCAGTCTGGGGCGGGGGAAATGCCTTGTTGATGCCAGAGGTCAGAGGAGAATGGGCAGACTGGTTCGAGCTGATAGAAAGGCAACAGTGACTCAAATCGACACCCGTTACAACCAAGATAGGCAGAAGAGCATCTCTGAACGCACAGTACGTCGAACTTTGAGGCAGATGGGCTACAGCAGCAGAAGACCACACGGGGTGTCATCCTTTCAGCTAATTAATAACAGGAAACTGAGGCTACAATTTGCAAGCTCATCGAAATTGGACAGTAGAAGATTGGAAAAACGTGTGCCTGGTCTGATGAGTCTCAAATTGCTGCGACATTCGGATGGTAGGGTCAGAATTGGCCGGTCAACAACATGAAAGCATGGATCCATCCTGCCTTGTATCAACGGTTCAGGCTGGTGGTGGTGGTGTCATGGGGTGGGGAATATTTTCTTGGCACTCTTGGGCCCTTGGACCCATTGAGCATCGTTGCAACGCCACAGCCTACCTGAGTATTGTTGTGACCATGTCCATCCTTTTGACCACAATGTACCCCATCTGATGGCTATTTCAGCAGGATAATGCACCATGTCATAAAGCTGGATCATCTCAGACTGGTTTCTCGAAAATGACAATGAGTTCACTGTACTCAAATGGCCTCCACAGTCACCAGATCTCAATCCAATAGAGCATCTTTGGGATCTGGTGGAACGGGAGATTCGCATCATGGATGTGCAGCCGACAAATCTGTGGCAACTGTGTGATGCCATCATGTCAATATGGACCAAAATCTCTGAGGAATGCTTCCAGCACCTGTTGAAATCTATGCCACGAAGAATTGAGCAGTTCTGAAGGCAAAAAGGGGGGTCCAACCCGTTACTAGCATGGTGTGTACCTAATAAAGTGGCCGGTGAGTGTATATTAGTTTAATTTCCTTCTGAGCATTGTGCTAGTATCAGACACATAGAAATATGATGAGATGCATATAGCACACCAATACACACTCAGCCCTGCAACATCTCGCCCTGTCACAACAACACTACCAGATTTGATGTGCCTCTCTCCCGTCATGGATAAAGAATTTTCTGCCTGTAGCTTGTAGCTTTCCTTTGCGGCTGCGCAGTTCTTTGCCTGCAGAAAGTCAGTGTGTGTGTGTGAGCTCATACTGGAATTCAAGGGTGCAGGCTAAAGACCGAGAGCAGAGAAAAGTCTCAGCGTCAGACAGAAAAACAAGATGGCTGCCGACCCTAAAGTCAGAAGATCAGGTTGGAAAACAAGGGCAAAATGAATGTACTGTAAACACCAGGATGACAGGTTTGAATATATCTGTGAAATGCAGTTTTTTGTTGCCAACTGTGAATTGGAGAAAGTGTTATTTTGTTATCCTGAATTTAAGAAACTCATGGGAATACCCCTTTAATCTAAAATTGGTTCCTTCACATCTCCATAAAATCAGAATTATAAATTGCCTGGTATCTGAGCAAGTCAGGGGGCATGGCCTAATGTTATGTGACCAGGGTGACATAATCTCATGTCCTTAGCCTCCTAACATTAAAACTGTATACCATGCAGTGTCGGACTGGCTGGCGGGGGGCTGGGGTATTCCCCGGTGGGGCGCTGTCAGACACCCAGAGCCGGACTGGCGCTATTAGAGCACCAGCGCGTGACCGGGACCATTTTTGATGACGGCCCGGCCTGGCGCTCTCCAATAGCACCAATGACAATTTACTCGGTGCCACCATGGGCCCGGGACGACACACAGTTGTAAGGCAGGGGCCTCCGTCATTCGGGACAGGAAGCTCCTGCCGCCATACTATAGTGCTCGATGTGGCCGTTTCCGGCCGCACAAGCAATATTATTAGAGCGATGTGGCGGAAGAAGAAAAAACCCGGTGCACATCGCTCTTTGAACTTGAATGCGCGGCCACGTGATGAAGTTCATCACGCGGCCCGCGACCTTTCCTGACCGGCCCGCGGCAAGAAGGATGAAGACGCGGGAGCCAGAGGTGAGTACAAGATTTTATTTTAACCAACAAGCAGTAATAGATGGTGGGGCCCGGGGGCAGAAATATACAATTATTAATTATTATTAGACCCAGTTATGCATATAGAGAACTAAAGTAGCAATGGAAAAAAAACCACAAACCCTTCCACTACTGTGGTTAAAGGTGCTCGGGTGTTCAGTACCAGTCAGCCATTCTATAGCATTAAAAAGAAGAAATTAGAAAAAACACATACCTTCCTCTCACTTGGGTAAAGGCACGTGAGTGACTATGTTTTTTTTTACACCCAAATAACTTTGACAGTTATGATATATAAAACGGTTCCCCCTAAAATCCTTCCTCATTCCAATCCCTTCCTTGGTTGAACTTGGTGGGACACGTGTCCTTTTTTTAACCGTATAAACTATGATAGCCATTCATTATCATAGCAGTAGAAGAAGCATGGGGAAAACCACATAAAACTTCCTTCACTGCGGGGTTAAAATCCAGCAAATCCACAATTTTACCGTTTATATTCTGTTACTGCGTGATGACAATTTCCACATAAAATTCAGTGAATGCGCAACTTAAACATGTAAATCAACGTAATGCACAATTTGATCATTTAGAAATAAATTTAGCAAATGTAGAATTTTACGATTTTCAATTTTAATTCAGCAAATAATGTTATTGTCAATGTAAAGTTTGGTCTATTCTGTTCCTGTTGGCCCTCCCTCTGATTGCTTCTGTGCCCTTTACACAATGCTTGGGTAAGTGTTGGCCTGCTTTTTGACTTTTTCACTAGTACACGGATGGTATCTCCGGGGACTGTACTGTAACGTCTTATAGCATATGGGTCCACTGTTCCCCATAGTTGTCTCATTTTCGGACATATACATATTGATACGCTCTTTGGCACACTTTTTGAGGCATAATAGGATAGGGGGGCCATAGGTTCTCTGTGTCTGTCGCATATCCATCTGGGACACTGTCTGTTCCCTTCACACTTTCGACTTTCAGGAATCCCTCTTGAAAGTGGTTCATATGTATTATATGTGTTATTTTTGAATAAAATAGATATTTTATGTTTACAAAGCTCTCTTGTTGTTTGGTCGTCATTTGGTCTTATCCCCGCTCAATAATAGTATAATTTACTTTTCCCTGCTAACACATTACAGGACAGTACACAATATAAAGAACAGGGTTTTAGTTTGTGTACATTGGAACAGGCTGCCACCAAGCCCTAACACTGTGTGCCCTATGAGTAATTTTAATTTGTGAGTTTCTGTATATTTTAAGAGTTAATAAAAGTTATATTTTATCTTGCCACTTTTCTACTTATCACAAAATAGCCGAATCCCTCCGGCAATCTGCACTAAATTTGTCCTTACCACAGGGAAATAATAAATCAAAGCATAGGACTGGCCACTTAAAACTTAACTTTTACTAGTCAATTTAAAAACCATTTCTATATACATATATACTGTAAATCACATAAAGACTCACTAGCCAAGGTATACCACTAGAAAAAGGTGGACCTGACCTCTCTGGGGAAGCACCATGGAAAGCCTGCGTGTGGCCTATATCCAGGATTCCTAGGCCCCCCAGATTTACTATTTTCTCCCCCTCCTGGATTTTGTTCAGTCCTCACTAGTCCCCTGATGATTCATCGTGAATGGTGATGAAACGCGTAGGGAAGGGAGGGACGGGGAGCACTTCTTTGGTTGTACCTTTAGGGCATAACAGTACACTGGTCTAGGGACGACTCTAGGGTACTGTCCTTGTCAGGACGGGAGCATTTGGGGCAGTAGGGACTACTAAGTGTGTAGGGAGAGCACGTATTACCCCCTTAGGTCTCTCAAGGATATCCATCCTGAAGCCCGACACTCCACCTGGTAAGACTGCTCCAATTTTTTAAGTGTTTATGCGATTTATAGTATATATGTAGATAGAAGTGGTTTTTAAATTGACTAGCAAAAGTTAAGTTTTAAGTGGCCAGTCCTATGCTTTGATTCACTTTTCTACTTATCCCTTCCCTATGAAATTTACATACTTCTAATGGTGTTGTGCACCCTGGCAAGCAGGGCCGGATTATAGGCGGGGGCCCCACCAGATGACAATGTCTGACTGACACTGTCAATCAAACATTTGTATGCTTAAAGCGCTATATGCCGTTTGTGATGGGGGATAGTGGGGCAGTGCTGCAGCACATCGTTCTGAGGGAGTGGGACGGGCTTGCAGTGAGCTTACTGGGAGCGCAGCAGTGGCTGCTGTGCTGTGAGTCTCATACAGTCAGAGATGGTCAGCTCTCAGCATAAACACACATCTCTCCTCTGGGGACCTGATCCTCTGGGGTCTGAAGTATATAGCAAGTGATTCAGTGATGTCACGGGAGAGGGCGAAGCCTCGCTGGAAAAGCAGGAAGTAAAGAAGCTGCATTTTCAGGTGGAGAACAGAAAACTCCCAGAAACAGTTATTCAGGTGTATGGAGGTGAGGGCTTGACAGGAAGGAGTAATATAATGATTGATTAATGTCAGGGAAGCTGAACTGGTACAAATTTGTATATTTCATGGAACTGCATGGCTGGTTAGGGCTGTGGTGTATGGGCCTGTATCTGGGGGTGCGGGCTGATGTGTATGTTACACGGATTTGTGTGTTTGGTGTGGCATGTATGTTACATGAGACTGTGGGGCAGATTTACTTACCCGGTCCATTCGCGATCCAGCGGCGCGTTCTCTGCGCTGGATTCGGGTCCGGCCGGGATTTATTAAGGCAGTTCCTCCGACGTCCACCAGGTGGTGCTGCTGCGCTGAAGTTCCCCGGAACGTACTGGAATACACCAAGCCGGGCTGAGTGAAGGTAAGTGCAACATTTTTTTTTAAATGCGGCGGTTTTTCCGAATCCTTTGAGTTTTCGTTTGGCCACGCCCCCCGTTTTCCGTCGCGTGCATGCCAGCGCCGATGCGCCACAATCCGATCGCGTGCGCCAAATTCCTGGGGCAATTCAGGGGAAATCAGCGCACATTCGGGTAACACGTCGGAAAAACGCGAATCGGGCCCTTAGTAAATGACCCCCTGTGTCTTGGGGCGGCTGAGGTGTATGTTACATGGGACTGTGTGTCTGGGGGGTGGCTGCGATGTATGTTACATGGGGCTGCGTGTCTGGTGCGGCTGAGGTGTATGTTACATAGGACCGTGTGTCTGATGTGGGCTGCAGTGTATGTTACATGGAACTGTGTGTCTGGTGCGGGCTGAAGTGTATGTTATATGGGACTGTGGGGCCTATTTACAAAGGGTGGCAGATTGCACTTTCGTCAGACTGTTTTTCAGGATTTGCGCCGCTGGGAAAGGTATTTAGCCGGGGATTGTGTTGCACGCAATTGAATTTTGGCGCAGTTGCGCTGGCTTCCATGCGGCAGAAATCTGGGGATGGGGGTCTGACTACCTGACGGATTCGGACTGAGCGCAGGATTTAACTTTTAATTTGTGTTGCAAGACCATGCACTAACATGTACCAGGAAGAAGAAGGTGAACTCCAGCGGACCAGAGCGGGGAACACATTCAAGATATCGGGCAGACAATCTTAGTGTATCGTGGCAGAGTGCATGATCGTCAGAACAATGCACTTAGGATGAACTCCTCGGATGGGTAAGTAAATGTGCCCCTGTGTGTCTGATGGGGCTGTGTGTCTTGTGCGGGTTGAGTTGTATGTTTCATGGGACTGTGTGTCTGGTGCAGGCTGAAGTGTATGTTACATGGGACTGTATGGCTGGTGTGACCGAGCTGAATGTTACATGGGACTGTGTCGCTGCGATGTATGTTACATGGGGCTGCGTGTCTGGTCCGGAGTGAGGTGTATGTTACATGGGGCTGCGTGTCTGGGGGGGGTTGAGGTGTATGTTACATGTCTGGTGCAGGCTGAGGTGTCTGTTACATGGGACTGTGTCTGATATGGGCTCCGGTGTATGTTACATGGGGCTGCGTGTCTGGGGTTGGCTGTGGTGTATGTTATATGGGACTGTGTGTCTGAAGTAGGCTTTGGTGTATGTTACATGAGGCTGTATGTCTGGGGGTGGCTGAGGTGTATGTTACAGGGCTGGTGTCTGGGGGGGTGGGGGGGCGAGGTGGATGTTACATGGGCTGTGTGTCTGGGGGTGACTGAGGTGTATGTTACATGGGGCTGTGTGTCTGGTGGGGAATGAGGTGTATGCAGATGTAGCACTGGAGTGAGGCAGCTGTATGCAAATTAGCACTGGGGTTGAGGGCAGCTGTATGTAGATGAATTACTAGGTGGGGTTGGGCTGTATGCAGAATGTATTTCTGGGGTAAGGCGGATGTATGCAGATGATTTACTGGGGGTAAGGCGGATGTATGCAGATGTATTTCTGGGGGTAAGGTGGATGTGATGCAGATGTATACTGGGGGTGGTTGGCGGCTGTATATAGCTGTATTACTGAGGGCTTGGCAGCTGTATGTAGATGTAGTATGGGGATAGTGAGCAGGAGGTTGTGTATGTATACCACATTCAGTGGGACCTCCACACAGGCTTTACGCCCTGGGGCCCCACCAACCTTGATCGGCCCTGCTGGCAAGAACCTACATTGTTCTTTCGGGGCAGCGTAAGACGCCCTTACTTCTTCTCTCAGATACCCCAAATTATTTGAGCATGCGTGCACGTTTTGGTAAGAAAAGACAGAAGACTGAAATTCTGTTTATCCTAGGTTCATGCTCTAACTTGCCATACAGGAAAGAGAAATGAACTGCCTTATTTCCTATACATAGCTTCTTATACCCATACAAAAAGGTGTGGTTACATACATTAAAATCATTATAATTGGTTATAGCTAAGCATATATGTCTGGCCCGCCCCTGCTGATTGGTCCTCAAAACCAGGCCTTAGGCTATGCCAGGGGAATTTCCAGTCACCTTGTCTACAGTAAATCGACCGCTGATGCTATCTTTTTAACAAACATCTGCTTTTTGATCATAAGACTTGAGTTTCGCTGACAGTTGCATGTCTGGTTAAAACGATGGGAGGGAAAGCTCTGTATTTCATAACAGACAGAGTACAAAAATATAGGGCAAAGGCACATGTATACAATCATAAAACATATAATATTTATTATGGAACATAATCATTACTTGACCCTCACAATTCCCCCCTAAATCACTGAGGATCTTTCCCTACACTTCCCTGCGATCGTTTTTCCTATAGGCTGTCCATGTGGTGGAGAGGGGAGGGATTGCTTCACGAGTCGTCAACCCAACAGGCCCTTGCGGCACTCAGGTTAATTCCCAGCACTACTAATCAAAAAGCGATCCTGGAAACTCAGACCTGTGAGTCTAATGGCGTGGTGGGGAAAATATTTGAGGGGTTTATTAGAGATGCTATCCTGGAGTATCTCACTGTGCACAACCTTATAACCCAGCGTCAGCATCGGTTTATGAGAGATCGGTCCTGTCAGACTAATCTGATGGAATCTTTGTGGAAACTTGAGGAGTGGGCAGAGAAATGGTTGATAAGATTTAATGTAGGTAAATGTAAAGTTATGCACTTGGGCCAGGGAAACAAAAAAAAATATAATTATATTCTAAAGAGTCAATTACTTGGTAAAACTGAGCTGGAAAGGACATTGGGGTATTGGTGGATGGTAACTTAATTTTAGGGACCAGAGCCATTCTAGTTTGTATGGTCATCAAAAAATGGTGTAATAGAATACTGTAATGCTATTGGCCAAACAACAGTTAAAAGAAAAATAGCTGAATTAAAACATTTAACTCTATAGCTGCTGATGTCGGCAACATAACCCCCCTCCCCCACCCACACACACTCCAGGACGGAGCTGTAATGCCGTTTTAGTTCTCTTGCTCAAGATGGCCGCCGTAGAGAAAGAATATATCACCAAACAATTCCCCCTTTGAGCTCTGCTGGCTTGTAATTCCATCCTGTGTGACCCCTCAAACTCCAGGTACCCACAGGTAGGCTAAGCCCTTACCTGCTGGACTTGTTAAATCTTCACCAGATCCCCCAGAGGCCAGTCACTCAGTGGTTACAGGTCTGCACACTCAAATCACATCACTGAGTTCCCCTAGTTCATAGTGGTTTGTAAACCGGCTGGTTCTCCAACAGGCAGCAATCTCCGCTTCCGGGCACTCCTGTCACAGTTCTTACCACCTGGACGGCCATCTGGGAACATGGTGGACTTGATGAGGGGGACCACACAACCCGCAATAAGTGACAAGAGCAAAATCACACTCCCCAATATCACCCCACTTAAAGGAAACCCTTCCAATCCCCCAACCACAAAGGAATGACAAAAGTGTCCCACCCAGAGTTTCCTTTGGTTCCCTGGACCGTCTTAAATTTTCACGAGCATGGGTAATTGGATCCATAGGGGCGATGTCATCAGGGATTGTAACAAGCCACTCCCACCATCTTACAGACTTCCCTTCTCAGTAAAGATCAGGTCCAGAGTCATGCGGTTCTGGGAAGCAATCTCGATGGATACAATTCACAAAATCTGTTGATTACATAAAAACAGTTAACCCAACCAACACTTTGCTCATAGTCTTTGGGGAATAATGGACTCTAGACCTGCCCAAATCTGATTGTGGGCCTTGTACTCATCTGGGACCCCCCTGGTGCTCCCACTGTATCTATATAAACGTTGTCATCTAGGTGTTTCTCTTAGACCTTCAGAATCCTTTGGGATTCTCTACCTTTCCTTTATGTGTCTGATCAACCTTATCCCTGGGGATCACAAGGAAGGGAATGCACAAGTTTTATCACCGTACACTCACCTTCCCAGCTCTAGGCCTGACCTGACTCTCCTATCCCCACAAATCCTGTACAATCAGACACTGCTATACAGGATTACTGTGCTGTCAAAGTGTAAAGAAGGTCATTGTCTTGTTTGCACCAAAACCGTAGGTAAAGTCTCCTACCCTGGGGGGCATCCTGGTAGCCCTATAGATACAATAATACTATGGTTGGGGTGTCCCGAGCATACAATCAGTCAGAAGAGACAGCTAGCAGGAAGAATAAGTAAGTTTATGCAATAGAAAGCGTGGCAGCATGCTGATTCCTCTGCTTCACAGACGTGGCATGGTCAGCAGGACTTGGAAAGGTCGTCGTAGCGAGGCTCCAGACTCTTCTCTGGTGTCTCTTTACCACCACGTAGTCTCCAGGCTTCAGATTATGCGTCCTGAGGTCTCTGTCTGGATCTGAACAGGAATCAGAAACACTTTTGCGGACCTTTTCCAAGGCCTGGCTCAGCTGTGTGTCAGGTTCCACCTGGTTCCTGCCATAGCTATAGGGTCTGTGGGAAGTAGGGGCCTAATCTGGGTTGCGCAGCCAAAAGTAACTTCAAAGGGGAACAATCCCATCTTTCTGTTGGAGGTGGTCTAACTGAATGGGGGCAGCAGGAAGCACTCGCCTGTTCTACACCAGGAGGGACAAGGTTTCAGGTCTTTACATGTCCAGTGAAGTGGGTCTGCGACCTGGACTCTATGGTTCTGGAAGTCCAAACCTGCGAAGAAAAAATCTCCACCACCACCTTCTGGCTGCGGCTCTGGCAATAGCCTTGGTCATGGGCAGAAGCTTCTGGACAACCTGGAAAGAGATTCAATGCACACAGGCACGTATATCCACGTACCACTTTGGTAGCTGGATAAAATCACATCTGCAGTCTTGGAAGGGATACTGCAGCTTGGGTGTCACACTTTGTGGGGTCTTTTCCACCTACCGGGTTGTGGCGGGCACAGACTATAAAGGCTTTACTAGTCTAGTGACAGGGGAGTAATTCCCAGGCAAACCACTTGCGTGTTTATGAGCACTAGCATGGCCATTTTGGATATGTGTGTGTGTCCGTGGGTACTTGACTACTGTCGGGTGCAGGGCTCGGGCAGGCACACCCTCTCTCCCAGCATCCAGGTCCATCGGCATCTGGGCTCAGCTTCCTCCACACCTCCTTCACTTCTGATGACCTTGGGCCCACCAGGGACTGGACCACACTGTGGATAAACTTTAGATCAGAACTCACCGCTGAGACTTCAGGACAGTCTCTGAGCTCCATCTGTGCTCGCTGCCTTCGCCATCCGTCAGCCACATACTTGCCCTTGATTGTGGAGTTACCAATTGTGTGTATTTACATTCCCCACCTCTGTGGAAGTAAGAGAGCATCCATGAGCTCTTTAACCAGCGTGCCATGCTAAAGGGGTCTTGCAGAGGTGAAGAAATCTCCAGCCTTCCATATGGTTCATAGTCGTGTGTTTAGACCCCAGAACTATACCTTGAGTATAGATGTTTGCCCTTTACCTTCCACCAGCTGTAGACTTCCCTGAGGCCGTCACTTCAACCTCCTGCGCTGACCTGTGTGGAGGGAGTGGTTCTGCTTGTACTACACTCATGTGCGCCCATGACCACGTATATCCAGTGTAGAACCGTCGTCTTCTCCGCCGACTGGAGCCATCTAGTGAGAAAAAATAAACATCTGGGTGTATCACCCTTCTCTCCCCTCTCTGAATCCTGGAGATGGTGACAGAATGAAGGATCAAGACGTGGTGCACCTTTCAGTGTGACGGGGCATCAGGAGTGCACATGGAGTCTGAGTGACGGCCTTTGCTCAGATGTTGGGCGTTCATTTGCATTAATGTGCTTAAAGGGAACCTGTCACCAGGGACCTCATATTCATTAAAGACAGGTTACAAAAGCCCATTACACCTGCATTGCAAATATACCTTTCTGCTTTCTCTAAGCATTTGCAGCACAATATAATTGCTTGTTATAACTTACCTTGCACCCTGACGAAATCCTCTGTTTAGTCCTAGGGGTGGGGCTTTTAAAAAAATGCATTTTGGATGCATTTCAAAAAACAACATGTGACTTGTTTGTGCTGAAGACTGCTCAGCTTTCAGCACCTACCTATGTGCTCCTGTACAGCTCCTCCCTCTCCCACTGATGTCAGCTCACCAGGCTGTGAGCTCTCTAAAGAAGCAGGAGGGAGGAGCTGTACAGGAGCACAAAGGTGGGGACTAAAAGCTGAGCAGCCTACAGCACAGACAAGTCACATGTTGTTTTTTGAAATTCCTATAAATCCTTTTAAATACTAGTCATTCTGTGAGAGCTCACAGCCAAGTTTCATGGGATCCATGCCTTGTTCATCTTAATGAACGTAAGGTGTTCCTGTCTATGGGCAGGCAGGTCTTCTTGTCGGTGATAACACCATCAGTGGTGCTGAACATGTGCTCTGACTGCACACTTCCCACAGGACAGGACAACACCTACAAGACCTACAGGGCAAGCTCTGACCATGTATCTAATTTTCCCACCCAAAAGATTAATCTGAATTCATTATAAGGGCAACTCTGGTGTAGTTGCGCAAGCTCTGGGGCCTGGCTCATGTGGGCCAGGCTGCCCTGAGTCCAGGTCATGCTGTACTCAGTATGAAGTGTCTCCATCTGATCTTCCCAAAAACGGCCAGTGACGCCCATGAGATGCTGTGGGTGTCGCACTGTTTTTGGTAAAATGCCTCTTTCTCCAAAAGTGACCCCTGTCTGGACAGAGCAGTACCTGTCCACTGGTCCAACAACCTTCCCAGTGACCCATGTGTGGTTCCGCCTGATGCCTGTTCTTCCTCTTCTCCACAGTTCCTCTTGGTATTGCACAATGCAGGTCAGATTTTAAAATTATTTTTATTCAGCAAAATGCATAGAATAAAACAAAGTTGCAATGCAAATGCTGTGTTTTACATAACTTCTTTGGGGTAATATTAAGTTGGTACATAAATCTACTACAGATAGTATGAAGTTAGTACATAATGAACAGGTCGTACATACGGAGATGAGCTTTTCTTGTACTATCCACTATATGTAGTTTTATAACAAGAATCAATTAACATAGTATAGGTTACATGTAGCACTCAAACTATAACCCATCTATAGAACTATATCAGGACCATTCTATGGAATGTGACAAGATTAGAGATTGCCACTATCACCTGAGGTTATCCTAAGCCATGGATCCCACATGGCAGTATGTGCCTTCAGAGTTCTCTGCCTAAGAGAAAACACCTTCTGGTATTGACAGTGTAGATCCAACATTTCCAATAGTGCCTCTTTGTATGGGGAGAAGGGGATTTCCAAACCCTAGCAATCAATAGCTTGGCAGCCTGGAGAAAGTGACACACACGTTTACTGTTTAGAGGGGATCTAATTGACATTGAGTAGCAAAACGGCTAAGGCGGTTTCTGGGGGAGTCTTTTTGTTTAGCAACGAGGAGGTTATGTCAAAAGTGTCTCTCCAGAAAGGCTGCAAAACTGGACAAGCCCAAAAAATATGGATTAGGGAGCCTCTGTGTCCACATTGTCTCCTGGCTAGGAAAGAGGGGGTGTAATACCAGAGAGTGAGGATTTTGAACTGCACTTCTTTCCAGATTGCACATCTGGAGGCCTTGTTAGGCCATCTAAGGGCTTCCGCCCACTAGGACGCCTAAAAAGATTCTCCTAGGTCTTGTTCCCAATTCAGCATGGTCATTTTTTTTTAGATTCCCCCCCCCCCCCCCAGACATTGTCACATAAATTGCTCTTGTGTTGTCGAAACCCCTAAATTTCTTATTGAAAAAATATGAGGACATCTGGAATAGTGGTGCTTTGCATGTTATGAGTCACTGCCATATCTCTTAATTGCGCTGTTTGAATGACCATTGCGGGCGAAATGTGAAACTCCAACATAATATCAGCTGAACTCTTGATCTCTCTTTCTTACTATCTTCTTAATTACTTTTTGCGTGGGAAGGCTGGAGGAGAAGTGTTTTAAAGTTTGAATCGGGAGGTGTAGGGGGATAGTACTTTCTGGTTGGCTCAGTATAGAGAGCAAAAACCTCCAACTAGAAATCGCTGCCATGAGTGACCATACCTTTGGGAGTGGCGGAGTTTTGGGCACGGAGTGGGCCAGGAACATATTCCAATCCCTTGCCCCCCTGCCAATCCACGTACAACTTCTGGCTAGCTTGAAGCTGACGTATATTGCCACCATGCAGGGAAATTTGAAAGGTGTGGTATTACCAGATTAAATTAGGGAGTCACATTTGTACATCATTATTCTTCCCACCCAGGACAGCTCTATTTATCTTCTCTAGGTCCTCTTGGACTGGCTCTATGAAGGATTGTATATTAATCTCTGCCATTTTATGGAGTGGTGATACCAATTTAATGCCCAAGTATGGGATTGAAGATTCTCCCCAACAGAAGGGAAACGCTATATCTATGCCAGCTTTCGAGGTTGTGGAAACATTAAAGCCTAAAATAGATGATTTACTTTCATTTACTTTGTAATGCAATACCTCTCTGAAAGCTTTGATCTGGGCGTTGATTTCTCTTAACGACTGAAGAGGATTAGAAACCAAGACAATGGTATCATTTGCACACTAACCAATTTTATGCTGTCTTAGCCCTGCGCTGACTTCCAGGATATTTGGATTGAACCTTTTTAACTTCTGCAAATGGCTCCATTACAAGTGTGAATATTATGGGTGGCAGGGACACCCCTGACGTGTTCCGTTTGTAATGTAGAACTTTTCTGAAAGCAAACAGTTTACTAAGACCCTAGCTGAGGGTTTAGAGTATAAAGCTTGCATTAAAGCTCGTCCCTGTGAAGCCAAATTTTCTTAAGGCAGAAAATGTAAACTGCCAGTTAATTGTGTGGGACGCCTTCTGCGCATCCAAAGTGAGAAGCAGAGAAGGTACTTGAGAGCTCCCCATAGCAGAGATCAATGAAACCATTCTGCATGTGCCATCTGAGGATTGCCTGCCCCTAGTAAAGCCAACCTGGTCGTTATGGACTAAAGCCAGAAGAATCACTAGGATGCACCGTGCTAGGAGTTTGGAGAACAGCTTGGAGTCACAATTTAGTAATGCTATAGGGGAAGACTGTCCCTTGAGGAAGCGGCGGCGAAATGTCGGGGTGCTGCGGTGGTGGTCAGGGAGCTCTTATACTTTTTGGTAGGCACCTATGTATATAACGCCCCTTTTTTGGGGGGCAATAATACGGTCTGGTTCCTGTACATATATATACATTGTGCTCTCTTAAGATGTGCTTACATGTCCATTGGGACGGCTGATTATATTATCAACAAACCACCATCGCCTTTTGTGTGTTTGTTGTGTGTTTTACGTGATTTTTAAAAAACTTTTTGTCTTTTTGATTACTATGTGGAAATATAGATTAATGGTTTTTTATTGTAGTGGCTATTTGGCTGTGACTTCTATATTGTGGTCTTATATACTGCTATTGGTATTCATTTTGTAGATAGTATAGGGACTGGTTATTTGCTACTCTAATGTAGTGGTTATCTATTGGTATTCACAATTTAGTAATGCTGTAGGGGGAAGACTGGCTGGGGTAACATTTGATTTGCCCGCTTTAGGTATGGTGAGCACCGCCGCCTGAAGCATCTCCTCCGCACTTCAGCGGCTCTTGCAAATGTTTGGACCATTTATGGTAACAGCGAGTCCACAAATGTCTGATAATACTTATTTGCAATGCCATGGGTCCCGGCGCTTTCTGCTTCTTTGAGGACCTAATGAAATTGTAAATCTCCTCTGAAGTGAAAGGGGTGTTCAGTAGTATGATTTGTTCCTCTGTAAGGGACAGGAGGTTCAATTTCTTTAGGTCATCTATTTATTTTTGGCTCGGAACTGGTGCCCCTATCCTTCTGTAGATTATACAATTTTGAGTAAAAGGATCCAAATGCATTTGCTATACTGGTCTGGTATGTTACTTGGGATCGTGCATCTCCTTTGGAAAATAGTAAGGGAGTCCTTGTCTTTTCCAGCCTATGCCTCACCTTATTTTCCATTAGCATTGATGGTTTATTGTGGGATATGTTTTGAGTGGTACTGAGAGAAATCATTTGCTTATCAAAGTCTTCTATCAAGAGGGCCCTTAGTTGATGGTGCAACAAGAAAAGTTGTTCATGCACCATCTGAGAATGTCAGTTGTCTTGACTTCCCTTTTTTATGGTGTTGGGAGTTGAGTTTTATCATAATCCCCCTAATTACCACTTTGTGTGCTAACCACAATGTAAATGTGTCAATGTCTGACTGATCATTAAATTGAAAATATTCCATTCCAGTGTGACCAGAGCGTGGTCAGACCACGTTGCTGTCCTCACCGATGAAGCCGTGACCATGTAGAGCAATTCTCTATCTGCAAGCAAAAGATCTATCCTGGAGAAGGATTTATGCATTGCTAAATGGAAATAATATTTCCTAGAAAATACCTGAAAACGTAAAAAAAGGTAAGCTTGGTCAGAATGTAACTAAGGATTTATCAAGGGACAAGGATCTCTCATGACACTGCTGACATCCAGGACGCAATCTGCGACTACATTAAATTCTCCTAGCAAAACCAAATGTTCTATTTGGACCATGTGAATTTTGCTCATTCATTTATTAAGAAATCTGATCAGAGGTTTATTTGAGGAATATACCAATACTAGGTTAATAGAGACAATGTTTACCTCACAAATCAAGATCAGGTATCTGCCTTGGGGAACAATCTCCATTTCTGTTAGCTTAACCCCTTTCCGACATTGGATGTAGTACTACGTCATGTGTGGCATGATGCAGGACTTGCTGCATCATGGCGTAGTACTACATCCAGCTTCTGGCACCGGCTGCCGAACAGCGTCGGTACCAGAAGCTGCGGGTGTCGGTTGTATAGCCGACCCTTGCCACGAACACCCGGCATTAACCCCTTACACGCAGTGCAAGGGTGTTCTGCACTAGATCGGAAAACCCCCCCGCGCATGAACAGGGGATTGTGTCGCACGAGATTGGATTGTGGCGCAGCTGCACTGGCTTTTATCCAACAGAAATCGGGGGGCGCCTGATTCGGACCGAACGTGGGATTTAACTTTCAAATTGTGTCGCAAGATCAAGCACTTACATTCACCAGGAAGAAGAAGATTAACTCCAGCGGACCTGAGCGGGGAAGCGACACATGCAGGATATCAGGCGGACGATTGTAGTGAATCGCGGCACAGTGCATTATTGCCAAACAATGCACTTTTGGGGAATGCGTCAGGACAGGTAAGTAAATGTGTCCCAGTGTGTTACATAAGTGCTTGAAAAAGCAATCAGAGCATCGCTTGTTCAAGCCAACCTGTAAAAGTTAAAAAAAACAAAAAAAAACATTATAGAAACATTTTTTTAATAAAAATAATTAATTGAAAGTCCCTTAAACACCAACATTCCCTTTACATACCTAATAAAGTACAAAAACCTCAAAATCATGAAAAACCCCCCACATATTTGGTAGCACCGCATCTGTATCAATATATACAATGGGGGTCATTTACTAAGGGCCCGATTCGCGGTTTTCCGACGTGTTACCCGAATATTTCCGATTTGCGACGATTTTCCCTGTATTGCCTCGGGATTTTGGCGCACGCGATCAGATTGTGGCGCATCGGCGCTGGCATGCACGCGATGGAAATCGGGGGGGTTGGACGAACAAAAACCCGACGGATTCGGAAAAACCGCCGCATTTAAAAAAAAAATGGTATAGGTAAAGGCCGGTGAACTCCAGTGCAGCAGCGACACCTGGTGGGCATCGGAGGAACTACCTAAGTGAATTCCGGCCGGACCAGAATCCACCGCAGAGAAAGCGCCGCTGGATCGCGAATGGACCGGGTAAGTAAATCTGCCCCAATAAATCAGTAACATTATTGGACCTGCTGGGTGAATAATGTAAAAACAAAACTTGAAAAACTTGCCCAAAATGTAAATGTTTCATAAAATCCATTCACAAAAATGTTCCAAAAAGTGATCAAAATCTCAACGCATAAAAAATAAGCCCTAAAACAGCTCTGTCCACCAAAAAGTATTGAAGTTATGTCTCCGAAAACATGGCGATACAAAAATAAATAAGATTTTCTTTCTCTATTAGGTTTTCTTCAGTAAAATTGTAAAAATATGTAAAAAAAAATATTCTATGGATCACTACGATTACGGTGATACCTCATACCATTTTGCGCTGATTTTCCCTGAATTGGCCTTGGGTTTTGGCGTACGCGATGGGATTGTGGTGCATCGGTGCCGGCATGCACGCAACGGAAAACGAGGGGCTGTAAGAAAACCCGATGGATTCGGAAAAAACACTGTATGTTTTTTAAAAAAGTGTCGCTTGACACACGCTTACCTGCACCCAGCAATGGATCGTGAACTCCTATGGACTTCAGCGCAGCAGCGACACCTGGTGGACATCGGGCGCACTACCATAGTGAATCACCGGAAGACCCGAATCCTCCACAGAGAACGCGCCGCTGTATCGCGACAGGACCGGGTAAGTAAATCTGCCCCAATATGTTAAATTTATGGTACGGTGTACAGTACCCAAAAAATACAAGAAGAAAGGAATCCAGAATTTACGATTTTCTTTCTCTACATACATTTACACTAAAATTAAGTATTTGTAAAGTGCATCTAATGTTGCTGAAAATAAGCCCTTATTTGTCCAAATTGCCAAAAGATAAAGATTGTATAGCTGTTGTGAGAGGTGTTGTGTGGGAAAACCGCTATCTGTCTTACAGGCAGATGAAATGCATGTGGTAAAAGCCCTGGGTTTGTCTGCAGTAACCCAAGGGTTAATGCAGACATGATAAGCAGGAATAGTCTGTTTTGTCTGTGTTAGCCTAGCTAACACACACACATTTGTAATGTCCGTACTGGGCCTGCTTATTATGGAGTAGGGGTAGGCTGGTGGTGGGACTCCTACTTCACCCGGGCTTCGGTCCTGGGCTTTTGTATAGTCCACAGGTGCGGGTCACAGGCCTCGTTAGGGCCTGATTTAGTCTGCAGGCAGAGGTGTACCAAACCTATCTGCTGCCTGAGGCGAGCCATAGAGAGACGCCCCCCCCCCCCCACACATTTATGTAATATATAAGGAAATGTCAGGACCAGATCCATCATATTGGTTTGGTGTGAAAATAAATCAATGCAAAATACACAAAGAGTACCACCATGTAGTATAAAATGCATACAGCGTACCACCATTTAATACAAGATAGATATAGTGTACAGTCATGTAGTATAAAATTCATAGAATACCGTCATGTAGCAGAAAACATATACAGCCAGGGCCCCGATTGAATGTAGTCCAGACATGGAACAGTAGTATACCCCCCAAGCCAGCAATGACTGTATACAGCTCCCCCCAAAGCAAGCAATCACTGTATACATATATATCACACACACACATCACAAATTTCACACATATATATATATAAACCTATTTCATGTTATACCTGTATATACAGTATACACACATTACACCTATATCTACACCCTTTACATGGTATACCTGCATATACACATACATGGCACCTATATATACACATCTATTCCATGTTATACCACTATAAACACACATATATAATACATTACACCTATATATAGTTATTACAAGTCATACACATTACACCTATATATACAGCTATTACACATCATACCTCTATATACACATGCATTTCACACACACACACACACACACACACACACATATATATATGTGTGTGTAAAGCATGTGTATATAGAGGTATGATGTGTAATAGCTGTATATATATATACATACACATATATATAGGTGTCATCCGTGTGTATATAGAGGAATGACATGTAATAGCTGTATATATAGGTGTAATACATGTATATATAGAGGTATGACATGTAATAGCTGTATATATAGGTGTAATGGATGTATATATAGAGGTATGGCATGTAATAGCTGTATATATAGGTGTAATGCATGTATATATAGAGTTATGACATGTAATAGCTGTATATATATATAATATATATATATATAGAAAAGATAGTCGCAGCATTCAAGGAA
The DNA here is from genome assembly GCA_019512145.1 of Engystomops pustulosus. Taxonomy (NCBI): domain Eukaryota; kingdom Metazoa; phylum Chordata; class Amphibia; order Anura; family Leptodactylidae; genus Engystomops; species Engystomops pustulosus. The sequence goes on along the minus strand of CM033642.1, from coordinate 177,123,703 downwards.
ATTCAGGTATGGGTGCACATCCAGGGGCCAGGACGAGAGGTCCCAAAATACTTAGTTATCGGAAAAAACGGCAGCACTCCAAAGGCTTGTGAATAAAAAGTGTAGTTTATTCCAACATGTGCCAAGCTACGTTTCGGCTCCCATGGCCTGGAGCCTTTCTCAAGCAAAGGTGTATACCGAGTGAGTAAAATTTATATACAATAAAAAGGAAGTGACATCATATCAAAAATACATCCGTGAATTTCATCGATATAACAATATTATGTACAAAATTCATATGTCTGATGTACAGAGGTACATATAAAGTGCAAATGTGCTATACAGTTGTAAGGGTTACGTGCTCACCATGGGATCAGTAAAGGAGAGTTGGCGTCCGAAAAACGCTACTGCGCATGCTCACAGGTCACATGACATATTGCGAGTGAGGAATACTGGGAAATTCTAGATCACATGATCATGACGTCGGCCGCGCCTGCGCACACAGGACAGCTCGGCCAGAGACGCCATCTTGGAGAAGGGAAGACTACCAAAGGAGATATAGGTGAAATAATCCTAAAGAATCCCCAAGTACATCGCTCCAATGAGATCAAAGGTGTAGGTGCCTAGACAATCGCCTGCCATATATGGCCGGCTGTGTGCCTGGCAACACGCCGACTTCGGGGTAACCCTTTGTGAACCGAAGTCCAACAGGTGCCCATTACCGGTCAGCTGTCTACTCCTCACACAGTCTCATAGATGGAACATTTTGTACCTTTATGAATAGCAGTCCCCCAGTAAAAGCAGAAGTCCCCAATTGTGGATACGATACATTTAGGCATAATTTCTGATCCTAAAGGTGATTGTGGTGATTTTGTGGTGACCACTTTTCCAAGGTGAGTATTTGTGCTGTGATTGTGACATCTATAAAAGAAAGAAATAAAACGTGTTAATTGGCTTGAATATACACAAATAGAATCATAACATATGTATTTACATTATATATTTACACCACTGTTCCTCAGATATCAGTAGGTATCGGTCCTGTCACTCTAAGGCGTAATGCCCATTCCTAAGTCACATCTATGGTCCTGAATTCGATATTTAAACCTTTGGGTTTTAAAGTCTCCAGTCTGTATATCCACTCTAATTCCCTGCGACGTAGAGTATGGATTCTGTCACCTCCCAATCTGTGGGGTGGGACATGATCAATTATACGTACTCTTAAGTCAAACTCTTTATGCTTCGCCTCAACAAAGTGCTTAGAGACAGGTAAGTCCGACCTCTTGTCCCTGATGGATTGTCGGTGATTGTTTAGTCTCAATTTGAGCTCTGTGCTTGTCTCACCGACGTACCATAACCCACAGGGACATTCCAGCAAGTAAATGACGTACGAAGAACTACACGTAAGGTAGTATCTTATGGAGTATGTTTTATCTGTACGTCTGTCTGTGAACACGTCGCCTTGGTTTTGCAATTGACACAATTGAGACATGGAAAACACCCCTTCCTACCTCTGGAAAGGAATGTCTGTTGGGATTTCTTTGTAGGACCCAGATCTGATCTGACTAAATCGTCTTTTAGATTCTTAACCCTTCTATATGAAAAGAGGGGAGGGGTCTGGAACAGGGATGGTTGTTTCAACCCATTCTTTAGTATAGTCCAGTGTTTTCTAATAATGCTCGAGATGGCATTGCTCGATTCAGTGTAGGTGGAGACAAACGTCAGTCTATCCCTATTGTCCCTACATGGTGTCCTCTTCAGTATTTCATGTTTGTCCTTGTCCATAACTCTTTCGGTGTTGTGTCAAGATATGTGAAGGGTATCCCCTATCGCGGAATTTGGCCTCCATGGTATCCAGACTCTTCTCTAGAGAGGTCTCATCGTCTACAATCCTCCTGACCCATAGCATCTGGCTATATGGGAGGGATCTGATCATTCGTCTGGGGTGGCAGCTCTCAAACGTCAGTAAATTGTTCCTGTCTGTTGTTTTCACAAATAAGTCAGTGTCAATCTGTTTCTCCCTTAGTCGTACTGTCACGTCAAGGAATTGCATTTCCATTCTAGAACAGACATATGTAAATTTGACAGTGGGGTCAATAGAGTTTAAGAAGTCAAAGAATAACTTCAGTGCTTCCTCATCACCTGTCCACAACACAAACACATCATCGATGTATCGCCACCACTTGAGGGCATGTCTAAAGTGGCGTGATACAAAGATGTGGTGATCCTCCAGATAACGCATGTAGATGTTTGCGTAAGTTGGAGCAACATTTGAACCCATGGCCACTGGTAACATCAACCCAATCTGAGAATGTGCCATTAATGACCACCCCTGTTTTCTATCACTAAGCCAATTACTTATCTCTAATTCCTATCTTATTACGTTTTTATAAACTAGAGACTTCCCGTCCCCACCCCTTTTCCTTTTAAATTTTTCACAATATACATATTAATGATTTACATACCATTTTCTTCTCTTACCATCCTTATATATATAAAACATTTATATGTTTCCTCCCACTTGAAGCATGTGTATACACACTCTCCCAAATCATATGAAGGAAATCACTTACCAATACTCCACATTTTTTACATCCTATATTACCTTGTAACCTCATTCTGTGCAAATCTACCGAAGTATAATAAAGTCTAAAAATAACATTATGTTGAATAATTCTATGATTCCAATTGAAGGAGCAATTTTTAATATTTTTATATATCAGTGAACAATTGTTTGCCAAAATTGTTCCCACCTCCCTTTCCCACTTTGTACAGTTCATGACCCATGTCTCCAGTTAACTACGTGACTATTCAACAAAATTTTATATACTTTAGCTATCACTTTACGAGTATTTGTGCAACTGTGCAGAAACACAATACATTCATGTGTTTCTATCGAGAATTTAATCCTTTTTTTACCTATTTATAACACATGCAATAATTGAGAATATCTAAGAAAGTCTCTAACTTTCTTACATATTGGGGCAGATTTACTTACCCGGTCCGTTCGCGATCCAGCGGCGCGTTCTCTGCACTGGATTCGGGTCCGGCCGGGATTCATCAAAGCAGTTCCTCCGCCGTCCACCAGGTGGCGCTGCTGCGCTGGAGTCCGCTGGACATGATTAAGAGCGGTCTGCCCGCTTGAAACATGTTGGCCATGTAACACTCTGGAATTTTAACAATTATGCCCTAATAAAAGTGTGGATTATCTTGGATGAAGCTGGACACGGAATCCTTTTTTCCTACGTCTGTTAGTCCGCTGGAATGCCTCGAAATACACCGGCCTATCCAGGATGAAGGTGAGTGAAATTTTCGCGACACAATTTTTTTTTAAATGCGGCGGTTTTTCCGAATACGTCGGGTTTTCGTTCGGCCACGCCCCCCGATTTCCGTCGCGCGCATGCCGGTGCCGATGCGCCACAATCCGATCGCGTGCGCCACAATCCCGGGGCAATTCAGGTACAATCGGCGCAAATCGGAAATATTCGGGTAACACGTCGGGAAAACGCGAATCGGGCCCTTAGTAAATGACCCCCATTCTCTTAAAAAAAAAAAACTCTAACAGTTTTTTCTATGCCTGTGTGAATAAAGGTTTAACCTTTTTTCATTATATTGGATGCTGTGGCCTTCTCTCTTTTTTTGTCTAGGAATAGACAGAAGCTCTGGAAGATGGTAATTCCCCCAAAGTGGAGTGTCATACAACATCCCCCTATATGCAACAATTGCAAAAATTCATCCTGCACCATGACTTGTGGATCTAATAACAGTAACTGAGACTCCATCACTCCCTGCACCGATCCCAGCGTGTCCCGTAAATGAAGAATCAAATCATCTGCGTAGAGATAAAGTTTGTCTCCAATGCCTCCACATTCATTTCCCTTGATTCTGTTATCTTCTTGTATCAATATAGCCAAGAGGCTCAATAAACAGCGTGGAGAGCGATGGAGACAGCTGACATCCCTGTCTTGTCCCCCTAAAGAGGTCAAACTGAGCAGAGGCTCAACCATTCACTATGAATCTTGCCTTAGGACCCAATGTATAAACCACTCCACCCTGTCAAATGCCTTAATGGCATCTAATGACAGGATGCAACGGAGCTCCCCCTCCACTGCAGCAGTGCATACACTCACTTGCTTTCCTGCCTGGCATAAAACCATTTTGATCTACATGTATAATATCCAATATTACTTTTTGTAGCCGGTTAGCCAGTAATTTGGCAAGTATTTCGATATTTTCTAAATCCGAGCCTTTACTTTATGATCTATATAATTTTTGATAGAAGCTAGCAGGGTCGGACTGGGGTGCCTGGGGCCCACCAGAGAAATTGATTCTGGGGGCCCACCATACCGCTGCCTAGAAATATTTGTTATTTCACAGGAGTTCACAGCGGCTGCAGTTTGCTTAGCACTAACTTCCCAATAACACTTCAACTCTTTCGTATGTTCTCTGCAGCACATAAAAAAGACAGGGCACTGATATTATAGGAATAGTCTAGATAGTTAGTCAGTAATTACAGTTATCAGACTCAAAAGTGGGATTCAGTGTATAAATGGGCACAGCACAGTACTACTACTCCTATCCTGTACATATGGGCACATCACAGCACTACTACTTCTATCCTGTATATATGGGCACAGCACCTTACTACTACTCATATCCTGTATATATGGGCACAGCACCTTACTACTACTCATATCCTGTATATATGGGCACAGCACAGTACTACTACTCATATCCTGTATATATGGACACAGCACAGTACTACTACTCATATCCTGTATGTATGGACACAGCACAGTACTACTACTCATATCCTGTATACATTTACAATGCACAGTACTACTACTCCTATCCTGCATATATGGGCACAGCACAGTACTACTACTCCTATCCTGTATTTATGGACATCACAGTACTACTACTCCTATCCTGTATATATGGACACAGCACAGTACTACTACTTATATCCTGTATACATTTACAATGCACAGTACTACTACTCTTATCCTTTATATATGGGCACAGCACTACTACTCCCATCCTGTATATATAGACACAGCACTACTATTCCTATCCTGTATATATAGACACAGTACAGTACCACTACTCCTATCCTTTATATATGGACACAGCACACTACTACTCCTATCCTGAAATTATTGCAATTACTGGAGTAGGAGGAGGAATTTGTCAAAAAATGTTCTACTGCAGCTATGCCCCGGGTGTGATCTATTGATGTAGACATCGAAAGAAGCCAAAATGATGTCAGTATTGGGTGGCAATTCAGTATTCTTAAGTTTACACAAAAAATCAGAGGTATCCTGTATATAAGAGTTTGCTTCTGTCGCAAAACTTCTTAGGACTTTATGCAAAAAAATATCATGTGATCTAGAATTTCCCAGTATTCCTCACTCGCAATATGTCATGTGACCCGTGAGCATGCGCAGTAGCGTTTTTCGGACGCCAACTCTCCTTTACTGATCCCATGGTGAGCACGTAACCCTTACAACTGTATAGCACATATGCACTTTATATGTACCTCTGTACATCAGACATATGAATTTTGTACATAATATTGTTATATCGATGAAATTCACAGATGTATTTTTGATATGATGTCACTTCCTTTTTATTGTATATAAATTTTACTCACTCTGTATACACCTTTGCTTGAGAAAGGCTCCAGGCCATGGGAGCCGAAACGTAGCTTGGCACATGTTGGAATAAACTACACTTTTTATTCACAAGCCTTTGGAGTGCTGCCGTTTTTTCCAATAACTAAGTATTTTGGGACCTCTCGTCCAGGCCCCTGGATGTGCACCCATGCCTGAATTTCCTTGAGTGCTGCGACTATTTTTTCTATATATACCAGTGACGCAGTGGCTGGCACCTATCTTTTACTTTTTTTCATTTTCTCTTTAAAGTCCATATGGATTTTTCCAGTAAGTCTATCCCAAGTGCCTTCTGTTTCTCGGAAGAAGACAGGGACCGGATCCTGCAGAATCTCGAAGGCGACGCAGCTTTCCTCAGTACTCCATCTATGAAAGACCGGAGAAGAAAACATGAGGGTATATCCAGAAGGTTGGTGGTATTGAAACTGCATAAAGCTACCCTGGGTGAATACTATAAGTCGAATCGTATGCCACGGGGCATGAGGTCCACCATGAGACCAAACTTGTTTTCCAACAATGATTTATTTTGCACTCGCTTCATGCAACTCTCTAACCAATATGCTAGAGACGTTATCTTATTGAACATTGACTTCCTACACCAAGAGATACTACGGGTCTCTGAAAATATAATAAGTATTGAAGAGTCATTAAGATCACTAATGAGTGATGAGGAATTAGGGAGATATAAGGTAACACTTGGTAACATGCTCTCTAAATTCCAGAGTGAACAAGAAGAAATAAAAAGGAGAAAGTGGCATCGGGACTTGGAGGACTATCAAACAGGAAGGGTATATAACTGGCAGTTTGAGGACATGAAGCACACTGGACAACTGCCAAAGGGAAATGTTAGGAAGCGTAAGAGAAACAGTAGCAAACCGAAATCTACCAGGGATAATACTTCTTTTTTAGAGGAAGCTCCACAGACTCCGGACCCTGGAGGAAACCAACCAGGAGAGGTGGAAAGTGCCATCAGAGGAGGAGAAAAATCCCCACAAGCAAAGATTCCTGTGACTTCAACCAGAAGCCGCAACCTAAAGAAGAAAACTTAGTCGTCAACATTTCCTCAAGGACATGAAACCTTGGGTCGGTCGACCACTTGCTGGTAATTGTGTCTGGCTTCCTCCAACTGTCTCTCAATCTCTATGTAAGTACCGATCCTACCATGATGACAATCGCCTGCTTTGTGGCTGTTTTGATAACCAACCTGTTCATCATGGGTAGATGCTCAACTCTTCAAAACCCCTCTGTTTCTCATATTGGGGGTGACTGAATGTCTGGTTTTTTTCTGATTAAGAAGTCCAGATCTCTATGCCGGCAGAGTACAAATGCATCCACAGCTGGTTACGGAAACTGGTGGGGAATATTTGCTTTTTTAGGATAAACACAGTCATTTTAAGTAATTCTGATGATCTCAATTGTGGATCGTGGTACAGAATCAGTAAAAAAACAGTTTTTAACTTAATAGAAATCTTATATAAAAAAAAACATCTGTAACAGTCCAGTTCTAACGTGGAACCATCTGTCTGTTTCACTAGGACAAAAAACAACCCTTGATTAAGAGCCCTGAGTTGACCTCATTGAATCGCAACCTAAAGAAGAAAACTTAGTCGTCAACATTTCCTCAAGGACAATCAATGAGGTACAACTCAGGGCTCTTAATAAGGGATTGTCTTTTTGTCCTATGAAACAGACAGATTGGTTCCAGTTAGAACTGGACTTACAGATGTTTATAAGATGTATTAAGTTAAAACTGTTTTTTACTGATTCTGTACCACGACCACAATTGAGATCATCAGAATTAACATTAAATGATGTTGGTTTATCCTTAAAAAGCAAATATTCTCCCACAGTTTCCGAACCAGCTGTGGATGCATTTGTTACTGCCGTCCAGAGAGATCTGGACATTCTTAAATCAGAAAAAAACAGTACATTCAGTCACCCCAATATGAGAACAGAGGAGGTTGAAGCATTGAAGCATCTTACCCATGATGACAGTCTGGTTATCAAACCAGCCGACAAAGGCAGGGCGATTGTCATCATGGATAAGGATCTGTACATTAAAGAGATTGAGAGACAGTTGGAGGACAGACACATATACCAGCAAGTGTCGTCCGACCCAAGGTTCTCTATTGAGAAGAAATTAAAGACTATGATTAGTGAAGCTATAGCTGGGGGCATTATAGATGAAGATATGAGGAAATACTTACTGATTGAGTCACCAAGGACTCCTGTACTTTATGTTTTACCAAAGATTCATAAATCCCTTGTTAATCCACAAGGTAGACCTATTGTTTCTGGGTCAGGGTCGATATTTTGCAATATCGCTATTTTTTGGGATAAAGTCCTAAGAAGTTTTGCGACGGAAGCAAACTCTTATATACAGGATACCTCTGATTTTTTGTGTAAACTTAAGAATACTGAATTGCCACCCAATACTGACATCATTTTGGCTTCTTTCGATGTTGTGAGTCTCTATACATCAATAGACCACACCCGGGGCATAGCTGCAGTAGAACATTTTTTGACAAATTCCTCCTCCTACTCCAGTAATTGCAATAATTTCTTTTTCGGACGCCAACTCTCCTTTACTGATCCCATGGTGAGCACGTAACCCTTACAACTGTATAGCACATTTGCACTTTATATGTACCTCTGTACATCAGACATATGAATTTTGTACATAATATTGTTATATCGATGAAATTCACGGATGTATTTTTGATATGATGTCACTTCCTTTTTATTGTATATAAATTTTACTCACTCTGTATACACCTTTGCTTGAGAAAGGCTTCAGGCCATGGGAGCCGAAACGTAGCTTGGCACATGTTGGAATAAACTACACTTTTTATTCACAAGCCTTTGGAGTGCTGCCGTTTTTTCCGATAACTATATATATATATACAGCTATCAGCTATTACATGTTATACCTCTATATACACACATGACATGTTTTACACACATGACATGTTTTACACACATGACATGTTTTACACACATATACACATGACAAAACACATATAAACAGGGGACACACACACATATATACACATGACGAGACACACACACATGTGTATACACAGGGAAGACACACACACACACATATATACGCAGGGAAGACACACACATATACACATTACACTTACCTGATATCCAGCAGGAGGTCCAGGTCAGGCAGGGGAGACATCATGGCAGTGGATGGAGATGTCTCCTCTGTGCTGCAGGCTCGGTATGGTGGGCGGGGCTTCTCCTGTCAGCTCTGCCAGGGCCTGCACCTCCAGGGAGAGCAGCCACAGGTTTGAATGTGGCGCTCCCACTCCTCCTCCTCCCCTTCGCTCCTCCAGGCTGCTTCTGCACTAGTGACACAGGAAGCGCTAGTAAGCGCTTCCTTACACAGACAAAAAAACGCGCGCACCGGACTCCTGCGTGCTGCCGTCAGCATGGTCTTGCAATCTGAATGATGCAACTACTATTGTAGTAGTAGTGGAGCACATACACATGCAAAATCCTGCCCCCCCTCCACCACAGGAGGCGTGCCGCCCTGAGGCGAAAGTCTCAACTCGCCTCATGGCAGGTGGCGCCCCTGTCCTGCAGGCCAAAGCAAGCAGAGAGAGCCCTACCTGGAGGCTGAAAGCGAGATTGCATTCTGTCAGCAAAGGTAATGAGGGCCTCCGTCTTGCTGCTGGCCAAGAGCTGTGCCAGGCAGCCTAGGGTCCGTCAATGTGTTAGACAGCGCCTAGCCGGGAAGTGAATTACTTTTTGTAAACTTTTTTGCATGTGCCTAAGCAAGGCTGAATTTGTGTTTTTTGCAAGTGAATAAAACACTTAAGTTGGACTTTAAACCGGCATGTGTCCCTGCTTCCCTGCACTGCTACCAGTCAACTACCAGAGCTATTCCCCCACTGTTAAAAAAGGGATGATTCATACTCTCTGAATGGCACAGCTTCCTTTGATGCCCTGGTGTGTGCTCCATACAGCCGGTTCCCACAACATATGGGTATTGTTATACTCAGGGAAATTGGGTATCAATCTTTGTGAAGCATTTTGGTATTTTGACCCACTGATAATGTGTACATTTTTTTTTTTTTTTTATGAAAAGAGGATGCATAAAAATCCATGTCGACAACAAAACCAAACATTCGGTTAATGTCAGTCATCAAGTTTTTTTTTTGCTCTTATGACTATTTGTGTAAAAAGTAGAACATTTTGAATTTCGAAAATCAAGAATTTTTTCACATTTTCACCAAATATCTATTTTTTTCATAAATAAACGCAAAACATACCACCAAAATTTTTCAACTAACATGAAGTAAGAAGTGTCATAAGAAAAAAATTTCAACATCACCTTGAGATGTTGAAGTGTTCCAAAGTTATAACCACTTATAGTGACACAGGGAAGATTTGAAAAAATTTCAGGAAGGTGAAAAGTGGCTTCGGCGTTAAGGGGTTAAAGGCCACTGTATCTCTGATGGCTTTTAAACTGCCAGCATTTTTAGCAGGTCCATGGGCCCTGAAAATATGTGTGAATTAGAGATGGGCGAATCTGTTAAAATTCGGTTCGTCCCGATTCGCCAAATCTTTTGAAAAAATTTGGTTCGACACGAATCGAATCATGACGAATCACATTAAAAAACAGGTATTTCCTGGCTGCAGAGAGCCTGTAGGGTTTTGTAGAACGTTGTGCCATGCCTAAAGTGTAATCGTCATTTCAAAAAACCTTTGATATGTTGAAGGGCAGGTAATTATATGCCCTTTTGCAATTGGATTAGTTACCCGAATCTTGCTCCTTCCTTTTGTATTCTGCAGACTTCCCCAGATGTCGCAATCTCTCAGATAGCTGTTACTATGGACATCCCGTCTTCAGAAAGGAGCAGAGACTACGGAGCAGGAGACACGCCCCCATTTCTCTCCCTGCTCACAGCTGATTACCTCATGGCTCACTGCTCCAGCAGTCATGTGCAGGGAGAAGCCCATACTAATGTAGTGACCAAACACCTACACTTATCTCTCCCTCAGCTTCCCTACACTTGTATATAAACAAATAATCCACAAAGACACAAACTGCAGCCACCCCATCACCTCTCACTCCACAGGAAGTGGCAGGAGACACTCTCCAAGCATTGATGAAGGTGGTTCACACTGAAACTGTTTCAATAAACCTCACCCTTTGGAATTTTGTATTTTTGGAATGCTGCCTACACTTTTTTTTTTAACTTTATTACTAAGGGTCTTGCCAGGATCCAGGAAGGCTCTGCACCCCCTCTATTGAGGCTTTTCTCCACTGTGCGGACTTGGTTTTCTTTTTTGTATAGATAGATAGATAGAAGATAGATATGACTAGATAAAAGATATATAGATATATAGATATGAGATAGATATATATGATGGATATGGTGTCACTTGTCAGCAGCAGGTACTTGTGATGAGGTGACAGGAGGCAGGTCCAGCCCCTTCATCTTGCTCATTGTAGTTTTATTGAGAGCTGGAAACCATGGTTGCTATGGGCCAAAAGAGGTACTTAATGAGGATCGAGAGGCAAAATACTTTTAGGAATAATTCCCAGGGACACCTGGAGTAGAATTATGTTTTTTATTTTTATTTTTTGCTCAGAATGATGGTCACACTTTAAATATGCATAGGGAGTGTGGTTTGGTCTTTAAACAATGCTGTGTTTTAGTATGACACGCACATGACAGCCGCCACTCTTAGAATTGCCTCACTCTTCAATTCCATGTGCACTTACACAGGCCAACTTCACCAAATAAGCAAAGGTGAACGCAGCCTGACAAGGTAACGTCTGTGCCAGCTCAAAAGGACTGAGATGAGGGCCAAGATCCTACTATAACATCAAAGAGTGCACTCTTTTAACATTGACATCAGATAATTCCATAGATTACGACAGAACCTGTTCTGTTAAACGTGGATACATGTAGAAACCCCCCAAAAGAGTGCAGAGGATGTCGGCAGTAATTCTGCATTTAGTCACTGATCATTTTGCCCTTCATTTCGTTCATCAGTATCCGCTTTCAATCGGTCAATTATCCATCATCAGTATTGCTAAAGCCAAAATCAAACAGGAGTGGATCCAAAACGGAGATGACCAGTAAATGGGATATTTGCGTGTCCTCTGTGTTCTGTTTCCACTCCTGCTTTTGGCTATCAATCCTGAGGCTTTTCACTCCTTCTGACAGAGACAGATGAAATGAAGGGGGAAACTAAACATAGTGGCAACGCCATGGAGCGATGGAGGGTGAAAACAGCATTCTGAAAATCACAGGGTGTGCCAGGGAGACAGTGGTCAGTTCGCAGCAGCATGAGTAGGCTGCAGAGTGGCACAATGACAAATTATGAAGGTGGCGGAAACATGGTGGGCCACAAAATGGCACAATGATAGGAGTGTGGAGGTGGCGGCAGCAGAAGCAGCAGCAGGAGCCCACAGGTGGCAGCAACATGGAAAGCCACAGAGTGGTCAAATGATATTGTGTGAAGGTGGCATCAGCAGCAGCAACAGGAGGCCACAAAGTGGCACAATGATAAGAGTGTGGAGGTGGCGCCAGCAGAAGCAGCAGCAGAAGCCCACAGGTGGCAGCAACATGGAAAGCCACAGAGTGGCCCAATGATATTGTGTGAAGGTGGCATCAGCAGGAGCCCACAGGTGGCAGCAACATGGAAAGCCACAGAGTGGTCCAATGACAGAGTGCGGAGGTGGCGGCAGCAGCAACAGGAGGCCACAAAGTGGCACAATGATATAGTGTGGAGGTGGCGTCAGCAGCAAGAGCCCACATAGTGGCACAATGATACAGTGTGAAGGTGGCATCAACAGCAGCAGTAGCCCACAGAGTGGCACAATTATATAGTTTTAATGTGGCATCAGCAGGAGCTTACAGAGTGGCACAATGATATAGTGTAAAGGTGGCATCAGCAGGAGCCTGCAGAGTGGCACACTGACATAGTGTGAAGGTGGCAGCAGCAGCAGGAGCCCGCAGAGTGGCACAATGGTATAGTGTGAAGGTGGCAGCAGCAGCAGGAGCCCGCAGAGTGGCACAATGATATAGTGTGGAGGTGGCATCAGCAGTAGGAGCCCACAGAGTGGCACAATGATATAGTGTGGAGGTGGCGTCTGCAGCAGCAGGAGCCCAGAGAGTGGCACCATGATATAGTGTGGAGGTGGCGGACAATTCCAGTCCCTGGTAAAGATGGTAGGAGGCAGATTGAGCAACTGGCAGCAGATGTGTGGCAGAATAGTGGCTGAGGCAGGTAGTTAAAACCCAGACTCATTTCTCAACGTTTGGAGGAGGCGTCATGCCTGATCTAATTTGATGAATTAGGCATTGGTGAGTTGAAATCCTGGCCGATCCAAGCCTGATTCATCTTGACAAAGGTCAGTCTCTCCACATTATGGGTGGACAAGCGGGTTCTCCTTGGGGTAAAGATGGCCCCCGCCACACTCAACACCCGCTCTGCTGCCACACTACTGGCCAGGCAGGACAGCTTCTCTACTGCAAACTCCGCAAGTTGTGGCCACGCATCAAGTTTGTCTGCCTAGTAGTCCATGGGATCCTCTACCTAAGGTGGTAAAGTGCTGTCCAAGTAGATCACCACCTGCTTGCAGGGTCTGCTCCATGTCCTGCTGCTGGTGACGGCTACCCTCCTCAATAGTCGGGTGAAAGAAATTGCTCATTAAGGAATCTAGACTTAAGCTGATGTAACGGCTACTGCTCCTACCCCCCCTCCCCCAGCTCCTCATAACAGCCACGGCAGTAGTACGTGAGCAATGACAGTGGATGGACAATGGCTGTGTGCACAGTATTTGTCTATAGTATGCCAGTTGTTCCTCCCTCTCAGCAGCTGGAAAAAAGGTAACCCATATTTGACCGGTAGCGAGGGTCCAAGAGGGTGGAAAGCCAAAAGTCTTCCCTATGCCGGATGTTTACTATTCAGCTGTCACTCTGAGGGACTCCTGGTTTCCATCTCCACTGTATACTGCCACAGTGCTTCTTGGTCATCTGCCTCGTGTTCTACCTCCTCCGGATGCTCCTGATCCTCCTCTCCTGTCACCTGAGTAGAAAAACCACAAATTACACCAGACTCTGCTTGTGCTCCAATGTCCTCCTCCTTCTCCAGTTCAGCCCCCAGTGGCCATGAGGATTCTCCACTTCTCCAGTGCTCTGACCAGACAGATTCTGCAACATGAGTTCCAGGACATGAACCAGTGGAATGACGTTATTCATCCCACAGTCCTTGCGACTGACAAATAACGTGGCCTCTTCAAAGGGCCTGAGAAAAAGGCTGGTGTCGCGCATGAGCTGCCAGTGGCTGACATCAAAGTTACACAGGGGAGCACTCCTGTCCGCTTGCATCATCAAAAAAATCATTAATGGCTTGTCTCTGTTCATACAGGCGGTCTAACATATGGAGGCTGGAATTACAACGGGTGGAAACATCGCAAATCAGACTATGTTGGGGTATGCCGTTCTGATGCTACAACTTGAGGAGGGTGTGCTTGGCTTTGTAAGAATGGCTGAAGTGCGTGCACAGTATCCTGGCCATTTTTTGAATGTCTTGCATATGGATGGAAGACTTCAGGAACTTGTTGACTACCAGATTGAACACGTGCGCCATGCAGGGCGTATGGACCATCCCTCCTCGGTGCAGCGTGGACACGATGTACCTCCCATTGTCTGTGACCATGGTTCCGATTTTAAGTTGTCGCAGAGACAGCCACACATTGATTTCTTGTTGCATGACGCGGAGCAGTTCATCCCCTGTGTGACACCGCTGTGCCCTGCATATGTGGTATGATGTTGCAGCTCTTGTGGAGGCTGAGGTGGTGGTGAAGGAGGAGGCGGACACTGGCGCAGGAGCAGCAGTTTGAATGTGAAGGAGAAAGCACCGTCTCTTGTTGAAGTTGTTGGTGTGGCTGGGCGGGAATCACATTCACACAGTGGGCTGTAAAGGACATGTACTGGCCCTGACCATAGTTACAGCTCCACACGTCCGCGCTGCCGTGCATCTTGGAAAAAACTGATAAGGACTGGCCCACCTTCTGTTGAACATATTGGTGAAGGGCTGGCACTGCCTTTTTGGAAAAAAAATTGCAGCTTGGAACTCTCTACCTCGGTTCAGCACAAGCCATTAGTTCTCTGAAGGGTGAAGAGTCCACGACTTGGAAAGGGAGGGACTGCAGTACCAACAACTTGGACAAGTTCCCGGTCAGCTTCTGCACCTTAGGACACATAGAGTTGTCTCTTTGTAATCGCCTCGCTCAACAACTGCTGGTGCCATGCGTAGCGAGGAGCAGGAGCATCTGGACCGGGAGATGGTGTCAAAGACAAACAGGTACCTTCGACAGAGGTACTGGAGCCTTGACTTGCTGACACAGCATGTGTGCCACTAGGTGCTTCTGCTGTTGGTGCCAACGTTAGCTCCCTGGCCACACTTCACTTTCTACCTGCAGATACGGCATATACCCACGCTCGGCTCCTCCGGTGTCTTTACAAAAAACTGCCACACCGGGGAGATGGTAATTTTACTGCCAACACTCTGCACTGAGCGACTACTACCGCCGCTGCCGCACTGAGCCCCTGCTTACTTGGACCTGCGAATTGGGATTTGTACCGCGTGGATGTTTGGCTCCCGTCTTCGCACTGCTGCCACCCTGCTGACTCACTGCCACAGTAGCAACTTGCTGCCTGACGTGCAAGCTGACACTCTCTTCGCCTGATAATGATGAATCCCCTGCTACACCCAGCTCACAAGTGCGATCGGCTACATCATCATCAATTTGCGTTTCCCGGTCACTGCTACTCTCCTCACCGATGTCAATATGCACAGCCTGCCTACTGCAGGAAGCAGCGGAAGTCTGCCCCACCTCTTCACTGCCAAGCAGCTGCTGACTGTCCTCAAACACTTTGTCCTCGCTGAATAGTGGAGCTGAGCCCAGACCACCTAGTAGCTCTCTGGCTGCGGGAAAGGAACAGGACAGAGGCTGGTTGAGGACAGGTGAGGGCCGCTGACCTGCTCCTGGGCCATGCCAACTAATTGTTGTATCTGACGAACCCACGGATTCTTGGCTGGGGTTGTCAGATGTTATATTTGGATGACATAGTCTACAATTCAACAACTTTTGGGATGACAACGGCAGTTCTGGCCTCACAGAATCACCCCTGCTGCGACGTCCCCTTACTGCCTGCTCCACCTGCCACCTTTCTGTCTGGCATAGTGGTTAATCAACTACGTGGATTTGACACGTAAATCTGGATCTAAACTTTATCCACAAAAGGGTATGGGAATTTGCTTTATACAGATTACAGATACCCCACAACGGACACCCAGTGAGAGGTCCACAAATCATTACAGCAGCTGCATGAATATAAAAGTTTTGTCACTAAAAAATACTACTATTTGTGGTATACAGATCCCCCTTAAAGAACACCCAGGGATTGCAGCAGGAATCGCTACTGCAAATGCATGAATGTGAAACAGATTTCTTCCTATTCGATTTTGTCACTAAACAGAACTGCTATTTGGGGTATACAGAGCCCCCTTAAAGAAAAGCCAGGGATTGGAGCAGAAATCGTTACTGCACAGTACAGTTGCAGCAGTTGGACGCTACAGCCAGCACATGTAGTGTAAAATGCCAGGATTGCAAATGGCTGCCAGTTTTTATAGGGCCGTGAGCCTGTGTGACATCGCATAAGCCTGCTGATCGCTGATTGGCTTACAGGTGTGCAGATGTCATTGGGGGTGTTCCTTTCTCCTTCCCAGAGTTCTCTGCCCCATGTAACACGTTGGGGCAGATTTACTTACCAGGTCCATTCGCGATCGCGCGGTGAGTTCTCTGCAGTGGATTCGGGTCTTCTGGCGATTCACTAAGGTAGTTCCTCCGACGTCCACCAGGTGTCTCTGCTGCGCTGAAGTTCATTGGAATGCACTGATCTTCACCAAGCGGGGCCGAGTGCAGGTAAGCGCGAGTCCAGCGACACTTTTTAACCCCTTCCCGACGCGCGCCGGGTCCCGGTGCATGGAGAGGGCTCGCGGGCCGAGCCCTCTCCATAGCCGGTAAGTCTTTGCTGCATATTGCAGCAAAGGCTTACCGGTAACACCCGCAATCAGTGCTAGCACCGATCACGGGTGTTCTCACCTCGATCGCCGCCGGCAAAAATACCGGGCACCAGCTCAGGGTGAGCTGGTGCCGGTATTTCCATCGGAAACCTGCCACTACAAGTGGTAGGTTTCCTTTAAAGAACACCCAGGGATTGCAGCAGGAATCGCTACTGCAAATGCATGAATGTGAAACAGATTTCTTCCTATTCGATTTTGTCACTAAACAGAACTGCTATTTGGGGTATACAGAGTTAAAGAACAGCCAGGGATTGGAGCAGAAATCGCTACTGCACAGTACAGTTGCAGCAGTTCGATGCTACAGCCAGCACATGTAGTGTAAAATGCCAGGATTGCAAATGACTGCCAGTTTTTATAGGGCCGTGAGCCTGTATGACATCGCATAAGCCTGCTGATCGCTGATTGGCTTACAGGTGTGCAGATGTCATTGGGGGTGTTCCTTTCTCCTTCCCAGAGTTCTCTGCCCCATGCAACACGTTGGGGCAGATTCACTTACCAGGTCCATTCGCGATCACGCGGTGAGTTCTCTGCAGTGGATTCGGGTCTTCCGGCGATTCACTAAGGTAGTTCCTCCGACGTCCACCAGGTGTCTCTGCTGCGCTGAAGTTCATTGGAATGCACTGATCTTCACCAAGCGGGGCCGAGTGCAGGTAAGCCGAGTCCAGCGACACTTTTTTTAAAAAATGCGGCGGTTTTTCCGTATCTGTCAGGTTTTCGTACGGCCACGCCCCCCCCCCATTTCCGTTGCGTGCGCCGAAATCCCGGGGCAATACAGGGAAAATCGGCGCAAAACGGAAATATTCGGTTAACCCGTTGCAAAAACTCGAATCGGGCCCTTAGTAAATGACCCCCGTTGTGCTCGCGCCCATTTAGCTGAAAAAAGAGGGGGAAAAAAAACCTTTGTTCTCGCGAATCAGCGTGAACTTTGGCTTCATGACGAATCAAATTTTTTTGTGAAATTCGTATCGAATTACACTTTGTTAGAATCGATTCGGCCATCTCTAAAAAACACATTAATTAACCCCCCAAAAAAATGAAAATTTTAATTGCACACAATTTTGTTTTATCCCCTGTAAAACATTTGCTGTTATGACTGTGTATAGAAAAAGTAGAACATTTAGAATTTAAATGCGACAAAATAGTAATAAGCATAGATTTAAGATATAGGACTCGCAGGTCCTGACAGTGTAACATGAATAACAGAATGTTACAGCAGTGTTAGGAAAAACAATAAGCCCACAATTTACAAAACTCCAACAATGTTCAACCAGTCTTTTAAAACATCTATGCGGTAAGAGCCATATCAAGAGCTCCTATATTCACGGACCATACAGTTTGACATATGTTAATCGGAGACCATTGGAATAGCCTGTTATTAAAGGGCAGTTAACTTAGTGAACAGAATAACATATCCATGGGGGCAATAAGACGCTTAACAGAGGGGGGGGGGGGGGGGTAAGGGAAGCATGGGGAAATCAGAGCAGTCTAGTTGAAAATAATACACAGTCGCAGGTTATGTAAAGGTGTTAAATTCCGAGGATTGTCTAAAAGTGAGCCAGGGGCCCCAAAGGGTTGTGTTAGTTTCTTGAGTGTTGTGATTTGATGCAGTCAGTTCTTCTAGGCTATGTGGCAGAGTAATCTCACCGAACCAGTCCGACATTCGAGAGATTCGGGTGGTTTTCCACAATCTTGGAATGAGAGCTCTGGCTGCTATTAACATAAATCCCATCAGTGATTTTTTGGTTTTGGAGTTTGATGTGGGAAAAATCAATAGGAGTAAAGCTGAGGGGTCATCCTCCAACTGGATTCCTGTCAATTTATTGATCAGTTTGCACACCTGAGACCAAAATGAATGGAGCAAGTGAGAACATTTAGAATTTTAAAAATCAAAATTCTTTTCCTAATTTTCACCAAATATCTTTTTTTCATAAATACATGCAACACATACCACCAAAATTTTTCAACTAACATGAAGTACAAAGTGTCATGAGAAAATAATTTCAAAATCACTGGATTAAAGCGTTCCAAAGTTATAACCACATATAGTGACTCAGGGTGGATTTGAAAAAATGTTTGTGTCAGGAAGGTGAAAAGTAGTTTTGGCGTTAAGGGGTTAATGCAGTTTTGAACATTGTACAAGTGCCTGCTTTCAGAAAATATATGGTTTTATAGGGTTTAGTATAATTCTATATGCTGTAAATTTGGTTGTACTTGTACATCAAAATTGCTCTAGCCAATCCTGCAACATAATTTCCACAGGAAAAGGGATACGCTGACTAGAGTATAAGGCACTGCTAGAGCAAGCTATTTCATTCTAGCCATTTTGGTAGAGAACTGGAAAGATAACATTAGAACCTGCTCCAGCTCAGGCGCTACTCTCGCCTCGCGGCAAGTGGAACCTTCACGGTGAATTTGTCATTTTGGTTGTTTTTAAGACGAATAAATGTTATGGGAGAAATGACCGCGATGAAGCAGCCAGGTATCTTCTGTTTGGATAACCGCTATTGTTTCCGTGTACCGTAACATTAGTAAAACTAAAATGGAGCCAGTCGGTGCCGTAGACACTCGGATTAAGTCCCGCCCCTTCCCTTTACAGCCTATCCACGTGACCTCTCAGCGGCGGGTCTGCGCTAGACTTTGGACTATACCATTCTTTTTCCTCCTTCCGCTCCGTCCTCAGGGTTTCCGCCTAAGCAAAGGCAAGTGGAGTCGGAAACGCTTGGGAGAGAGGTAAGAAAACAGATGAAGCAGGCCCCAAGTCGGAAAAACCTCGTTATTGCTAGTGTAGGGGCAAGTCATAGGGCACTTTTCTAGTTACTGACTATACACCGCAGCGCAGGCAGATATATTAGGGAATCTCCGTGGAAAGTATCGTTCTAGTGATGGATAGCAAATGGGTGGGAATTGCGTATGGTATCGTCCAAAAAGATGGATTTTCCTGAAGGCCTCTTGCCAAAAAGTTTGTTTACCTTATGATCGACTTGTGATCCTTTCAGGGCTCAGGCCTTGCGATTGAACACAGAGTCTGTATTAGAACAAAAGCATATGCATAGGCGTCCAATGTCACACAATACACAGCTGCTGGCAAATTGGATAGAGCAACAGTACCAACTTGTGGGTGTAATGTTACATATTAAGATTTGCAAGAAGTAGATCTCTTGTCCTGTACATCATTTTGCTTGACTCTGCTACAGGAAAGGGCCTGGTATGGAGTTTAGATGTCGAAACCTGACAAACTGAGTCCTGTATGTCACT
Source organism: Engystomops pustulosus (assembly GCA_019512145.1). Taxonomy (NCBI): domain Eukaryota; kingdom Metazoa; phylum Chordata; class Amphibia; order Anura; family Leptodactylidae; genus Engystomops; species Engystomops pustulosus. The sequence goes on along the minus strand of CM033642.1, from coordinate 177,103,673 downwards.
TTATTTTTATTTAGTAACTAAATAAATAAATTCTGCATGCATCCATAAGTGTAACTTAACCCCTTCGGGACTCGGCCTATTTTGGCTTTTAGGACGCGGTCCCATTTTTTAAATCTGCCCTGTGCCACTATAAGTGGTTATAGCTTTGGAATGCCATGAGATGTCAAGGGGATTTGAGATTGTTTTCTCGTGACACATTGTATTTCAAATTTGTTTAAAAATTTGGCTGAAATATTTTGTGTTTAGTTATGAAATAAAACAAAATTTGGCAAAAATGTATGCGTCATTAAACAATGTACAAATGTACAGGGCCTGCAAGGGGCTGATGCACTTACGTCAACACCCCATCATTCTCCCCACCACCTACAATAGGGAACTCTTGTCATCACCCCACCAGTCAGGCAGGACCATATGTTACTTTCAAGTGACTACAGAGAGTACCCCATCTGAAGATCAGCCCACATGGGAAAGATGTATTTCAACTCCCATCAGAGGTCGCATTAACGCCTCACCACGCGTCATAGACGCGTGATGAGGTGCCATTACCCCCCAAAATAATTGCCATGCATAAAGTTACGCTTGGCAATTATTCCCTGTAGCGCGCAGGCTGAGCGGTTCAGCGCGTGCTGCAAATGAGAGAAATGTCTGTAGCGTGTCAGGGGCGCGCCATAGAGACCCGGAGTGAGAGCACCGGCCCCGGGGGAGACTTGTGGGCAGCGGAGCTGCTGCTCCCCGTCCTGCTCCAACTCTCCCTGCCCACAGCTGCCTACGTTTGTGATCGACGCAGTGTTCTGTGTGAGTGTGTGTAGTGTGTTCTGTGAGTGTAGTGTGCAGTGTTCTGTGTGCTGCGCTGTGAGTGGTGAGTGTGTGTGTGTGTGTGTGCTGTGAGGTGTTGTCAGCGGTGAGTGTGTGCAGTGTGCTATGTGTGCGGTGTATTACCAAAATTTTCATACTCCTCAAAAATGGTGAGAGGAGTATTTTTACCTTTCTGGAAAAATGTTAGTGCGACCTCTGGCTCCCATAGAATGCCATCAAACCCTAGTACCCTGTTCCCAAAGACACCAAAGCCAGAGGTTTTGAAAAAAACCATACAGCAAAGATCACTCTGATATGTCTTCAACTTGCATTTCACACTTATAACTTACGGCTGTTAAAACATAATATGTAAGGTCTCTTAAACTCAATGTCCAGAATGTAGTAGACATAAACACTTGTTACTTCTATATTTGTTGTATTTCAAGCATAATGTATGTATTTTTTTGGAAATTGCAAATACCTAATAAAAATTGATTAAACATAAAATTTGGCAAAAATTTAGAAAAATTCTTTATTTTCAAAGCCCTCAATTCTCTACTTTTGATGCAGATAGCTCCCAAATAAATTCATAACTTGCATTTCCAAAATGTCTGCTTTATGTTGGCATGGTTTTTTTTAAGATTCCACATGTTTTACCAGAATGTTATGAGGCTCATTATTTAGGAGCCATTTTTCACATTTTTTGCCAAATCATCATTATGGAAACTGCACCCCCCCCCCCAATGTAGGAAAAAGCACTTTTAGGGCGCTGTCCCACGTTGCGCTTTGGCTGCGTTTGCAAATGCAGACCAAACAGAACCCCCCGGGGAGGGCTGCATCCCAATCGCATCGGCGTTTCTATGGAAACACCTGCAATCTGGAACAAGCCGCCGGTGTTTTGCATTTCTTTAGAGAGAGAGAGTAGAGAGAGAGAGAGGAGAGAGAGAGAGATATATATATAATCATATATATTATAGATATTATATACACCACACAACACACGACATAACAGTGACGGTGGCACTTTTACAACCAAACCGCACTATTTTTAAATGCAAAGTGCCAACACGGCAAGTTAAGGCGAGTACATGTGCTACTTTTTTGTCATGCTTTTAATTTTATCGCGTGTCCTGAGGAAAACACCAATACGATGAAAAAAAAAAAGGAGAAACATCATTATATTGCAGCTTCCTTCCAGGGTCCCCTGAACAGGTGGGAAAGAATTCCCTTGTTAATCTACAGCTCCTTGCTCCTCACTTGGGAGTTGTACTTCAAAATGCCCTGATCAAACACATCCTGTGTGGCCACGGACGGGAGGAGCAGCTTGTGAGTCTGTCTGAAAACTCTGCTGGGGTGATGGTCGGTTCTCCCACAGAAATTGCTCGAGTGCCACCTCTCCATCGAATCACCCGAATAAAATACACACCTCTTCTAAAAATAAGGACCAACTAAAAAGAACACTCTTCCCGCAAAAAGTAAGCCGCTTAAGCCAAATCACGAAAAGAACAAATCTAATGGTGATGTCTAATGAACAAGATTAGACTCTAAAGTTAGTTTTAATTCAGTTAAATTGAGAATAAATACACAAAACCCCCACGATATTTTGGTATCGCTGTCGTCTGTGACATCTGCATAATAAAACAAAATAATTTTTTGAAACCCGACTAAGTGAACCCCGTAAAAAACAACCTCAAAACAAAAACGCTCCGAAAAAGATAATTTTTTAATAACCCCTTTTAAAAAATGCTCTAAAAGTGCTAACAAAATGTGTACGCAATCTAAATAACGACCCACTAAAAGAACAACGCTTTTCTCGCAAAAAAAAAAGCCCTAATACTTGTCACTTTTGATGAGTGAAAAATAAAAAACAGAGAGTTTATCTATTAGGATTGATGGTGACTGCTAAAATTAGACATTTCGTCAAATATTTAATTTTCCCAAAATGAATGTATTTCAAAAAATATTACAATTGTCAAGACGGTCACAGACTCTGCAGGGTGTGTAATCAACCCCTTCCTGATGACAGAACAGCTGAGGAGTGTTCCTATGCACAGCATTAAACCAAGCAGACTCTCAGAAGTCTCAAGCAGGTGAATTCATGTCCCGGTTCAAGGAGCAGCTGGCAGATGCCTTTAACCCCTTAAGGACGCAGCCATTTTACAGCTTAAGGCTCAGCCCGATTTTTTGGATTCTGACTTGCTTCGCTTTATATGGTTATAACTTTTGAACACTGTTACTTATCAAAACGATTCTGAGATTGTTTTTTCCCCACATGTTGTACTTCATTTTAGTGGTAAATTCTGGCAGATAAGTTTTGCGTTTATTTACAAAAAAAAGAAAATATGATACATTTTTTGAAAAATTTGCCATTTTCGAAATTCTAAATCATTGCGTTTTCAGGCAGATAGATTTACCACCTAAATAAGTTGCTGAATAACATTTCCCATTTGTCTACTTTACATTTTCATAATTTCTGCTAAATGACCTGTGTCGCCCTAGTCATGTGACATTAGGCCACGTCCCTAACTCGCTCTATAGATGCCTAGATACCTGCTTAATTTATAACTCAGATTTTTTGGGGATCTGAGGGAAACAATTTTTAGCTAAAAAAAAAAAAATGTATGTCAGATAGTAACTGGCTATTTAGGAACCTGCCACTAGCTGTATTTGTGAAAAATGTGTTGACCGGTTCCCTTTAACCCCTTAAGGACGCAGCCATTTTACAGCTTAAGGCTCAGCCCGATTTTTTTGGATTCTGACTTGCTTCGCTTTATATGGTTATAACTTTTGAACACTGTTACTTATCAAAACGATTCTGAGATTGTTTTTTCCCCACATGTTGTACTTCATTTTAGTGGTAAATGTTGGCTGATAAGTTTTGCGTTTATTTACAAAAAAAAGAAAATATGATAAATTTTTTGAAAAATTTGCCATTTTCGAAATTCTAAATCCACAGACTCTGCAGGGTGTGTAATCAACCCCTTCCTGATGACAGAACAGCTGAGGAGTGTTCCTATGCACAGCATTAAACCAAGCAGACTCTCAGAAGTCTCAAGCAGGTGAATTCATGTCCCGGTTCAAGGAGCAGCTGGCAGATGCCTTTAACCCCTTAAGGACGCAGCCATTTTACAGCTTAAGGCTCAGCCCGATTTTTTGGATTCTGACTTGCTTCGCTTTATATGGTTATAACTTTTGAACACTGTTACTTATCAAAACGATTCTGAGATTGTTTTTTCCCCACATGTTGTACTTCATTTTAGTGGTAAATTCTGGCAGATAAGTTTTGCGTTTATTTACAAAAAAAAGAAAATATGATACATTTTTTGAAAAATTTGCCATTTTCGAAATTCTAAATCATTGCGTTTTCAGGCAGATAGATTTACCACCTAAATAAGTTGCTGAATAACATTTCCCATTTGTCTACTTTACATTTTCATAATTTCTCACCCGCGATCGGAGTTGTCTCCGATCGCGGGTGTTACACTGGGGTGCCGGCTATTAGTTACAGCCGGCACCCCGTGTTTCCCGATGCCGGTTCGGCTCTGATCCAGAGCCGAGCCGGCATAGGCGCCGTGGCGGATATATCCGCCACTGAGCGCTAAGTCACTGCGCTCCGTGGCGGATATATCCGCCGCGGAGCGTGAAGGGGTTAAGAGCCCTGTTTGGGCTTTAACCTCTTAACGCTCTATGTCCACTAAGTTACAGCGCTCAGCGTCTGATATATCGGATGCAGAGCTGATACTGGTTCAGTTCGAGATCCGAGCTGGGACGGCATTGGAATACACTGGATGTCAGCTGTTATTAAGATCTGACATCCTAGTGTAACACCCGCGGTCGGAGTGAGCTCTGACTGCGGGTGTTTAACCTGTTAAACGCTGCATTTAACTTGTCTGACAGTTCTCCTAACGCACGATTGAACTTGATGGACATGTCTTTTTTTCAACCATATAAACTATACCATTTTTGTCTTGACTGTTCAAAAAACCTCTGTGTAATGTGTTTATCAACGGCAGGCTGAAGCAACCCAGCTTTCCCAAGGTCCTGAATGTTTGTTTTTTGAGCAAAACCACTCAGCACAAGGATTAAACAAGATATCATACAAGTGTAGCTACAGCATTCTGAAGGTTTCATGCATTCATAATCCATGAAATAAAATATAACCTCTTAACGCTCTATGTCCACTAAGTTACAGCGCTCAGCGTCTCATATATCGGATGCAGAGCTGATACTGGTTCAGTTCGATATCCGAGCTGGGACGGCATTGGAATACACTGGATGTCAGCTGTTATTAAGATCTGACATCCTAGTGTAACACCCGCGGTCGGAGTGAGCTCTGACTGCGGGTGTTTAACCTGTTAAACACTGCATTTCACTTGTCTGACAGTCCTCCTAACCCACGATTGAACTTGATGGACATGTCTTTTTTTCAACCGTATAAACTATACCATTTTTGTCTAGACTGTTCAAAAAACCTCTGTGTAATGTGTTTAGCAACAGCAGGCTGAAGCAACCCAGCTTTCCCAAGGTCAAAGTCAAAATCATAACGCATACCCCCCTATATAGCATCACCGTGTCCACAACGACCAATAGAATTAAAAGATTATTGAACCCGCTTGATGAACTCCAAAAAAAAAATCTGTTAAAAGACCCATCAAAATTCATGATTTTTATCCCACAAAAAAATACAATAGTGTTCAAAAAAACTTATGAACTCCAGAATTATACTGTTGCAAAATATAACATGTCCTTCAAAAAACAAGCCATCAACCAGCTGCATAGCAAAAAAAAGCTAAAATGTTATGCTAATTAGAATAGATTGATGCAAAAATGATTTTTTTCCCCCCACATCCGTTTTAATGTGGCAGTAAAACTTGAGAAAGAAATCCATGTATGGTATTGTATTGACGTATAGAATAAAGATAACATGATTATTATGTGAACATCAAAAAGAAAAGTAAAAAAATCCAGCAGAATTGATGCTTTTCTACTCCTACCCTCAAAAGTAGTGAATACATTTTATAGCCTACAAAAGAAGCCAATGAGGATACTAAAATCCTTTCCTTTCCTTCTGCGCCTCGCTGTGTGCCCATAAAACAAGTAACTGCCACATGTAGGGTGTCTATGGACTCTGGAGAAATTGCATAACAAATTTTAAGGTGGGTTTTATCTTTTGGAATTGTGTACATTTTGGGGCTAAATGAACGTATTACCAAAAAAATTTGACCTTTCTAAATTTCACCTCCATTTTGATTTGATTACTATGAAGATCTCAATGGGTTAGCAATTTTCCTAAAAGCAGTTTCTGATAGTTTGAGCGTTGCAGATTTGAAAATGAGCTGATATATAGGGGGTTTCTAATATATTTAAAATTTCATTAAAACAGTCATTAACCCCAATATAGTCAATTCTGAAAATACACAATACCTATGTTCGACATCAAAATAAATTATCCAGACATTTCAAAAATTCTAAAAATATAAAGCAGATGTATGTTAAATGTTATAAAGCTACTTTTTTAGGTGGTAAAAAGCGATTTAAAATAAAGAAAATGGACAAATTTTTTTTTTTTATTCATCACTTTTTATCTTTAAAAAAAAATTGCAAAACTTACCCAAAATTTACCAACAAAATGAAATGATAGTCAACTGCGATCCTGGCACTTGTCTTGTCTTCTTTAATCTTCACTCCTGACAATTACTCATATAATCGTTAGATGAAATAGTGTCTCTAATTATATACCCTAAATAAAACGTAAGTTTTACTAGTGACATGGGTTCTAGTGAGGTCTTTTGGACCTTTTTTGGTAAGTGTACATATAAAGGACTTAAAGACCATTACATACCTTTGTGTCCCGTCCCCATGTGTCCCATGCTTCAGTGTGCCTGATATGGCTTTGTCCAGGTGCACAAGTGCAGATGGACTGGAGCGAGAGGGCTGTTAGACACCAAGATCTAACCTGCATGTGCCAGAGGGCAGGGAGGTTAACATATGAAAGGAGATTATACAGCAGGGCTGCAAAACCCACGGCCTGCAGAGCCTCGGGTTGCGATACCACCGCTGCCTGGGGCACGTGTGGGGGGGGGGGCACTGCATACTGCAGGGGCACGTTTAGGGGCTGGAGATTGTTGTGTGAGGAGAGAGACAAGACTTAGGGGGGGCTAGCAGTCTACTATAAACATGTTTTCTCAGTTATATTGTACATGGGGGCAGTTTTATAGTAGGGGATGGCATTTTAATTTTTACCTCAGGCAGCAAAAAGGCAAGAATCGGCACTGTGCAGCAGATAGGTAAGTATAACTTATCATCTTAGTCTGTCTGGAAGCAGGGCAAAGTGCTGGGGTTTATTAGTACGAGCAGCCAGTTATTCCTGTCCGGTATTGTAGTCTTCCCTGGGTTCTATGTTACTTATTGTACAAATGCCGTAGTGGTTTCTTGGGGAGTCTACTATAAACATGTTTTCTCAGTTATATTGTACATGGGGGCAGCTTTATAGTAGGGGATGGCATTTTAATTTTTACCTCAGGCAGCAAAAAGGCAAGAATCGGCACTGTGCAGCAGATAGGTAAGTATAACTTATCATCTTAGTCTGTCTGGAAGCAGGGCAAAGTGCTGGGGTTTATTAGTACGAGCAGCCAGTTATTCCTGTCCGGTATTGTAGTCTTCCCTGGGTTCTATGTTACTTATTGTACAAATGCCGTAGTGGTTTCTTGGGGAGCATTTGTGCTGTATTGTGGTTTTTGGTGTGTCTAGGCTTATGGTTAATAGTGCAGACCCCTGAAGCGTGGTGGTATTACAATGCGGCCCTTGGGCTGAAAAAGGTTGTGAACCTCTGTTGTAGAGAAAGCACTGGTGCATGGAGAGACTCTGGTACTGCTCCCAAAAGCACTTAATTGGCATATTTTAAAACTGGATATTCATAGGAGCCAGGTTAAGGATATTGATTTTACAGCAGTTTGTATAAACTCCTCAATTATATAATTTTCTTTCCACAACTATTAGAGGACTTCTTAATTTTTGTTTTTAACTTAACAAGGCCTTTTCCTCTACGGACTCTTTTGTATTGCTTATGCATAACTCGTTATTCAAGGTCAAGTCCAATTCCCTTCCTTCACCCTTCTGCCAATCCCACTCCCACAAATTAACTGTTGGATTGATGGTTGATTCGACCTACAGGAGAAAAGTCTTGCAGCTGGTTCAGTACAGAGACCCATAGATGTGCTTTGGTAAGTTTTCTCTAGGTATAATGTAATGTTTGAGAACTATTACTATAGATTATAAGAATATAGTTTGTTTAGATATTAAACCTGCGGTGGGCAATTAATTCTCCCATGGAGCCAAATGAGAAAGGGGAATGCTTTTAGAGGGCCAGACTTATATACTTAAAGGGGTATTCTCGTCTAGGCATTCACATTCAGTTTGATAAATCTGCCATATATAAACATTTCTCAATTGGATGTTATTAAAAAAAAATGTTCCTGTGTGAAGATAATTTCTCATAAATGTAGTCATTTTGTCCCTTAGAAACGAGATGGCTTCCTCGGATACGGCCACCTCTGCTGGATGGATTGCAAAAATAAACAAAAAGTTTTTGTATTTGAAATGTCTGGGAGTTACTGCAAATAGTACAGCCGTCCTATGGAGACTGAATGGAGACTGAATCCATGTGGTCAGGCAGGGCTCACTAGCGCATGTCTGGCCACGGCTGCCAAAATGTGACGTGGTCGTAACCGAGGAAGCCATCTGGTTTCTAAGGGACAAAATGACTACATTGATGAGAAATTATGTTCACACAGGAACATTTTTTTTTCAATAACATCCAATTGAGAAATGTATATATATGGCAGATTTATCAAACTGAATGTGAATGCCTAGATGAGAATACCCCTTTAACTCTTTATGCCCTCTTTTATAGTGACCCTTCTCATTATTCCCTCATTTGTAGTGACCCTTCTCATTATCCCTCCACCCTGTTTTGTTTTTTTTTTGTCTCCCATTCCATCCCTCCCTGTTTGTGGCAGTGCAGAACAAAAAAAAACCTTTCATCTATCCGGTGACTGTATTGCAGCAAGGCACCGACGTTGTAGTGACGTCATTACAGATATATATATAATGCAAGATGCCTCAAATGGTTGAAACGTAACCATCACTAAGTTATAAATAAAGTTTCACTCTTGACACCGACTAATAAGTCTTTTAATATTCGTTGTGACTCAAGATCTAAGTTGTTAATATACAAAACTGTTGCATTAGATTGAGACTGTCATGAACCAGTTCTATTAATATTCATAAAAACCACGCACATGATATACTGTCATTGAGCCCACTTGCTATTACTGTGACCATGGTATGAATCCATCTAGCCTCTTTCTGTAGGATGATGCGATTCCAGCCCCCCCCCAGAAATTTTTATATATGGCAGATTTATCAAACTGAATGTGAATGCCTAGATGAGAATACCCCTTTAACTCTTTATGCCCTCTTTTATAGTGACCCTTCTCATTATTCCCTCATTTGTAGTGACCCTTCTCATTATCCCCCCACCCTGTTTTGTTTTGTTTTTGTCTCCCATTCCATCCCTTCCTGTTTGTAGCAGTGCAGAACAAAAAAAAACCTTTCTCATCTATCCGATGACTGTATTGCAGTAAGGCACCGACGTTGTAGTGACGTCATTACATTGTCAGAGTGGTGAGCCATCCTTGTATTACTGCCTGCTCTACCACAGCACAAGCTGCAACAGTCATCTGTAGCAGCACATGAGCCAGAAGCCCTACTCCTGTTCTGGTCACACAGGGCGGTGATATATTATATATATTTATTATATAAGAAGATTACCACAGATGTAGAATTAAGTGTTCTCATCAAGACTCTCGATACCCCCAGGTCTAACATCTGCTGACTCTTGGCTATGGCAAGCCGCGCGCTTCAGGGACCCGATAAGGTTTTTGGTGTACCCGTGTGTGGGTTCGGTTATGATGTCATGCTTGATGACTGAAGTACGTCCGGTAACTTAGAGAACACATCCATATTTCGGAGCACAACTCCTTCGCTTCCTGAATCTGGGCGGAGAGGGACTCCGAGATCCGTACTTCAGGCACCTTGGCAACGGGTACACCTACCTCCGGTGTCCCCTTCTGGAGACATACCCTTCTCTACTCCCATGGCCATCAGGACTCTGCTTTCCCTCCATGGCTTTAGGAGGTTCACGTGGTATATCTGTTCGGGTTTCCTCTCCCCGGCTGAGATACCCTGTAGGTTACCTTCCCCCTCTCTCCATCCCTATATGGCCCTTGCCATTTGGCCAAGAATTTGCTCTCCACGGTGGGCACTAGAACTAGCACTCTGTCACCTGGGTTAAGGTCCTGAGTCTGGCTGTCCTATTGTAGACCCTAGACTGGGCCTCTTGTGCCCTTGTCATGTGTTTCCCTACAAGGGGCATTACCGCCGCTATGCGGTCCTGCATAAGGGACGTGTTTCTATCACACTACGTGGGGGGTCCTCTCCTTTCCAGGTCTCCTTGGCTACATCCAAAAGCCCACGTGGGGAACGGCCATATAACAGCTCAAGGTGAGAAACCCTGAAGGACTGGGGAATTCACGTATGGCAAACATCAAATAGGGACAAAACAAAAAACAATCCCAGTCTTCCCATCTTTGCTGACCACCCTCTTAAGCATCCCCTTCAAGGTCTTATTAACCTCTCGATCTCCACTGCACCACATCCCTTCATACACTCCCCCTCAGGCATCCCTCCCCCCACCCACCCCCCCCTCTCCCCCGCGTTCCCCCCCTCCCTCCCGCCTTCCCAGCCCCAACCCCCATTTCCCCCTCAATCAACTTTCCCAACCACCCTTCTCTGTCCCCTACTACCGTACAATCACCAATGTTTTATCGAACCCCACTCACAACCACCAACTTTCCCCTTCCCACTCCAAACCCCACTATCCGATCCGTCTCCCCCCTTCTACCCTCACATACTCTCTCACCCCCTCCATTTGCTACCCCACCTCTACCTACCCCCCATTCCCCACTCACCCCTCCAACCCCCACCCGCTCACACCACCTCCCTCGACACCAAAATCCCCCCTCTCCCCAAACTTCCCTCACATCCGCATCATTCTCTCTTTCCCTCTCCCCCCCAACCTCCTCCGTCCCTGTCCCTCCCTCCCCTCCCAATATCTCATCCGCTTCAACCACACCCCCTTATATCCGCCCCACTCCTAACCCACCCACCCGTCGCCTCCTCTCCTCCTACCCTTAACCCATCATTACTCCCCCACCCAATATCTCCAACCTCCTCTCCTATCCCCCAAATCCCTGTCTCCTTCCTCACTTTCCACCCCTCCCTCTTTCCCTGGCTCCTCGCCACTAAAACCCCCACCCCATAACTCCCTCCAAACTCACCCAACCACCCCCTCTCAAATTCCTAACCACATTCCTTTATTAATCACTACCCATTCTACCTCCAAACTCGCTCCCCAACCGCATTGCAATACTCCCTCCCAAGAATCCTTCGTTCTCCTCCTAACCACACTTTCCACCCTTCCCCCTACACCTACCCGTCCCATTCACCTACCCCCGTATCCCCCTCTCCTATCTCTCCCTCCCTTTTCCCCTACCACTTACTCCCGGCACCACCTCCCAGGCAGCCCCCTTCAAGTTTTACCTTCTCGTTGACCAGACCATCTGTCTGAGGATGATACACGAGGTGCGGAGCTGTTTTACCCTTAGTAACTGCACATCTCCTTCATACCCTAGACATGAATGGGGTACCTTGGTCAGTCAAGATTTCCTTGGGGAGGCCTGTGCGTGAGAACACTGGAACAGCTCCCTAGCAATAGTTTTGGAGGGAGGGTTCCTTAGTGGAATCGCCTCGGGATACCGCGTAGGTAGTCACAGGATAACTAGGATGTATTGGTGCCCCCTGGAGGCTCTGACTATGGGGCCAACCAGATCCATTGCAATCCGTTCAAAGGGCACTTCTATGATCGGAAGCGGAACCAAAGGACTCCTGAAGTGGGAGACCGGGCAGTAAGTTGACACTCAGGGCAGGAGCTACAATACGGGTTACCTCCTCCCAAACCCCGGGCCAGAAAAACCGCTGCAGGATCCTCTCTCGGGTCTTCTCAGCACCTAAGTGCCCTCCCAGCACATGTTTGTGTGCCAACTCTAGCACCAACTACGGTGAGATTGGGGGTATACAAGTTGCTCACTCCTCACCCCGTATTCTGGTCGACCCTGTACAACAGTTCCCCAATAATCACATTCGGGGGTATATTTATCAGCCCCTGGTATTTGGAAGTACCCCATTTATCACCTTGACATTCTCTGTGCTTTAACCAAGGTAGGGTCCTGTAGCTGTGCAGCCCCAAAATTGTCCCGGGAAATCTCAAGGTCCAGCATGTGCCACCTCTCGTGGCCTCGACCTCACAGCAAGGACCTCTAGGGGAGAAAATCATCACATGGAGTCACCCCTACTGCTGGTGTGTGTACATCGCTCAAAGGGTTCGGGGGCCAAGGCCGGACACACCTGATGTCCATGTCTGCAACAGTTCCTGAGGTGGGTCTTCGGCTCCAGAGGTCCCAAAACACGGGTAAGTCTCTGCCGATAATAGCCTCATGGAAAAGGGTCCCAACCACCCCCACTTCATGGGTAACAGAACCACAAGGGGTATGTAGGTTGATGACGGCAGTGGGATATTCGCGAGTGTCCCCATGTATACATAACACTCCCACTTTCCGCCCGCTGTACAGTCCAGGGTCAACCAAAGTTCCCCGCACCAGTGACCAGACTCCCGGAGTCTAGCAAGGCTTCCACTGTGTGACCACCGATTGTGACCATGCATACTTGGGGTTCTGCATCCGTGACTGACTCCGCCGACAGAAACGGTCGGGCAAACAGCGACACTCGCGGGCCTGGCTGCAGTCCATTGGCTCCACTGACAGTGGACAGTTGGCAGCAATATGGCCCATTTCATGACACCGCCAGCACTGGATACGGCCATGACCTCTGTCACGAGCCTCACTGGGTTTCTGGGTATCCACGCCCCCAATGAAAACCCCTCCCAACCTGACATGTCTCCCTTTTTCCGCAGTAGCAGTCTTACGGCTGGTTTGGTGACCTGTCACTGGCACTGCTTCGAGGGAGAGGTAAGTAGAAGGTCATCCGTAGCCCGTACCTCTCTACAAGGGACACAAGATCCTCAGCTTTTGTGGGGCCGGCCTGCCCAACCCACCGCTGGAGCGAGAGGGAGAGAAGGGTGAATTTGTCGAGGACCACTCTCTCTACCATCTGTGCGGGGGTGAGTCCTCTGGTTGCAGCCACTCCGGACCAGATGGGATCAGGTCATGCATTTGGGAGCGTGGGGGTAACTTTTCTGAGTAAGCCCACTGGTGGACCCGGCTGGAGCGGACTTGAACGGTGACCCCAAGACGAGCCAGAATCTCCGCCTTTAGCTGGGGGTACTTACGGGCCCGTTCTCACTTAGGTCTAGTAAGCCTTCTGCGATCGCCGGTCAGGAACGGTGCCAGGACATCTGCCCACTGCTCAGCCGGTAATCCTCTCGCTCAGCTATTCGTTCAACACCGTGAGATAAGCCTCCACGGTCGTGGTCGTCGCCATTTTTTGAAGTCAACAGCCTGCGGATGCTGGACCACCGGGTACCCCTGCAGACCAGTACGGGACCCCTCAGCAGTCGTCGCCTGCGGTGTGCCATCATGCCAGAAAACTTCTCCATCAACAGCTGGAACATGGCTCGGGATCTTCCTGCTGCTGGCGGGACCTCCCCTCCTCCTGCAGCTGAAACATGGCTTGATGCTGGCGGTGCCTCTCCTCCTGTGCTGGATCATGGCTTCTGCAGCTGCCGATTAGCCAGGGACTCTTCCTGCTGCTGTTGCCGATTAGTCTGGCCTCCTCCTGCTGCTGGCGGGATCTCTACTCCGTGCAGGAGCATGGCTTTAATAAAGTCCTCCATCTTGGCTTTATCCTGCACTTTGCCTGTGCTTTCACCCAGGCCATGCAATGTTGCAGGATGTAGCGAGCCTGTCGGGTGTATGTCTTTTGAACTGCCCGCATCCTCCACCATATGTGGGGATTTGGCCAGTAGAGACGTGGGAGCGGGGTGCTAGGATGCAGTTTCAAGACAGGGACACCAGGATACAGTCCACAACAGGTCTCGCCTGGTTATTGCAGCAAAATAAAACAGCCTTTACATACAGGTATTTAATAAACAAAAGAAAACCTACCCGTCAGGGTGCTAACTATACAATGAGTCACTAAACTCACGCTAAACAAAAATCACGTGGCTGCTCCAGACCACACAGGTCAGAGCTGTGTCCTCTCAGCCTCCTTCCACAGAGAGACAACCCACTCAGCTCTGCTGAGTCCTTTTATCCAGGCTAATTAGGCTGCTCCCATCACCTGGTGTCCAAGGTGCTGGCACAAACCACCTCAGCACTAAGGCCTTGCATAGAAGCAAAACCTAGGGGAAACATACCGCCCATCCACAGTTAAACCCTTCATGTCTCACAATGGGTTTCCTCCGGTACTACGGTTTCCTCAACACCACCAAAATATACTGTTAGGTGTGTTTAGATTGTGAGCCAGTGGGGACATTGACCAATTTGTCATGCTTGTGCAGCGCTGCATATCTGTGTGGGCATAAAATAAAGAATTATATTAAAATTGTCTTAAGAGCCCCCTTCCCAGCTAGCACTACTACAGACCAATCTACTCGGAGACCAACCCAGCCCACAGGCCACGTCCTCGAGACTCACATCTTCTCCCCGCCCCCCCCCCCCCCCCCCAAAAAAAAACAAGGTGAGGGAAAAAAAACAGCCCTGGCTCCTCTGCATCCTGATGCCTCTTGTAAGACTGGCGAACGACAACACCGGGAATCAAACTTGGACACCTCGTTCAACTTCCTAAAATCATTGCAGAACCGTAGGGAACCATCCGGTTTAGGAATCAACACAATAGGACTCGACCAGTCACTTTTAGACTCCTCGATAACCCCCAGGTCTAACATCTGCCTGACTTCTTCGGCTATGGCAAGCCGGCGCGCTTCAGGGACCCGATAAGGTTTTTGGTGTACCCGGATGTGGGGTTCGGTTATGATGTCATGCTTGATGACTGAAGTACGTCCCGGTAACTTAGAGAACACATCCATATTTCGGAGCACAAACTCCTTCGCTTCCTGAATCTGGGCCCTGGAGAGGGACTCCGAGATCCGTACTTCAGGCACCTTGGCAACGGGTACACCTACCTCCGGTGTCCCCCTCTTGGAGACAGACGCCTTCTCTACTACTCACAATGCCATCAGGGACTCTCTTTCCCTCCATGGCTTTAGGAGGTTCACGTGGTATATCTGTTCGGGTTTCCTCCTCCCCGGCTGAGATACCCTGTAGGTTACCTTCCCCACTCTCTCCATGACCTCATATGGCCCTTGCCATTTGGCCAAGAATTTGCTCTCCACGGTGGGCACTAGAACTAGCACTCTGTCACCTGGGTTAAAGGTCCTGAGTCTGGCTGTCCTATTGTAGACCCTAGACTGGGCCTCTTGTGCCCTTGTCATGTGTTCCCTTACAAGGGGCATTACCGCCGCTATGCGGTCCTGCATAAGGGAGACGTGTTCTATCACACTACGGTGGGGGGTCCTCTCCTGTTCCCAGGTCTCCTTGGCTACATCCAAAAGCCCACGTGGGGAACGGCCATATAACAGCTCAAAGGGTG
>CM033642.1:176998635-177088034 GCA_019512145.1 Engystomops pustulosus | reverse complement strand
GCCATATAACAGCTCAAAGGGTGAGAAACCCGTGGAGGACTGGGGAACTTCACGTATGGCAAACATCAAATAGGGCAACAAACAGTCCCAGTCCTTCCCATCTTTGCTGACCACCCTCTTAAGCATCCCCTTCAAGGTCTTATTAAACCTCTCGACCAGACCATCTGTCTGAGGATGATACACAGAGGTGCGGAGCTGTGTACCCGTAGTAACTTGCACATCTCCTTCATTACCCTAGACATGAATGGGGTACCTTGGTCAGTCAAGATTTCCTTGGGGAGGCCTGTGCGTGAGAACACCTGGAACAGCTCCCTAGCAATAGTTTTGGAGGAGGTGTTCCTTAGTGGAATCGCCTCGGGATACCGCGTAGCGTAGTCCAGGATAACTAGGATGTATTGGTGCCCCCTGGAGGACTTGACTATGGGGCCAACCAGATCCATTGCAATCCGTTCAAAGGGCACTTCTATGATCGGAAGCGGAACCAAAGGACTCCTGAAGTGGGAGACCGGGGCAGTAAGTTGACACTCAGGGCAGGAGCTACAATACCGGGTTACCTCCTCCCAAACCCCGGGCCAGAAAAACCGCTGCAGGATCCTCTCTCGGGTCTTCTCAGCACCTAAGTGCCCTCCCAGCACATGTTTGTGTGCCAACTCTAGCACCAACCTACGGTGAGATTGGGGTACTACAAGTTGCTCAACCTCCTCACCCTCACCCCGTATCTGGTCGACCCTGTACAACAGTTCCCCAATAATCACCATTCGGGGGTATATTTATCAGCCCTCGGTATTTGGAGTAACCCCATTTATCACCTTGACATTCTCTCGTGCTTTAACAACAGGTAGGGTCCTGTAGCTGTGCAGCCCCAAAATTGTCCCGGGAAATCTCAAGGTCCAGCATGTCGGCCACCTCCTCGTGGCCTCGACCTCACCAGCAAGGACCTCTAGGGGAGAAAATCATCACATGGAGTCCACCCCTACTGCTGGTGTGGTACATCGCCTCAAAGGGTTCGGGGCCAAGGCCGGACACACCTGATGTCACATGTCTGCAACAGTTCCTGAGGTGGGTCTTCGGCTCCAGAGGTCCCAAACACGGGTAAGTCTCTGCGATAATAGCCTCATGGAAAAGGGTCCCACCACCCCCACTTCATGGGTAACAGAACCACAAGGGGTATGTAGGTTGATGACGGCAGTGGGATATTCGCGAGTGTCCCCATGTATACATAACACTCCCACTTTCCGCCCGCTGTACAGTCCAGGGTCAACCAAAGTTCCCCGCACCATTGTGACCAGACTCCCGGAGTCTAGCAAGGCTTCCACGTGTGACCACCGATTGTGACCATGCATACTTGGGGTTCTGCATCCGTGACTGACTCCGCCGACAGAACCGGTCGGGGCAAACAGCGACACTCGCGGGCCTGGCTGCAGTCCATTGGCTCCACTGACAGTGGACAGTTGCAGCAATATGGCCCATTTCATGACACCGCCAGCACTGGATACGGCCATGACCTCTGTCACGAGCCTCACTGGGTTTCTGGGTATCCACGCCCCCCAATGAAACCCCCTCCCAACCTGACATGTCTCCCCTTTTCCGCAGTAGCAGTCTTACCGGCTGTTTGGTGACCTGTCACTGGCACTGCTTCGTGAGGGAGAGTAAGTAGAAGGTCATCCGTAGCCCCGATACCTCTCTACAAGGACACAAGATCCTCAGCTTTTGTGGGGCCCGGCCTCCCAACCCACCGCTGGAGCCGAGAGGGCAGAGAAGGGTGAATTTGTCGAGGACCACTCTCTCTAACATCTGTGCGGGGGTGCGTCCTCTGGTTGCAGCCACTTCCGGACCAGATGGATCAGGTCATGCATTTGGGAGCGTGGGGGTAACTTTTCTGAGTAAGCCCACTGGTGACCCGGCTGGAGCGGACTTGAACGGTGACCCCAAGACGAGCCAGAATCTCCGCCTTTAGTAGCTGGGGGTACTTACGGGCCTCCGTACTCACTTAGGTCGTAGTAAGCCTTCGCGATCGCCGGTCAGGAACGGTGCCAGGACATCTGCCCACGGCTCAGCCGGTAATCCTCTCGCTAGCTATTCGTTCACAGAACAACCGTGAGATAAGCCTCCACGTCGTGGTCGTCGCCATTTTTTGCAAAGCCTGTGGACCACACCCGGGTACCCCTGCAGACCAGTACGGGACCCCTCAGCAGTCGTCGCCTGCGGTGTGCCATCATGCCAGAAACTTCTCCATCAACAGCTGGAACATGGCTCGGGATTCTTCCTGCTGCTGGCGGGACCTCTCCTCCGCCAAGCTGAAACATGGCTGATGCTGGCGGTGCCTCTCCTCCTGCTGCTGGATCATGGCTTGCTGCAGCTGCCGATTAGCCAGGGACTCTTCCTGTGCTGTTGCCGATTAGCTCTGCCTCCTCCTGCTGCTGGCGGATCCTCCTCCTGTTGCAGGAGCATGGCTTTAATAAAGTCCTCCATCTTGGCTTTATCCTGCACTTTGCCTGCTCTGCTTTCACCAGGCCATGCAATTGCAGGATGTAGCGAGCCTGTCGGGTGTATGTCTTTTGAACTGCCGCATCCTCCACCATATGTGGGGATTTGGCCAGTAGAGACCGTGGGAGCGGGGTGCTAGGATGCAGTTTCAAGACAGGGACACCAGGATACAGTCCAAACAGGTCTCGCCTGCGTTATTGCAGCAAAAATAAAACCGCCTTTACATCAGGTATTTAAATAAACAAAAGAAAACCTACCCTCAGGTGCTAACTATACAATGAGTCCACTAACTCACGCCACAAAAATCACGTGGCTCTCCAGACACACAGGTCAGAGCTGTGTCCTCTCAGCCTCCTTCCACAGAGAGACAACCCACTCAGCTCTGCTGAGTCCTTTTATCCAGGCTATTAGGCTGCTCCCATCACCTGTGTCCAAGGTGCTGGACAAACCACCTCAGCACTAAGGCCTTGCATAGAAGCAAAACCTAGGGGAAACATACCGCCCATCCACAGTTAACCCCTTCGTGTCTCACAATGGGTTTCCTCCGGTACTACGGTTTCCTCCACACTCCAAAATATACTGTTAGGTTGTTTAGTATTGTGAGCCAGTGGGACATTGACCAATTTGTCATGCTTGTGCAGCGCTGCATATCTGTGTGGGCTATATAATAAAGAATTATTATTAAAATTGTCTTAAGACCCCCTTCCCAGCTAAGCACATCTACAGACCAATCTACTCGAGACCAACCCAGCCACCACAGCTGCCCGTCCTCGAGACTCACATCTTTCTCCCCGCCCCCCCCCCCCCCCCCCAAAAAAAAAACAAGGTGAGGGAAAAAAACAGCCCGGGCTCCTCTGCATCCTGATGCTGCTTTGTATGAGTTAGCAAGTGCTGCAGTGAGTACTTATCACATCTTATCATTATATATATTGGGTATGTTCTTCTAATGGCCAAATGTTGTTTTGTATTTAAGGTTTTTCATTAGTTTTCAATTTTATAAAGAGACATAAATACAAATATAATAAAGTAAAATCATAGTGGAAATAGGAAATATAAACATGGAAAAAGACGTATGGACATCACTGACTGTAGCAGAAGAAGCACGCGCAAATCTTCATATTGTGTTGTTTAATTTAATAAATGCTCAAACTACGTGTTTCGCTCTGTGCAAGACCCTTGATCTGGTAAAAATATTAAAATATGTTCAATACTACCATAACTTTTTATACACAGTATGCCTCTTTTATAAACAAGAAGTACATCAGGACAATTCTGAGTTGAACCTCAATTTCAGGTAGATACATTTTTTTATAAGTAGACATCACTTTGAACATCTTGCCACCACATAAATAACAGACATATAATATCCACCAATATCAAATAAAAATATCAAAATAATAATATATACATATATCCATCGCATGCGAGCATTATTACAACACGAAAAAGAATGCAATGTAATTATTTGCATAAAAATGAAATTGTCCACAATGAACAAAAAAAGATGTTGGATGTGGAAAAGCATACTATACTATACTTACTGGATGTGGAAAAGACATACTATACCAATCCTATACCTATAGGATTTAACTCATGTAAATTAAAGTAAAATAATTGATTGTAAAATATAGAATGCAGAAGATGTTATATGGGGTATATTTATATCTAACTGGAAATGAACATGCCATACTGTCAGCTTAACAGTCTCTATATAAAGTCATGGCCAAAAGTTTTGAGAATGACCCAAATATTATATTTTCCCAAAGATCTGTTGCCCTCTGTTTTTTTATGTGTGGTTTGTCAGATGTTTTATCACATCAGAATACAAGTGCAATCCTATTATGAGTAACAAAATCTTTTGTTGACAGAATGAGTCAATGCAGCAAGTCAATATTTGCAGTGTTGGACCTTCTTCTTCAGACCTCTGTGAATTCTCCTTGGCAGCTCTCAATCAACTTCTGAGCCATTTCCGACTGATCAGCAGTCCATTCTTGCACAATCAATGATTTCATTTGTCACAATTTGTTGTGTTTTGGTTTGGGTCACCCGTCTCTTGATGATTGACCACAAGTTCTCATGGATTAGATCTGGGGAGTTTCCAGGCCATGGACCCAAAATCTCTGTTTTGTTCCCTGAGCCATTTGGTTATCACCTTTGCTTTATGGCAGTGCTCCATCATGCTGGAAAAGGCATTGTTGATCACCAAACTCTCTTGGACGGTTGGGAGAGTTGCTTGGGGAGGACTTCTGGTACCATTCTTCTCATGGGTGTGGTTTTTAGGCAAGACTTGAGAGACGCCTATTCCCTTGGCTGAGTAGCACCCAACACATGAATGGTTGCAGGATGCTTTAACAGTTGGTATGAGTCAAGACTGGGGGTCTCCCTCCCCATATCAGTCTGTCCCTTATGTTTTTTCTGGAGAGAAGTGGCTTCTTTGTGCTCCCTTCTTGACACCCGGCCTTGCTCCAAGAGTCCTCCGCTCACAGTGCGTGCAGATGCACTCACACCCCTGCCTGCTGTCATTCCTGAGCAAGCTCTGCACTGCTGGTAGCCCGATCCCCGAAGCTGAAACGCTTTTAAGAAGGGTCCTGTGCTTGCTGGTTCCTCTTGGGCCTCCTGGATCCTTTTTGGCAACAATGAACCTCTCTCCTTGAAATTCCTTGATGATGGGATAGGTGTTGACTGATGTGCAATCTTCTAGCTGCGATACTCTTCCTTCTGTTAGGCCAGTTTTGTGCAGTGCAATAGATGACGGCACTGTTTCTTTAGAGAAACCATGGTTAACAGAAGAGAAACGATTATTGCCAAGCACCACGCCTCCTTTTAAAGTGTCCATGGTGTGATTCTTATTCTTATTCATGACAGATTGGAATCTCCAGCCCTGTCCTTATCAACCCACACTGTGTTATGGACAATCACTGAAACGATGTTGTGCTCCTTTTAAGGCAGCCTCAAATGAATTGAAATGTGTTTGGGGGAAAAGTTCATTTTCTAGGCAAATATTACTTCATTACTGCTTTAAATGACAACCCATTTAGTCCTTCTGGTGTTGGGGTATGCAGCCAATAATCCAATATGACTCTTTTTTGTTCAAAGCCGATGCACAGACGGAAATTCTAGGCAGATTGTTCGATCTTGATAATCTTAAAGGAAACCTAGCACTTTGAATGGTAGGTGTAAGATGCAATACCGAGCACCAGCTCAGTGGTGAACTGGTGCCGGAGCTTATTGTCGTTATGTCCTAAATCGTCTGTATCGCGTTAGACTTTTAATCTTTTATATCTGAAGCACTCGGCACACCAAGCGCACGACCACATAGGAAGTCCGTCGCGCTTGGTGCGCTGAAGCTACTTCCGAATAAAGATTAAAAAGTGTTTAAACACGCGATACAGCGGTTTGGAACATAACAAAAATGAGCTGGTGGCTCGGGTATTTGCCATCTTACACCTACCATTTCAAGTTAAGGTTTCCTTTAGCCGAAGCCACTTTTCACACCTTCCTGACAAGGCCCATTTTTCAAATCTGCCCTGTGTCACTATAAGTGGTTATAACTTTTGGAATGCTTTATTACTCAAGTGATTTGAAATTGTTTTTCTCGTGACACATTTGTACTTCATGTTAGTTAAAAAATCTGGTGTATGTTTCGCATTTATTTATGAGAAAATCAGATATTTGGTGAAAATTTGGAAACATTCTCAATTTTCGAAATTCAAATGTTCTACTTTTTCCACACTATCATAAACACCACAACGTAATAACACATCACACCGAATGTCTTCTATTATACCTCCGTGTTTTGTTATACATACTATCATTTTTGTAAGATTTATGGGCTTATAACGTGTCAGGTGCAATTTTTTACATTTTCTTAAAAAAAGCAAAATCCTGCTATTGAGGCCCCTGCTCAGGTTTGAAGTCATTTTGAGAAGCCTAAATAAAAGTACAACCCAATAAATTACTCTCATTATAGAAACTACAACCCTCACCATACGTAAAACAACTTTTATGGTTTAAACAACCCTTTAATTGGTCTACAGGGTTAAAACAAAATCAATGCAATTTTGAAATTATTTTTTTTACTAAATTAATGTGTTTTTCATAAAATGTACAAATTCTCAGTGGATTAAAATACCAAAATGCTCCACAAAATTTGACACCAATCTCTCCTGAGTGTAACAATCACCCCATATGTGGTGGTAACCCTGCTGTATGGGCACTGCCAGGGCATTGAGGGGGAGCTGCGCCGTTCAGACAGATTTTCTTGTCACTTTTTATGGCTATACAATATTTTTTTTTTTGGCAATTTGGACATAAGGGCTTATTTTTTGCGACATGAGATGCACTTTCAAATACTCTTTTAGTGGGTCGGTAGCTTTTTGATGACATTTTATTAACTCTTTTAATGTATGGAGGAAAAGAAAATGTCATTTTGGTTTCTATGTTTTGTATATTTTGGGGTCGTACACACGTACACTTAAAATTACTATAATATTTTCATTCTATAGATCACAACGATTATCGGTGATACCTCATTATATAGTTTTTTATATATTTACAATTTCAGGAAAAAAAACGAATACAAAGAAATTCATTTGATTTTGCATCGCCATCTTTTCGGATATAACTTTAATATTTTTTTGTTGACAAGGCTGGTTTAAGGCTTATTTTTTAACGTGTTGAGTTGTCCTTTTCAGTGGTACCATTTGGTGCACATAACTTTTTTGATCACTTTTGGAACATTTTGTGAAGGATTTTATGAAAATTTACATTGTTTGGCGAGTTTTTCGCATTTGTTTTTCTGCTTCACTGTACGGTTTTCCATATGTTTCTGACCTTATTGTACAGATTGTTACGGAACGCGGCGATACCAAATATTGTGGGGTATTAAGATGTGTATAGGGAATGTTTTGTGTTTAGGATTTTGACTTAAAATTTAATTCTTTTTTTTTCAAAAGTGTGTTATTAGTGTTTTTTACTTTTTTCTTTACTTTTAACAGGTTAGCTTGAACAAGCGATCCACTGATCGCTTGTTCAGCTATTCTTCACCTAATACAGGGTAAACGATGTAATTCACCTAAATGCCCCTGATAGGCCGACTCTGCGCGACCGTGGCGTGTTATGGGTTAACACCACACGATCGGAGAAATCTCCGATCGCAGGTGTTAGAGGCGGGGTGTCGGCTATAATATAGCCGACACCCGCAGATTCTGGCGCCGGCTCCGTTTAGGAGCCGGCGCCAAGCTTGACGTACTTTTAACTGCACTTTGCGGGAACGCAACCTCCCACCATGCAGTAATAGTCGTCAAATGTCGGGAAGGGGTTAATACACGCTAAAATCATTTTATTTATGGTTGGCAAATGTCTAGAAAACTTTGGTTGTAAAATTCTATATACTGTTTTTTGCCTGTGTCCTTTGGTCTCACTTTCAGGGATTGAGTTGTGCCATCAATACATAGGGGTGAACATTAACAGTTGATTAGATATACACAAAAATAGAACCGCAGGTCATCCTCATCTATTTAATTGGAAAAGACTCTCCTGTGCCGTTTGTAAAGAAGATCTTCAATAACTCTGGAGCAAAGACCTTTTCTTTGGCGACATTTATATGCTCTGTTTGTGACTTTCCAAATGTTATTTTTGGACAATTAGTTGTACTTTACTCAGATTGGATAATTTTTTTTGAGTATTTTCAAATTTTATATAGTCCACCAATTTTTCATTATACTTGCTTAGAAAATTTGTACTTGCGCTTTCCGAGTACCGATGACTTGCTCTGTTTATCATGCTTTTACCACTCTTGCTCTATGAATGTTTGGTTCTCTACGGCTTCCGTAGCCTGATGATTGCTGAAAGTACATGGATCTGTCATACATACTCAAGTATAATGCGGACCAAGTATTAGCCGAGGTGCCTACTTTTGAACACAAAAAAACAAAGTTTTAGACAAAGGTTATTCAAAAAACAATAAAGAAATCGTAAAAATGTCCATAAGCCCCATCACATATGAAGAGACCTATAACGCAAAAAAAAATTCTAGATAATAACACAAACCCCATACTATATGTATCACACGAGTCTGTAACAACCCGTAGATAAAAGTAAATATTATTGAAACCGCACGATAACGCCGTTAAAAAAAAACTGTTATAAACCCTTCAAAAATTATGATTTTTACCTATTCAATCCCACAAAAATGCTAAAAAATGATCAAAAACACATATGTACTCCAGAGCAGTACTGTGTGCAAGTACAACATTCCCACAAAACAGGCATCAACCAGCTCCATAGCCAAAAATGTAAAAATGTTATGCCACTTGGAAGACGGCAATGCAAAAATGCTAGATTTTTTCCACATTAGGGTTTTATTTGACAAATTTTTGTAAACGTAAGAAAAATAATTCATGTATGGTATCCCCGTAATCATTCGACCCATACAATAAAGATAACATAGATTATTGGGCTATATGGTGAACACCAAAAAAAAAAAAGTAAACAATCCAGTGAGAATTTATGCTCTTCACTCCTGCCCTCAAAATAATTTTCCTAAATTTTCAACAACAGGCGATGCCAACCCCAAAATGGTACGACTGAAAAACAATCTCATCCGCAATGGGTGCTCCTTCCTTCTGCGCCTCCCTGTACGCCCATAAAAACAGTCACGACACCACGTGAGGGGGGTCTCTGTACCGGGAGAATTGTAGACAAATTGTATGGTGGGTTTTTTCTCTTTTTAATCTTTGGAAATGCCTAATTTTAGGGAGAGATGCATGTATTAAACCATCACAATTTGGCCTATCTAAATTTCACCTCCCATTTTTGATTCAATTACTATGAAGACTCAAGGGTTAACATCTTCCTAAAGCTGTTTCTGATAGCTTGAGCGTTGCAGATTTGAAATTGGTGTTTTATGTAGGGGGTTTTGATTCTAATATGTAAAATTTTTTCAAACTGTATTTATACCCAAAATAGTCAATTCTGTACATCTCCGGATATGGATCAAAATAATTATCCGACATTTCAAAAATTATGAAAAATGTAAGTAACACATGGTAAATGTTATCAGCAATTTATTGGTGGTAATCTATCTGCCTGAAAATGTAATGATTTCTAATTTCGAAAATGTCAAGATTCATCATTTTTTCTTTTTTTTTTATAAAAACTTTTTTTAAAACTTATCAGCAACAAATTTACCACTAAAATGAAGTACAACATGGGGAAAAACTATCCCAGAACTCTTTGATAGTAACAGTGTTCAAAGTTTATAACATAAAGAGACGCAAGTCAGAATACAAAATGGGGCTGAGCCTAAGCTACAATCGCTGCATCTGAAGATATAAAAAGAGGCTATATGTGTATCTGTGTTATAAATAGATATGAAGTATTGAACACCATAGTCTGTTTTAATAATTTTAACCTGTGAAGGCTCGCACAAAGCCGAAACACGTAGTTTCAGCAATGTTCCTATCATGCTCTGACCTATGGTACTGGCTCCGTTGTGAACCTCATTGGCATGCTGAACTTCTACAGGACAATATTACCTTTTATATGCCAAACCAAGACGCTTTTAAGGTGAGCACATTACCACTTTATAAAGACTTTACATTACACTCTACATTTGCAGTGTGCGTTACCTTGGTGTTTCCCCTCAACCCGTTGATGTTTTTCAGCATCTGGTCCATAGCCCTCGCATAAGACATATGAAGTCTCTGAAATGACTTAACAGGTGTAGAACCTATACTTATAAATAGTGATGAGTGGCTTGGTCAAAGTTTTGTTTTTAAAATTTGGTTCAGGACTGGATTCTCGGCTGAACTTTGACCCATGATAAGTAAATGGAAACACAAATTTTACACCAAAAATAGCTGTACATATGGATAGTAAAGGTTTGAGGGCTGAAATATGGTGACAATAACAGGACAGTTGCCCTGACCAAATAAGACATAACAAAATGCCAGTTACAGGGAACCTGTCACATTTTTCACATATACAGCTTGTGACGTTCCCATAGAGCCCTTTTTAACTAAAGGGGGTTTGCCCACAAAGAAAATTATCAAATGTCAACCCCTAGTGATGTTTACACAATAAAGATCATTTTTATCCCTTATTTACATTTTACTCATTTTTATTGCTGTTTTAGAGTGTGGGTGGGACTCTCTAAGCAGACACACTTATTGATCCCTGTATGCTGTGAGATAGTGTGCTGACAATGTGGTTAGATTCAGGGTACAAGATTTTATACTCTCACCGGCCACTTTTATTAGGTACACCTGTCCAACTGCTCGTTAACACTAATTTCTAATCAGCCATCACATGGCAGCAACTCACGCTTATTTAGGCATGTAACTGGTCAAGACATCTCCTGCAGTTCAAACCGAGCATCAGTATGGAGAAAGAAAGGTGATTTGAGTGCCTTTGAACGGGCATGGTTGTTGGTGCCAGAAGGGCTTATCTGTGTATTTCAGAAACTGCTGATCTACTGGGATTTTCACGCACAACCACTCTCAGGGTTACAGAGAATGGTCCGAAAGAAAAAACTTCCAGTGAGCGGCAGTTCTGGCGGGCGAAATGCTTGTTGATGCCAAGGAGTCAGAGGAGAATGGGCAGACGGGTTCGAGCTGATAGAAAGGCAACATTGACTCAATCGACACCCGTTACAACCAAGATAGGCAGAAGAGCATCTCTGAACACAGTACGTCGAACTTTGAGGCAGATGGGCTACAGCAGCAGAAGACACACACCGGGTGTCACTCCTTTCAGCTAATAACAGAAACTGAGGCTACAATTTGCACAACTCATCGAAATTGGACGTAGAGATTGGAAAAAAGTGGCCTGGTCTGATGAGTCTCAATTCCTGCTGCGACATTCGGATGGTAGGGTCAGAATTTGCGTCAACAACATGAAAGCATGGATCCCTCCTGCCTTGTATCAACGGTTCAGGCTGGTGGGTGTTGTCATGGTGGTGGGGAATATTTTCTTGGCACTCTTTGGCCCTTGGTACCAATTGACATCGTTGCGCAACGCCACAGCCTACCTGATGTATGTTGCTGACCATGTCCATCCCTTTATGACCACAATGTACCCAACATCTATGGCTATTTTCAGCAGGATATGCACCATGTCATAAAGCTGAATCATCTCAGACTGGTTTCTCGAACATGACAATGAGTTCACTGTCCCAAATGGCCTCCACATCCACCAGATCTCAATCCAATAGAGCATCTTTGGGATCTGTGGAACGGGATAATTCGCATCATGGATGTGCAGCCGACAATCTGTTGGCAACTGTGTATGTGCCATCATGTCAATATGGACCAAACTCTGAGGAATGCTTCCAGCTACATTGTTGAATCTATGCACGAAGAATTGAGGCATTTCTGAAGGCAAAGGGGGGTCCAACCCGTTACTAGCATTGTGTACCTAATAAAGTGGCCGGGGAGTGTATATGTTTATTTCCTTCTGAGCATTGTGCTAGTATCAGACACATATAAATATTGATGAGATGCAGATATCACACTTACCACTCACCCTGCAACATCTCTGCACTGTCACAAACACACTACCAGATTTGATGTGCCTCTCTCCCCTCGCCATGGATAAAAACTTTTCTGCCTGTAGCTTGTAGCTTTCCTTTCGCTGCTGCAGTTCTTTGCCTGCAGAAAGTCAGTGTGTGTGTGAGCTCATACTGGAATTCAAGGGTGCAGGCTAAAGACGCGAAGAGCAGAGAAAGCTCAGCGTCATACAGAAAAACAAGATGGCTGCCGACCCTAAAGTCAAAGATCCAGGGTTGGAAAACAAGGGAAATGAATTGTACTGTACACACCAGGATTGACGTTTGAATATATCTGTGAAATCAGTTTTTTTGTTGGCCAACTGTGAATTGGAGAAAGTGTTATTTTGTTATCCTGAATTTTAAGAAACTCATGGGAATACCCTTTAATCTAAAATTGTTTCCTCACATCTCCATAAAATCAGAATTATAAAACTTGCCTGGTATCTGAGAGCAAGTCAGGGGGCATGGCCTAATGTTATGTGACCAGGGTGACATCACTCATGTCCTTTAGCCCTAACATTAGTAAACTGTATACCATGCAGTGTCGGACTGGCCTGGCGGGGCTGGGGTATTCCCCGGTGGGGGGCGCCTGTCCCGACACCCAGAGCCGGACTGGCGCTATTAGAGCACCAGCGCGTGACCGGACCATTTTGCTGAGGCCCCTTCCTGCGCTCCAATAGCACCAATGACAATTTACTCGTGCCACCATGGGCCCGGGACGACACACAGTTGTAAGCAGGGGCCTCCGTCCATCTGGACAGAAGCTCCTGCCCCATACTATAGTGCTCGTGTGGCCGTTTCCGGCCGCACAAGCACTATTTTAGAGCGATGTGGCCGGAAGAACAAACCCGCGTGCACATCGCTCTTTGAAACTTGAATGCGCGCGCCACGTGATGACGTTCATCACCGGCCGCGCACCTCTTCTGCCCGGCCGCGGCAAGAAGGATGAAGACGCGGGAGCCAGAGGTGAGTACAAGATTTTATTTTAACCAACAGCAGTAATAGATGGTGGGGCCCGTGGGCAGAATATATACATTATTAATAATTATTAGACCCAGTTATGCATATAGAGAACTAAGTAGCAATGGAAAAAAAACCACAAACCCTTCCACTTACTGTGGTTAAAGGTGCTCTGGGTGTTCAGTACCAGTCAGGCCATTCTTATAGCATTAAGAAAGAAATGAAAAACACATACCTTCCTCTCCCTTGGGTTAAAGGCACGCTGAGTGACCTAGTTTTTTTTTTACCACCCAAATAACTTTGACAGTTATGATATATAACGGTTCCCCCCTAAATCCCTCCTCATCCAATCCCTTCCTTGGTTGAACTTGTGGGACCGTGTCTTTTTTTTAAAACCGTATAACTATGATAGCCATTCATTATCATAGCAGTAGAAGAAGCATGGAAACCACATAAACTTCCTCTCACTAGCGGGTTAAATCCCAGCAAATCCACAATTTTACCGTTTATATTCTGTTACTGCGTGCATTGACAATTTCCACATAAAATTCGTAATGCGCACTTTAAACATGTAAATAACCAGGTATGCACAACAATTTGATCATTTAGAAATAAATTTACAAATGTAGAATTTTACGATTTTCAATTTTAATTCACAAATATGTTATTGTCAATGTAAAAGTTTGGTCTTATTCCTGTTCCTGTGGCCCCCCTCTGATTGCCTCTGTGCCCTTTACACAATGCCTTTGGGTAGGGTGGCCTGCTTTTTTGACTTTTTCACACTAGTACGGATGGTATCTCTCCGTGACTGTACTGTAACGTCTATAGCATATGGGTCACTGTCTCCCAATAGTTGTCTCATTTTCGGACATATACTTTTTGATACGCCTCTTTGGCACACTTTTTGAGGCATAAATAGGATAGGGGGCCATAGGTTCTCTGTGTCTGTCGCATATCCATCTGGGACACTGTCTGTTCCCTTACACTTTCGACTTTCAGGAATCCCTCTTGAAGTGGTTCATATGTATTATATGTGTATTTTTGAATAAAATAGATATTTTATGTTTACAAAGCTCTCTTGTTGTTTGGTCGTCATTTGGTCTATCCCCGCTCAATAATAGTATAATTTACTTTCCCTGCTAACACATTACAGGATCTACACATAAAGAAACAGGGTTTAGTTTGTGTACATTGGAACAGGCTGCCACCAAGCCCTAACACTGTGTGCCCTATAGTAATTTTAATTGTGAGTTTCTGTATATTTTAGAGTTATAAAAGTTATATTTTATCTTGCCACTTTTCTACTTATCACAAAATATCCGAATCCCTCGCGCAATCTGCACTAAATTTTCCTTACCACAGGGAATAATAAATCAAGCATAGGACTGACCACTTAAAACGTAACTTTTACTATTCATTTAAAAACCATTTCTATATATATAACTGTAAATCAACTAAAGCTCCCTACCAAGGTATACCACTAAAAAGGTGGACCTTGACCTCTCTGGGGAGCACCATGGAAGCCTGCGTGTGGCCTATATCCAGATTCCTAGCCCCCCAGATTTACTATTTTCTCCCCCTCCTGGATTTGTTCAGTCCTCACTAGTCCCCTGATGATTCATCGTAATGGTGATGAAACGCTTAGTGGGAAAAACTGGTACGTTTACAATCACTGTTCCTGAGGCTAATGAAATCGTGGAAATTTGCACTGTGTGATCTTGTTTTGCTGTCTAAAATTTTAAACTATGATGGAGCACGGTATGGAAACGGAAATAGATGGGCTGTGCACATCATAATAACACCAAGTACAGCAGGATAATTATTTCATGAGACTGGCAATGCTATTTATCAGAATTGATCTAGTGGCAATAAGACTAATGTTGGCCGCAATGTATATTTATATTTGCCTTTACTATGCATGTGATAGTGGTTAATTTCCTCACCTCACAAGTTCTGAAGGATGGAGTGGATTACTCAGCAGAGCAACTTTCCAT
The DNA here is from genome assembly GCA_019512145.1 of Engystomops pustulosus. Taxonomy (NCBI): domain Eukaryota; kingdom Metazoa; phylum Chordata; class Amphibia; order Anura; family Leptodactylidae; genus Engystomops; species Engystomops pustulosus. The sequence continues at coordinate 177,073,043 of CM033642.1, read as the reverse complement.
TGCTAAGTTGTGTCCACCTACATCACTCCTTTTTTCACTGCCAGAAGGGGTTTACAACTAGCAATGTGGGGAAAGAAAACCGTTCCCTTGGGGTAAATTAATTCTTTTTCCCCTTCTTGTGCCTTCGTATAGTTCCTGCACAACTCCGAGTTTTTAAGGTTCCTTACAAAGGGAAATGTTTTTAAGATCTCCCCTCCTTCTGCAGCCTATAACACTCCTTGATCAAGTGGGCAAAATGATGGTCCCACTGCCCGTTCAGGATAGATTTTGGTTCCCGGTACATGTTAGTCACATTTGGGAATTAAATTGTTTAAAATATCCCTAATGCTAACCAATTATTCCAGTGAGCAGGTTTACTCTCACGTGCCGAATATATTGTATCTCACCAGTTTTTTTCAATTGTCAGTACATACAACAATCTATAATGTAAATTGTAGTAATATTGAAAGCCTAAAGATTCAACTTTGAAGCTTTCTGCTCCACACAACATCTGTAATATATTGCAAAATAGTGGTAAGGATTTACATATTCAACAAAGATTGTGTACACTGGCAGCTGAAGTTTTCACTTATATAGGATTGTAATACTCAAGATTACAGTTTTGCAGTGTATTGCCAGTAAGTAATGTATTTAGTAGTACTATTAACCCAATATAAAGCTTTATTTTCTACTTTGTAAATTGCAGCTATGTTATTGAATTAGCTACTTGGGGAAATGATATAGGTGACCTATAGTAAGGCTTTGCAGGTCACCATTAAGCTGCTTGACTTAGTTGTAAGATAATTCTAGACATTTTAACAGTCATTACAATTTTACTTTTTCTTCAATTTAATTTTATGCTTTCAGAAGTAAAAAAAAACAAAAAACTTTGGTTTATTAATTTGGACAACCAGGATCGATTTACAGCTATGTGCACAATAGAGGTGGATCTAAGGCCAAATCACAGGTGCAATGTAGTCTCATGCTCAGCAGTTGGTGCAAAAACCAGTATTGTGTTTTGATTTCTCATACCACTGGCAGATCAGTGCTCGCTGGCATGAAGTGTCAAACTGAAATGTGTTTTATACATGCATATATATATAAGATATATAAAAAATATTAAATTAGTGTCATATATGGCAGGGCATTCTGCAGTGTACGCTTTTCATGTGCTGATTTTTTATGTAAATAGGTTTTTTTAATTTGTTTTGATGTTGCGTACACAACAGAGATCCTGAACTCTTATTTTATTTTTTTTCTTATTGGGGAGCTGTAAGTCTTGGGAGACTTTGTTATTTTTATATTAGTCGTTAATCCTTCATTGCCAGAGACGCTGACATTTGCTGTTACAGTTGTACTGCAGAGAGATCTCTTGGCAGTGGAATGCTTAGCCATAGAAAGGTAGTCTTACAAACTAAGTGCTGTGTTGGACAATTAAAAGAAGAGGAATGTGTAATGCATTTTGAAATTGCACATGGAGAGTATTTTGCAGCCGCAGAAGTGTGCAGAATATCCACTAGAACTCCAAAATCCTCAACATTCCAAATACCTCTGATGGATTCCCAATGTGTCAAAGAAAATCACAACATGTTACAGGCAGAGCAAGGCATCTTTAACAGTGAGAAGGGTTTTTTTTGATGGCCTCTAATCACTTTCAATCATACATTCAGTTACTAACCAATGACAACGTAATCTACAATCAAAATCTTCAGTAGCTCTATTTGCAATAACGCTTTGAAAGTATACGTTGATGTATATCCTTAGCCTAAAGTTCACTTAGCTGCAAAAAACCATGATCCTTTAAACACTAATTATGAATATGGTGTCATATGTATTGTGCAAGTACCCAGTTATGCTGCATTCACATCCTGTTTAAGCCTTCTGTTGTGAGGACATGTCGGGTGGATTATGAGCACACATGGGATATGCCGTCCTGTTCCGCAACTGCCCCCCTGAAAGCTGGGAGGATGATTGAACATTGAAGCATTGACTGAAGCAACCAGTGTACTGCTGCTGACCATTTCAGGTGTCTCCCAAAGTCCGCCCAAGGACCGACCTAGACGGTATACTGAGGGAGGTCATAGGCCGTTATAGTTTTGCTGAGTATATACAGTGTTTTCTTTTGGTTGAGACGTAACTGTGCAGACTGAGGAAGAAGGATGCCTCAATCTGCCACTTAATGGAAGGATACCTTAAAGGAAAACTACACTTGGCAGTCCTGATTTAAACCATTATTACTTAGAGGTTAGGCGTTCGTAGTCTGCAACAGAACAGGCTTTCATTATAGCATCATCCCGGAGAAAAAAAACTACTTTTAAAGATATGCTAATTTGCGTCGGGCGCTCCTTCATCTACTAATTATGTACACCTCCACTCTTCGATTCACTAGCCCTCCCCCCACCCATTTCCTGAGAGCTGGTGACGTCAGATGTGGCTGTCTAATAGTGAAATGCAACGCCCATGTGCAATGATGATGACATCATCCGGCTCTCTGGAAGTCTACATGCGTGGTGTACATTGCTATAAAGCAGCCGCATCTGCCAGATTACTTTCACAAGACTTCTTGATTTTCACAATGACATCACCGGCACTCGGCCAGATGGGTAGGAGTGCTAGTGAGGGGGACATAATTAGTACATGAAGAAGCCCCCGGCCGCTAATTAGCTAGTAGTTTCTCCAGGATGACTCTTAACACCCGACCTGTAAGTTTAAATAGTTTAAATCATTGCAACACTAGAAAATGGAATCCCATCCCATCAGGGAAATCCAAAATGAAGCTACACACATGAAAACACATGAAATTTAAATATCTTCACAAGAGAAAACATCAAATGGACAAAAATAATAAAAACAAAAAAGGGGATACAGACCAACTGCATCCCTTACCCATTCACAGTAGGGAACGACAACATACCACAAAAAGCTGTACCAGTAAATATGCCTAAATATGCTGCAGATAGAAAGCGGTAAGGACTACACATGTGCAGAAGGATGAGGGAAGAAGTAAAATACAAAATATGCAAAAGGTCTGTAATGACAGATAAATATACATTAAACCCTCAAAAACATTTTCAGGTGTCAACGTTTCTATACCTACAAATGCTGAGAAATAAGAGGATGAAATGATGACCATCTGCGAACGTATAATACCATAAAAAGGTGTGGTGGAAAAGGGAGTCCAGCAAACACCAGTGTTTGATGTTTCTCTTGTGTAGATATTTAAATAAAGATTTATTGACTTTCAATTACATGTGTTGTCTATGCATTTTCATAGTTTTAAAGACTACCCAAGTGGTAGTTTTCCTTTAAGCACATATCCTGCTATATTTTGTGGCATACACACCGAATGTGTTCTAAAAATGCAATGAGAATGTAGCCTTAGTTGGTTTTACACAGAGCATCTCAACACATGTACTAAATGAATGTGAATCATAGTGTTCAAATAATGTTATATAGATAAGAACTTGCTTTCTGATCAGTTCATGTTAGAGAATTTACACTGGTAATGGTATTACAGTAGTTGAAATATATGGTTACAATAGTCTGAAACAACTGTATTGAAATGCTTAAAGTTATCCTAAATGAAGAATGCAGCTCAAATAACCTAAGGAAGGTAAAAAAAATACTCAGGTGGCCACATACTCTACTCCCCTTTATTATCCATTGCATTATTATAAGCATATGTCTAGAAGTCTTTCACAAATCTTGTAAACATTTATCTGTCGCCCAGTACGAGCATGCCTATAAACTTGGGTTTCTTTACTTGTTAACTTTATTTTCATTCAGTAATTGGTTAAACCAGCACTGTTATTTTGTATAAAACAACTGACTGACTCTATGAGTTGTGTGTGGCATGATATTAAAGAACTGGTGATTTATTATTTTTTTAGTCCATTTGTATCAGATACCAGCACAACTTAGTCTTGAAAATCACGGATTCTGGAGTATATGTGCATTAAATAATGAAACTTTAATAGTACAGGACTTAAAAGAAATTTGAATTAATTGTTCAGTGCTGCAGGCATTAGTCGGGTATAAATAAAAATGCTCCCGAAAAGCATGGTTAGACTTGTCTAAAATGTGTACAGGACATTAAGAATTAAACTAGTTATGGTTACACTCCTCGGTCAGATTTACACTGCTGCCCCCACGGCAGTGTGAATTGCTCTTGGGCTGGTTGAAAAAAAAGTACTGTAGGAATGTTTAGTGTTGGCGCTGTAGTTCGGCCGGCATACAAGGGGTCTCTGCTTCATATTTCTGATGCAAGGACTCTCATTCAGTACAATACTATTAATATACGGATTCATTTTGCAACCTGCCTAAGGTAATATGATATGTTGCAGTATTGTAGTAGATTATTTGGTGAATGTACAAATCAAATGACAAATTGGTTTATATTAAAGGAACACACCAATTCCATGGTTTGTAACATTCATATTTATAAGGTATCTTCTGAAGAAGATTACTTTTTAATTGTGTCTCACTGTGATTCCTATGACCCAAAATTATGGAAAAGGGTTTTTTTCTTCTTACCACATTTCCTTACCCCATGGAGTTCCATCCCCAGGTACAAGGTACTGTTACATATTGAATGACTGAATCACCTGAAAGCAGGCAAGCTATATCAGAACATAACGCCTACCAATTTAGTACAACCGAATTGTCACAATCAGTATTTTTACATAAACCATTAAAAAACGCATAGCCTATTTCATACCTTGGTGCCATTTCTGCTTTCTTCACAGAAAAGCAATAAAACAAATTTAAATCAGCAAGTTCTGGCTAGAACCTGTTCGCATCATAAAATAAGAAACAAAAGCAACTTTCCTTCCTCCCTGCAAAATATTATGTCTCTTTAATGTCAAATCTTTTCCATCCCCTGTTTAATATATTACCATTTGCCAATTGAATTTAAGTATTCCTTTAGATTTGCTTCTCTGGAGATCTGGCATTAAATGATCATTTGTGAAGTATAGTAAATATTAAAGTTCTTTCCTAATCCCCTCAAACTTATATCCTATAATGGATGTAATTATAGGTAATCCAAAAAGATCCTTCCATAAAATAAAGTTAGAAGTTAAGGACCAAAAAGGGCGGCACGGTGGCTGAGTGAGTAGCACTGGGTTCAAATCCCACCCCGGTCAACATCTGCAAAGGTTTGTATGTCTCTCCGTGGTTTGCATGGGTGGGGATTTGGCCCAGTAGAGACCGTGGGAGCGGGGTGCTAGGATGCAGTTTCAAGACAGGGACACCAGGATACAGTCCAAACAGGTCTCGCCTGCGTTTATTGCAGCAAAATAAAACCAGCCTTTACATACAGGTATTTAAATAAACAAAAGAAAACCTACCCGTCAGGGTGCTAACTATACAATGAGTCACTAACTCACGCTAAACAAAAATCACGTGGCTGCTCCAGACACACAGGTCAGAGCTGTGTCCTCTCAGCCTCCTCCACAGAGAGACAACCCACTCAGCTCTGCTGAGTCCTTTTATCCAGGCAATTAGGCTGCTCCCATCACACCTGTGTCCAAGGTGCTGGACAAACCCACTCAGCACTAAGGCCTTGCATAGAAGCAAAACCTAGGGGAAACATACCGCCCATCCACAGTAACCCCTTCAGTGTCTCACATACCCTCCCCCTCTGTTTGCCCTGTGGGGGCGAACTCTGGCCATTAGACAGTGGGTACGAGACAGGGCATCGCATTCCCATGCAATTTTTCCTGCTCGATGTTCCACGTGAATTTAAAATTCTGGAGCATTGGAAAACCACCTTGTGGACCCTGGCGTTCCTCTCGTGCCTGACTCATCCAGGTTGGGGAGAGTGATCGGTCACCAGTGTAAACTGCCGCCCTACCAAAAATACCTCAGGGATTCCAGAGCCCATTTTATCGCCAAGCACTCCCTCTCACAACTATACTATGTTCTTTCAGAGGTTGGAGCTTGCGGGCTCAGGAACGTTACAGGATGCTCCTCACCCTCCACTACTTGGGACAGGACAGCCCCAAGCCCACGTCAGAAGCGTCAGTTTGCACAATAAAGGTCTTGGTGAAGTTAGGGGTGATCAGTACCGGTCCCTCGCACAAAACCGTCTTAAGTCGCTGAAACGCCCCCTCAGCCTCTTCACTCCACTTCCATCACCGCCCTGCTACCTTAGTCAGGTCAGTCAGAGGTGCCGCTTTGTCGCCAAGTCGGGGGAAAAATCGGCGATAATAGCCACTATGCCCAAAAAAGCCCCACTTGTTCTTGGTCAAAGGTCGTGGCCACTGCGGATCGCCTCTACTTTGTTTACTTGGGGTTTGATGACCCCTCGCCCAATACGGTACCCCAGGTAACGGGCCTCTTCCAGTCCCAGTGCACACTTTTGGGGGTTCGCTGTCAGCCTGCCGCCCTCAGGGAGCTACCACTGTTTGTTACTTTGGCCAGATGACTCTCCCAGTCGTTACTATAGACTATAATGTCATCCAAGTAGGCCGAGGCATAACTCCGGTGAGGTTTTAGCACGGATCCATTAACCTCTGGAATGTGGCGGGAGCCCCATGTAGCCACAAGGGGAGTACCACGTACTGAAAAAGCCCATCAGGGTAACAAAAGCGGTTCTCTTTAGCCTGTCAGTCAGGGGTACCGCCAATACCTTTCGTAGGTCAAGGGTGGAGAAGAACCTAGCCTGTCCAAGTCGTTTCTATCAACTCGTCAACCCTGGGCATGGGATAGGAATCAAACTTGGACACCTCGTTCAACTTCCTAAAATCATTGCAGAACCGTAGGGAACCATCCGGTTTAGGAATCAACACAATGGACTCGACCAGTCACTTTTAGACTCCTCGATAACCCCCAGGTCTAACATCTGCCTGACTCTTCGGCTATGGCAAGCCGGCGCGCTTCAGGGACCCGATAAGGTTTTTGGTGTACCCGCGTGTGGGGTTCGGTTATGATGTCATGCTTGATGACTGAAGTACGTCCGGTAACTTAGAGAACACATCCATATTTCGGAGCACAAACTCCTTCGCTTCCTGAATCTGGGCGGAGAGGGACTCCGAGTCCGTACTTCAGGCACCTTGGCAACGGGTACACTACCTCCGGTGTCCCCTTCTGGAGACATACGCCTTCTCTACTCCCATGGCCATCGGACTCTGCTTTCCCTCCATGGCTTTAGGAGGTTCAGGTGGTATATCTGTTCGGGTTTCCTCTCCCGGCTGAGATACCCTGTAGGTTACCTTCCCACTCTCTCCATGCCCTATATGGCCCTTGCCATTTGGCCAAGAATTTGCTCTCCACGGTGGGCACTAGAACTAGCACTCTGTCACCTGGGTTAAAGGTCCTGAGTCTGGTGTCCTATTGTAGACCTAGACTGGGCCTCTTGTGCCCTTGTCATGTGTTTCTACAAGGGGCATTACCGCCGCTATGCGGTCCTGCATAAGGGAGACGTGTTTCTATCACACTACGGTGGGGGGTCCTCTCCTGTTCCAGGTCTCCTTGGCTACATCCAAAAGCCCACGTGGGGAACGGCCATATAACAGCTCAAAGGGTGAGAAACCCGTGAAGGACTGGGGAACTTCACGTATGGCAAACATCAAATAGGGCAACAAACAGTCCCAGTCTTCCCATCTGCTGACCACCTCTTAAGCATCCCCTTCAAGGTCTTATTAAACCTCTCGATCTCCACTGCACCACATCCCTTCATACACTCCCCCTCAGGCATCCCTCCCCCCACCCACCCCCCCCTCTCCCCCGCGTTCCCCCCCTCCCTCCCGCCTTCCCAGCCCCAACCCCCATTTCCCCCTCAATCAACTTTCCCAACCACCCTTCTCTGTCCCCTACTACCGTACAATCACCAATGTTTTATCGAACCCCACTCACAACCACCAACTTTCCCCTTCCCACTCCAAACCCCACTATCCGATCCGTCTCCCCCCTTCTACCCTCACATACTCTCTCACCCCCTCCATTTGCTACCCCACCTCTACCTACCCCCCATTCCCCACTCACCCCTCCAACCCCCACCCGCTCACACCACCTCCCTCGACACCAAAATCCCCCCTCTCCCCAAACTTCCCTCACATCCGCATCATTCTCTCTTTCCCTCTCCCCCCCAACCTCCTCCGTCCCTGTCCCTCCCTCCCCTCCCAATATCTCATCCGCTTCAACCACACCCCCTTATATCCGCCCCACTCCTAACCCACCCACCCGTCGCCTCCTCTCCTCCTACCCTTAACCCATCATTACTCCCCCACCCAATATCTCCAACCTCCTCTCCTATCCCCCAAATCCCTGTCTCCTTCCTCACTTTCCACCCCTCCCTCTTTCCCTGGCTCCTCGCCACTAAAACCCCCACCCCATAACTCCCTCCAAACTCACCCAACCACCCCCTCTCAAATTCCTAACCACATTCCTTTATTAATCACTACCCATTCTACCTCCAAACTCGCTCCCCAACCGCATTGCAATACTCCCTCCCAAGAATCCTTCGTTCTCCTCCTAACCACACTTTCCACCCTTCCCCCTACACCTACCCGTCCCATTCACCTACCCCCGTATCCCCCTCTCCTATCTCTCCCTCCCTTTTCCCCTACCACTTACTCCCGGCACCACCTCCCAGGCAGCCCCCTTAAGATTTTCTTCTCTTTTGTCCCAGACATCTGTCTGAGGATGATACACGAGCGTGCGGAGCTGTTTTACCCTTAGTAACTGCACATCTCCTAATTACCTTAGACATGATGGGGTACTTGGTCAGTAAGATTTCCTTGGGGAGGCCTGTGCGTGAGAACAACTGGAAACAGCTCCCTAGCAATAGTTTTGGAGGGAGGGTTCCTTAGTGGCAATGCCTCGGGATTACCGAGTAGGTAGTACAGGATAACTAGGGAGTATTGGTGCCCCCCTGGAGGTCTGACTATGGGCCAACCAGATCCATTGCAATCCGTTCAAAGGGCACTTCTATGATCGGAAGCGGAACCAAAAAAAAAAAAAAAAGGATCCTGAAGTTGGAGACCGGGCAGTAAGTTGACACTCAGGGCAGGAGCTACAATACGGGTTACCTCCTCCCACACCCCGGGCCAGGAAAAACCGCTGCGGATCCCTCTCTCGGGTCTTCTCCAGCACCTAAGTGCCCTCCCAGCACATGTTTGTGTGGCCAACTCGAGCACCAACTACGGTGAGATTGGGGGGTAGGTACTACAAGTTGCTCAACCTCCTCACCCCGTATCTGGTCGACCCTATACAACAGTTCCCCAATAATCACCATTCGGGGGTATATTTTATCAGCCCCTGGTATTTGGAGTACCCCATTTATCACCTTGACATTCTCTCGTGCTTTAACCAAGGTAGGGTCCTGTAGCTGTGCAGCCCCAAAATTGTCCCGGGAAATCTCAAGGTCCAGCATGTCGGCCACCTCCTCGTGGCCCTCGACCTCACCAGCAAGGACCTCTAGGGGAGAAAATTCATCACATGGGGTCACCCCTACTGCTGGTGTGTGTACATCGGCCTCAAAGGGTTCGGGGGCCAAGGCCGGACACACCTGATGTCCATTGTCTGCAACAGTTCCTGAGGTGGGTCTTCGGCCCCAGAGGTCCCAAAACACGGGTAAGTCTCTGCCGATAATAGCCTCATGGAAAAGGGTCCCCACCACCCCCACTTCATGGGTAACAGAACCACAAGGGGTATGTAGGTTGATGACGGCAGTGGGATATTCGCGAGTGTCCCCATGTATACATAACACTCCCACTTTCCGCCCGCTGTACAGTCCAGGGTCAACCCAAGTTCCCCGCACCAGGGTGACCAGACTCCCGGAGTCTAGCAAGGCTTCCACTGTGTGACCACCGATTGTGACCATGCATACTTGGGGTTCTGCATCCGTGACTGACTCCGCCGACAGAACCGGTCGGGCAAACAGCGACACTCGCCGGGCCTGGCTGCAGTCCATTGGCTCCACTGACAGTGGACAGTTGGCAGCAATATGGCCCATTTCATGACATCCCACTAAGCGTTTCATCACCATTACGATGAATCATCAGGGGACTAGTGAGGACTGAACAAATCCAGGAGGGGGAGAAAATAGTAAATCTGGGGGGCTAGGAATCTGGATATAGGCCACACGCAGGCTTCCATGGTGCTCCCCAGAGAGGTCAAGGTCCACCTTTTTAGTGGTATACCTTGGTAGGGAGCTTTATTGATTTACAGTTATATATATAGAAATGGTTTTTAAATGAATAGTAAAAGTTACGTTTTAAGTGGTCAGTCCTATGCTTGATTTATTATTCCCTGTGGTAAGGAAAATTTAGTGCAGATTGCGCGAGGGATTCGGATATTTTGTGATAAGTAGAAAAGTGGCAAGATAAAATATAACTTTTATAACTCTAAAATATACAGAAACTCACAATTAAAATTACTATAGGGCACACAGTGTTAGGGCTTGGTGGCAGCCTGTTCCAATGTACACAAACTAAACCCTGTTTCTTTATGTGTAGATCCTGTAATGTGTTAGCAGGGAAAGTAAATTATACTATTATTGAGCGGGGATAGACCAAATGACGACCAAACAACAAGAGAGCTTTGTAAACATAAAATATCTATTTTATTCAAAAATACACATATAATACATATGAACCACTTCAAGAGGGATTCCTGAAAGTCGAAAGTGTAAGGGAACAGACAGTGTCCCAGATGGATATGCGACAGACACAGAGAACCTATGGCCCCCTATCCTATTTATGCCTCAAAAAGTGTGCCAAAGAGGCGTATCAAAAAGTATATGTCCGAAAATGAGACAACTATTGGGAGACAGTGACCCATATGCTATAGACGTTACAGTACAGTCACGGAGAGATACCATCCGTACTAGTGTGAAAAAGTCAAAAAAGCAGGCCACCCTACCCAAAGGCATTGTGTAAAGGGCACAGAGGCAATCAGAGGGGGGCCACAGGAACAGGAATAAGACCAAACTTTTACATTGACAATAACATATTTGTGAATTAAAATTGAAAATCGTAAAATTCTACATTTGTAAATTTATTTCTAAATGATCAAATTGTTGTGCAGTACCTGGTTATTTACATGTTTAAAGTGCGCATTAACGAATTTTATGTGGAAATTGTCAATGCACGCAGTAACAGAATATAAACGGTAAAATTGTGGATTTGCTGGGATTTAACCCGCTAGTGAGAGGAAGTTTATGTGGTTTCCATGCTTCTTCTACTGCTATGATAATGAATGGCTATCATAGTTATACGGTTTTAAAAAAAAGACACGGTCCCACAAGTTCAACCAAGGAAGGGATTGGATGAGGAGGGATTTAGGGGGGAACCGTTATATATCATAACTGTCAAAGTTATTTGGGTGGTAAAAAAAAAACTAGGTCACTCAGCGTGCCTTTAACCCAAGGGAGAGGAAGGTATGTGTTTTTCATTTCTTTCTTAATGCTATAAGAATGGCCTGACTGGTACTGAACACCCAGAGCACCTTTAACCACAGTAAGTGGAAGGGTTTGTGGTTTTTTTTCCATTGCTACTTAGTTCTCTATATGCATAACTGGGTCTAATAATTATTAATAATGTATATATTCTGCCCACGGGCCCCACCATCTATTACTGCTGTTGGTTAAAATAAAATCTTGTACTCACCTCTGGCTCCCGCGTCTTCATCCTTCTTGCCGCGGCCGGGCAGAAGAGGTGCGCGGCCGGTGATGAACGTCATCACGTGGCGCGCGCATTCAAGTTTCAAAGAGCGATGTGCACGCGGGTTTGTTCTTCCGGCCACATCGCTCTAAAATAGTGCTTGTGCGGCCGGAAACGGCCACACGAGCACTATAGTATGGGGCAGGAGCTTCTGTCCAGATGGACGGAGGCCCCTGCTTACAACTGTGTGTCGTCCCGGGCCCATGGTGGCACGAGTAAATTGTCATTGGTGCTATTGGAGCGCAGGAAGGGGCCTCAGCAAAATGGTCCGGTCACGCGCTGGTGCTCTAATAGCGCCAGTCCGGCTCTGGGTGTCGGGACAGGCGCCCCCCACCGGGGAATACCCCAGCCCCCGCCAGGCCAGTCCGACACTGCATGGTATACAGTTTACTAATGTTAGGGCTAAAGGACATGAGTGATGTCACCCTGGTCACATAACATTAGGCCATGCCCCCTGACTTGCTCTAGATACCAGGCAAGTTTTATAATTCTGATTTTATGGAGATGTGAGGAAACAATTTTAGATTAAAGGGTATTCCCATGAGTTTCTTAAAATTCAGGATAACAAAATAACACTTTCTCCAATTCACAGTTGGCCAACAAAAAAACTGATTTCACAGATATATTCAAACGTCAATCCTGGTGTGTACAGTACAATTCATTTCCCTTGTTTTCCAACCCTGGATCTTTGACTTTAGGGTCGGCAGCCATCTTGTTTTTCTGTATGACGCTGAGCTTTCTCTGCTCTTCGCGTCTTTAGCCTGCACCCTTGAATTCCAGTATGAGCTCACACACACACTGACTTTCTGCAGGCAAAGAACTGCAGCAGCGAAAGGAAAGCTACAAGCTACAGGCAGAAAAGTTTTTATCCATGGCGAGGGGAGAGAGGCACATCAAATCTGGTAGTGTGTTTGTGACAGTGCAGAGATGTTGCAGGGTGAGTGGTAAGTGTGATATCTGCATCTCATCAATATTTATATGTGTCTGATACTAGCACAATGCTCAGAAGGAAATAAACATATACACTCCCCGGCCACTTTATTAGGTACACAATGCTAGTAACGGGTTGGACCCCCCTTTGCCTTCAGAAATGCCTCAATTCTTCGTGCATAGATTCAACAATGTAGCTGGAAGCATTCCTCAGAGTTTGGTCCATATTGACATGATGGCACATACACAGTTGCCAACAGATTGTCGGCTGCACATCCATGATGCGAATTTCCCGTTCCACAGATCCCAAAGATGCTCTATTGGATTGAGATCTGGTGGATGTGGAGGCCATTTGGGACAGTGAACTCATTGTCATGTTCGAGAAACCAGTCTGAGATGATTCAGCTTTATGACATGGTGCATATCCTGCTGAAAATAGCCATAGATGTTGGGTACATTGTGGTCATAAAGGGATGGACATGGTCAGCAACATACATCAGGTAGGCTGTGGCGTTGCGCAACGATGTCAATTGGTACCAAGGGCCAAAGAGTGCCAAGAAAATATTCCCCACCACCATGACAACACCCACCAGCCTGAACCGTTGATACAAGGCAGGATGGATCCATGCTTTCATGTTGTTGACGCAAATTCTGACCCTACCATCCGAATGTCGCAGCAGGAATTGAGACTCATCAGACCAGGCCACTTTTTTCCAATCTCTACGTCCAATTTCGATGAGTTGTGCAAATTGTAGCCTCAGTTTCTGTTATTAGCTGAAAGGAGTGACACCCGGGTGTGTCTTCTGCTGCTGTAGCCCATCTGCCTCAAAGTTCGACGTACTGTGTTCAGAGATGCTCTTCTGCCTATCTTGGTTGTAACGGGTGTCGATTGAGTCAATGTTGCCTTTCTATCAGCTCGAACCCGTCTGCCCATTCTCCTCTGACTCCTTGGCATCAACAAGCATTTCGCCCGCCAGAACTGCCGCTCACTGGAAGTTTTTTCTTTCGGACCATTCTCTGTAACCCTGAGAGTGGTTGTGCGTGAAAATCCCAGTAGATCAGCAGTTTCTGAAATACACAGATAAGCCCTTCTGGCACCAACAACCATGCCCGTTCAAAGGCACTCAAATCACCTTTCTTTCTCCATACTGATGCTCGGTTTGAACTGCAGGAGATGTCTTGACCAGTTACATGCCTAAATAAGCGTGAGTTGCTGCCATGTGATGGCTGATTAGAAATTAGTGTTAACGAGCAGTTGGACAGGTGTACCTAATAAAAGTGGCCGGTGAGAGTATAAAATCTTGTACCCTGAATCTAACCACATTGTCAGCACACTATCTCACAGCATACAGGGATCAATAAGTGTGTCTGCTTAGAGAGTCCCACCCACACTCTAAAACAGCAATAAAAATGAGTAAAATGTAAATAAGGGATAAAAATGATCTTTATTGTGTAAACATCACTAGGGGTTGACATTTGATAATTTTCTTTGTGGGCAAACCCCCTTTAGTTAAAAAGGGCTCTATGGGAACGTCACAAGCTGTATATGTGAAAAATGTGACAGGTTCCCTGTAACTGGCATTTTGTTATGTCTTATTTGGTCAGGGCAACTGTCCTGTTATTGTCACCATATTTCAGCCCTCAAACCTTTACTATCCATATGTACAGCTATTTTTGGTGTAAAATTTGTGTTTCCATTTACTTATCATGGGTCAAAGTTCAGCCGAGAATCCAGTCCTGAACCAAATTTTAAAAACAAAACTTTGACCAAGCCACTCATCACTATTTATAAGTATAGGTTCTACACCTGTTAAGTCATTTCAGAGACTTCATATGTCTTATGCGAGGGCTATGGACCAGATGCTGAAAAACATCAACGGGTTGAGGGGAAACACCAAGGTAACGCACATGCAAATGTAGAGTGTAATGTAAAGTCTTTATAAAGTGGTAATGTGCTCACCTTAAAAGCGTCTTGGTTTGGCATATAAAAGGTAATATTGTCCTGTAGAAGTTCAGCATGCCAATGAGGTTCACAACGGAGCCAGTACCATAGGTCAGAGCATGATAGGAACATTGCTGAAACTACGTGTTTCGGCTTTGTGCGAGCCTTCACAGGTTAAAATTATTAAAACAGACTATGGTGTTCAATACTTCATATCTATTTATAACACAGATACACATATAGCCTCTTTTTATATCTTAAGATGCAGCGATTGTAGCTTAGGCTCAGCCCCATTTTGTATTCTGACTTGCGTCTCTTTATGTTATAAACTTTGAACACTGTTACTATCAAAGAGTTCTGGGATAGTTTTTCCCCATGTTGTACTTCATTTTAGTGGTAAATTTGTTGCTGATAAGTTTTAAAAAAAGTTTTTATAAAAAAAAAAGAAAAAATGATGAATCTTGACATTTTCGAAATTAGAAATCATTACATTTTCAGGCAGATAGATTACCACCAATAAATTGCTGATAACATTTCCATGTGTTACTTACATTTTTCATAATTTTTGAAATGTCGGATAATTATTTTGATCCATATCCGGAGATGTACAGAATTGACTATTTTGGGTATAAATACAGTTTGAAAAAATTTTACATATTAGAATCAAAACCCCCTACATAAAACACCAATTTCAAATCTGCAACGCTCAAGCTATCAGAAACAGCTTTAGGAAGATGTTAACCCTTGAGTCTTCATAGTAATTGAATCAAAAATGGGAGGTGAAATTTAGATAGGCCAAATTGTGATGGTTTAATACATGCATCTCTCCCTAAAATTAGGCATTTCCAAAGATTAAAAAGAGAAAAAACCCACCATACAATTTGTCTACAATTCTCCCGGTACAGAGACCCCCCTCACGTGGTGTCGTGACTGTTTTTATGGGCGTACAGGGAGGCGCAGAAGGAAGGAGCACCCATTGCGGATGAGATTGTTTTTCAGTCGTACCATTTTGGGGTTGGCATCGCCTGTTGTTGAAAATTTAGGAAAATTATTTTGAGGGCAGGAGTGAAGAGCATAAATTCTCACTGGATTGTTTACTTTTTTTTTTTTGGTGTTCACCATATAGCCCAATAATTATGTTATCTTTATTGTATGGGTCGAATGATTACGGGGATACCATACATGAATTATTTTTCTTACGTTTACAAAAATTTGTCAAATAAAACCCTAATGTGGAAAAAATCTAGCATTTTTGCATTGCCGTCTTCCAAGTGGCATAACATTTTTACATTTTTGGCTATGGAGCTGGTTGATGCCTGTTTTGTGGGAATGTTGTACTTGCACACAGTACTGCTCTGGAGTACATATGTGTTTTTGATCATTTTTTAGCATTTTTGTGGGATTGAATAGGTAAAAATCATAATTTTTGAAGGGTTTATAACAGTTTTTTTTTAACGGCGTTATCGTGCGGTTTCAATAATATTTACTTTTATCTACGGGTTGTTACAGACTCGTGTGATACATATAGTATGGGGTTTGTGTTATTATCTAGAATTTTTTTTTGCGTTATAGGTCTCTTAATATGTGATGGGGCTTATGGACATTTTTACGATTTCTTTATTGTTTTTTGAATAACCTTTGTCTAAAACTTTGTTTTTTTGTGTTCAAAAGTAGGCACCTCGGCTAATACTTGGTCCGCATTATACTTGAGTATGTATGACAGATCCATGTACTTTCAGCAATCATCAGGCTACGGAAGCCGTAGAGAACCAAACATTCATAGAGCAAGAGTGGTAAAAGCATGATAAACAGAGCAAGTCATCGGTACTCGGAAAGCGCAAGTACAAATTTTCTAAGCAAGTATAATGAAAAATTGGTGGACTATATAAAATTTGAAAATACTCAAAAAAAATTATCCAATCTGAGTAAAGTACAACTAATTGTCCAAAAATAACATTTGGAAAGTCACAAACAGAGCATATAAATGTCGCCAAAGAAAAGGTCTTTGCTCCAGAGTTATTGAAGATCTTCTTTACAAACGGCACAGGAGAGTCTTTTCCAATTAAATAGATGAGGATGACCTGCGGTTCTATTTTTGTGTATATCTAATCAACTGTTAATGTTCACCCCTATGTATTGATGGCACAACTCAATCCCTGAAAGTGAGACCAAAGGACACAGGCAAAAAACGTATATAGAATTTTACAACCAAAGTTTTCTAGACATTTGCCAACCATAAATAAAATGATTTTAGCGTGTATTAACCCCTTCCCGACATTTGACGACTATTACTGCATGTGGGAGGTTGCGTTCCCGCCAAAGTGCAGTTAAAAGACGTCAAGCTTGGCGCCCGGCTCCTAAACGGAGCCGGCGCCAGAATCTGCGGGTGTCGGCTATATTATAGCCGACACCTCCGCCTCTAACACCTGCGATCGGAGATTTCTCCGATCGTGGGTGTTAACCCATAACACGCCACGGTCGCGCAGAGCTCGGCCTATCAGGGGCATTTAGGTGAATTACATCTGGTATTACCCTGTATTAGGTGAAGAATAGCTGAACAAGCGATCAGTGGACGCTTGTTCAAGCTAACCTGTTAAAGTAAAGAAAAAAGTAAAAAAACACTAATTAACACACTTTGAAAAAAAAAAGAATTAAATTTTAAGTTCAAAATACCTAAACACAAAACATTCCCTATACACATCTTAATACCCCACATATTTGGTATCGCCGCGTTCCGTAACAATCTGTACAATAAGGCAGAAACATATGGAAAACCGTACAGTGAACGCACGAAAAACAAATGCGAAAAACTCGCCAAACATGTAAATTTTCATAAAATCCCTTCACAAAATGTTCCAAAAGTGATCAAAAAAGTTATGTGCACAAATGGACCACTGAAAAGGACAAACTCAACACGTTAAAAAATAAGCCTTAAACCAGCTCTTGTCAACAAAAAAAATTAAAGTTAATATCCGAAAAGATGGCGATGCAAAATCAAATGAATTTCTTTGTATTCGTTTTTTTTCCTGAAAATTGTAAAATATATAAAAAACTATATAATGAGGTACACCGCTAATCGTTGTGATCTATAGAATGAAAATATTATAGTAATTTTATAGTGTACGTGTGTACGACCCCCAAAATATACAAAACATAGAAACCCAAAAATGACATTTTCTTTTCCTTCCATACATTAAAAGAGTTAATAAAATGTCATCAAAAAGCTACCGACCCACTAAAAGAGTATTTGTAAAGTGCATCTCATGTCGCAAAAAAATAAGCCCTTATGTCCAAATGCCAAAAAAAAAAATATGTATAGCCAATAAAAAGTGACAAGAAATCTGTCTGAACGGCGCAGACTCCCCCCTCAATGCCTGGCCAGTGTGCCCATACAGCAGGTTGACCACCACATATGGGGTGATTGTTACACTCAGGAGAGATTGGTGTCAAATTTGTGGAGCATTTTGGTATTTTATCCACTGAGAATTTGTACATTTTATGAAAAACACATTAATTTAGTAAAAAAAAATAATTTCAAAATTGCATCTGATTTTGTTTTAACCCTGTAGACCAATAAAGGGTTGTTTAAACCATAAAAGTTGTTTTACGTATGGTGATGGGGTTGTAGTTTCTATAATGGGAATTTATTGGGTTTACTTTTATTTAGGCTTCTCAAAATGACTTCAAACCTGAGCAGGGGCCTCAATAGCAGGATTTTGCTTTTTTTACATGAAAATGTGAAAAATTGCACCTGACAGTTTAAGCCCCATAAATCTTACAAAAATGATAGTATGTATAACAAAACACGGAGGTATAATAGAAGACATTCGGTGTGATGTTGTTATACGTTGTGGTGTTATGATAGTGTGGGAAAAAGTAGAACATTTGAATTTCGAAATTGAGAATGTTTCCAAATTTTCACCAAATATCTGATTTTCTCATAAATAAATGCGAAACATACCACCAGATTTTTTTAACTAACATGAAGTACCAAATGTGTCACGAGAAAAACAATTTCAAATCACTTGAGTATATAAAGCATTCCAAAAGTTATAACCACTTATAGTGACACAGGGCAGATTTGAAAAATGGGCCTTGTCAGGAAGTGTGAAAAGTGGCTTCGGCTGAAAGGAAACCTTTAACTTGAAATGGTAGGTGTAAGATGGCAAATACCGAGCCACCAGCTCATTTTTGTTATTGTCTCCAAACCGCTGTATCGCGGTTAAACACTTTTTAATCTTTATACTCGGAAGTAGCTTCAGCGCACCAAGCGCGACGGACTTCCTATGTGGTCGTGCGCTTGGTGTGCCGAGTGCTTCAGATATAAAAGATTAAAAGGTCTAAACGCGATACAGAGATTTAGGACATAACGACAATAAGCTCCGGCACCAGTTCACCCTGAGCTGGTGCTCGGTATTGCATCTTACACCTACCATTCAAAGTGCTAGGTTTCCTTTAAGATTATCAAGATCGAACAATTCTGCCTAGAATTTCCGTCTGTGCATCGGCTTTGAACAAAAAAGAGTCATATTGGATTATTGGCTGCATACCCCAACACCCAGAAGGACTAAATGGGTTGTCATTTAAAGCAGTAATTGAAGTAATATTTGCCTAGAAAATGAACTTTTCCCCCAAAACACATTTCAATTCATTTGAGGCTGCCTTAAAAGGAGCACAACATCGTTTCAGTGATGCTCCATTAACACAGTGTGGGTGTGATAAGGACAGGGCTGGAGATTCCAATCTGTCATGAATAAGACAAACTAAAATCACACCATGGACACTTTAAAAGGAGGCGTGGTGCTTGCAAATAATCGTTTCTCTTCTGTTAACCATGGTTTCTCTAAAGAAACACGTGCCGTCATCTATGCACCTGCACAAAACTGGCCTAACAGGAAGAGAAGAGTATCGCAGCTAGAAGATTGCACATCAGTCAAACACCTATCCCATCATCAAGGAATTTCAAGGAGAGAGGTTCATTGTTGCCAAAAAGGATCCAGGCAGGCCCAAGAAGGAACAGCAAGCACAGGACCTCTCTTAAAAGCGTTCAGCTTCGGGATCGGGCTACCAGCAGTGCAGAGCTTGCTCAGGAATGACAGCAGGCAGGGGTGTGAGTGCATCTGCACG
This sequence comes from Engystomops pustulosus, assembly GCA_019512145.1. Taxonomy (NCBI): domain Eukaryota; kingdom Metazoa; phylum Chordata; class Amphibia; order Anura; family Leptodactylidae; genus Engystomops; species Engystomops pustulosus. The sequence goes on along the minus strand of CM033642.1, from coordinate 177,053,399 downwards.
CACTGTGAGCGGAGACTCTTGGAGCAAGGCCGGGTGTCAAGAAGGGAGCACAAAGAAGCCACTTCTCTCCAGAAAAAACATAGGGACAGACTGATATGGGGAGGGATACCCCCAGTCTTGACTCATACCAACTGTAAAGCATCCTGCAACCATTCATGTGTGGGTGCTACTCAGCCAAGGGAATAGGCGTCTCTCAAGTCTTGCCTAAAAACACACCCATGAGAAGAATGGTACCAGAAGTCTCCGCCAAGGCAACTCTCCCAACCGTCCAAGAGCAGTTTGGTGATCAACAATGCCTTTTCCAGCATGATGGAGCACTTGCCATAAGCAAAGGTGATAACACAAATGGCTCAGGAAACAAACAGAGATTTTGGGTCCATGGCCTGGAAACTCCCCAGATCTAATCCATGAGAACTTGTGGTCACTCATCAGAGACGGGTGACAAACCCAAAACACAACAAATTGTGACAAAATGAAATCATTGATGTGCAAGAATGGACTGCTGATCAGTCAGAAATGGCTCAGAAGTTGATTGAGAGCTGCCAAGGAGAATCACAGAGGTCTGAAGAAGAAGGTCAACACTGCAAATATTGACTTGCTGCATTGACTCATTCTGTCAACAAAAGATTTTGTTATCATAATAGGATTGCACTTGTATTTGTAGTGATAAAACATCTGACAAACACACATTAAAAAAACAGAGGGCAACAGATCTTGGGAAAATATAATATTTGGGTCATTCTCAAAATTTTGGCCATGACTTTATATAGAGACTGTTAAGCTGACAGTATGGCATGTTCATTTCAGTTAACTATAAATATACCCCATATAGTTACATCTTTGCATTCTATATTTTACAATCAATTATTTTACATTTCAATTTACATGAGTTAAATCCTATAGTATAGGATTGGTATAGTATGTCTTTTCCACATCAGTAAGTATAGTATAGTATCTTTTCCACATCCAACATCTTTTTTTGTTCATTGTGGACAATTTCATTTTTTTATGCAAATAATTACATTGCATTCTTTTCTCGTGTTGTAATAATGCTCGCATGCGATGGATATATGTATATATTATTATTTTGATATTTCTTATTTGATATTGGTGGATATTATATGTCTGTTATTTATGTGGTGGCAAGATGTTCAAAGTGATGTCTACTTATCAAAAAAATGTATCTACCTGAAATTGAGGTTCAACTCAGAATGTCCTGATGTACTTCTTGTTAGTAAAAGAGGCATACGTTGTATAAAAAGTTAGGTAGTATTGAACATATTTTAATATTTTTAACCAGATCAAGGTCTTGCACAGAGCGGAAACCGTAGTTTTGAGCATTTATTAAATAAACAACACAATATGAAGATTGCGCGCTTGCTTCTTCCTGCTAAAGTCAGTGGATGTCCATACGTCTTTTTCCATGTTTATTTTTCCTATTTCCACTATGATTTTACTTTATTATATTTGTATATTATGTCTCTTTAAAATTGAAAACTATGAAAAACCTTAAATACAAAACAACATTTGGCCATTAGAAGAACAATACCCAAATTATAATGATAGATGTGATAAGTACTCACTGCAGCACTTGCTAACTCATACAAAGCAGCATCAGGATGCAGAGGAGCCCGGGCTGTTTTTTTCCTCACCTTGTTTTTTTTTTGGGGGGGGGGGGGGGGGGCGGGGAGAAAGATGTGAGTCTCGAGGACGGGCAGCTGTGGTGGCTGGGTTGGTCTCGAGTAGATTGGTCTGTAGATGTGCTTAGCTGGGAAGGGGGCTCTTAAGACAATTTTAATAATAATTCTTTATTATATAGCCCACACAGATATGCAGCGCTGCACAAGCATGACAAATGGTCAATGTCCCACTGGCTCACAATACTAAACAACCTAACAGTATATTTTGGAGTGTGGAGGAAACCGTAGTATCCGGAGGAAACCCATGTGAGACACTGAAGGGGTTAACTGTGGATGGGCGGTATGTTTCCCCTAGGTTTTGCTTCTATGCAAGGCCTTAGTGCTGAGGTGGTTTGTCCAGCACCTTGGACACAGGTGATGGGAGCAGCCTAATAGCCTGGATAAAAGGACTCAGCAGAGCTGAGTGGGTTGTCTCTCTGTGGAAGGAGGCTGAGAGGACACAGCTCTGACCTGTGTGTCTGGAGAAGCCACGTGATTTTTGTAGCGTGAGTTAGTGGACTCATTGTATAGTTAGCACCTGAGGGTAGGTTTTCTTTTGTTATTTAAATACCTGATGTAAAGGCGGTTTATTTTTGCTGCAATAACGCAGGCGAGACCTGTTTGGACTGTATCCTGGTGTCCCTGTCTTGAAACTGCATCCTAGCACCCCGCTCCCACGGTCTTACTGGCCAAATCCCCACATATGGTGGAGGATGCGGGCAGTTCAAAAGACATACACCCGACAGGCTCGCTACATCCGCAAATTGCATGGCCTGGGTGAAAGCCAGCAGGCAAAGTGCAGGATAAAGCCCAGATGGAGGACTTTATTAAAGCCATGCTCCTGAACAGGAGGAGGATCCCGCCAGCAGCAGGAGGAGGCAGAGCTAATCGGCAACAGCAGCAGGAAGAGTCCCTGGCTATCGGCAGCTGCAGCAAGCCATATCCAGCAGCAGGAGGAGAGCAACCGCCAGCAGCAAGCCATGTTTCAGCTGCGGAGGAGAGGTCCCGCCAGCAGCAGGAAGAATCCCGAGCCATGTTCACAGCTGTTGATGGAGAAGTTTCTGCATGATGGCAGCAACCGCAGGCGACGACTGCTGAGGGTCCCGTACTGGTTGCAGGGGTAACCCGTGTGTGGTCCACAGGCTTTGCAAAAAATGGCGAGACCACGACGTGGGAGGCTATCTCACGGTGTTCGGAACGAATAGCTAGCGAGAGGATTACCGGTGAGCCGTGGGGCAGATGTCCTGGCACCGTTCCTGACCGGCGAGTCGCAGAGGCTTATACGACCTAAGTGATACGGAGGCCCGTAAGTACCCCCAGCTCTAAAGGCGGAGATTCTGGCTCGTCTTGGGGTCACCGTTCAGTCCGCTCCAGCCGGGTCACCAGTGGGCTTACTCAGAAAAGTTACCCCCACGCTCCCAAATGCATGACCTGATCCATCTGGTCCGGAAGTGGCTGCAACCAGAGGACTGCACCCCGCACAGATGTTAGAGAGAGTGGTCCTCGACAAATTCACCCGTTCTCTGCCCTCTCGGCTCCAGCGGTGGGTTGGGAGGCCGGGCCCCACAAAAGCTGAGGATCTTGTGTCCCTTGTAGAGAGGTATCGGGGCTACGGAGGACCTTCTACTTACTCTCCCTCACGAAGCAGTGCCAGTGACAGGGTCACCAAACAGCCGGTAGAGATGCTACTGCGGAAAAGGGGAGACATGTCAGGTGGGAGGGGGTTCATTGGGGGGCGTGGATACCCAGAAACCCAGTGAGGCTCGTGACAGAGGTCATGGCCGTATCCAGTGCTGGCGGTGTTCCACTGACAGTGGACAGTTGGCAGCAATATGGCCCATTTCATGACACCGCCAGCACTGGATACGGCCATGACCTCTGTCACGAGCCTCACTGGGTTTCTGGGTATCCACGCCCCCCCAATGAACCCCCTCCCAACCTGACATGTCTCCCCTTTTCCGCAGTAGCAGTCTTACCGGCTAACGGGTTGGGAGTTTTAGTTCTCCACCTGAAAATGCGCTTCTTTACTTCCGTTTCCGCGAGGCTTTCGGCCCTCTCCCGTTGGACCAGTCACTGAAATTCCACTTGCTATATACTTCAGACCCCAGAGATCAGGTCCCCGAGGAGAGATGTGTGTTGTATGCTGAGAGCTGACCATCCTCTGCTGTATGAGACTCAAGTCACAGCAGCCACTGCTGCGCTCCCCATAAGCTCACTGCACGCGTCCCACTCCCAGATACGATGTCTGCGCACTGCCCCACTATCCCATACAAACGGTATATAGCGTTTAAGCATACAAATGTTTGATTGACAGTGTCATTCAGAACATTGTCCATCTGGTGGTGGCCCCCGCCTATAATCGGCCTGCGTTGCCAGGGTGCCACAACACCATTTAGCAGTATTTAAATTTCAATAGGGAAGGGATTAGTTAGAAAAGTGCAATCAAAGCATAGACTGGCCACTAAAACTTAACTCTGCTAGTCAATTTAAAAACACTTCTATCTACATATATACTATAAATCGCATAACCACTTAAAATGGAGCATCTTACCAGGTGGAGTGTCGGGCTTCGATGGATATCATTGAGAGACCTAAGGGGGTAAATCTGTCTCTCCCTAACACTTAGTCCCTACTGCCCCAATGCTCCCGTCCTGAAAGACAGTACCCTAAGTCGTCCCTAGACCAGTGGTACTGTTATCCCTAAAGGTACAACCAAAGGAAGTGCTCCCCGTCCCTCCCTTCCCTACAGCGTTTCATCACCATTCACGATGAATCATCAGGGGACTAGTGAGGACTGAACAAAAAACCAGGGGGGAGAAAATAGTAAATCTGGGGGGCTAGGAATACTGATATAGGCCACAGCAGGCTTCCATGGTGCTTCCCCAGAGATGGTCCAGGTCCACCTTTTCTAGTGGTATACCTGGCTAGTGAGTCTTTAGTTGTTTACAGTATATATTATATAGAAATGGTTTTAAATGACTAGGAAAAGTTACAGTTTTAAGTGGTCAGTCCTTGCTTGATTTATTATTCCCGTGTGTAAGGACAAATTTAGTGCAGATTGCACGGGATTCGGATATTTTGTGATAAGTAGAAAAGTGGCAAGATAAAAATATACTTTTTTAACTATTAAATATACAGAAACTCACAATTAAAATTACTCATAGGGCACACAGTGTTAGGGCTTGGTGGCAGCCGTTCCAATGTACACAAACTAAACCCTGTTCTTTATATGTGTACTGTCGTAATGTGGTTAGCAGGGAAAGTAAATTATACTATTATGAGCGGGGATAAGACCAAATGCGACCAAACAACAAGAGAGCTTTGTAAACATAAAATATCTATTTTATTCAAAAATACACATTAAAACATATGAACCACTTCAAGAGGGATTCCTGAAAGTCGAAAGTGTGAAGGGAACAGACAGTGTCCCAGATGGATATGCGACAGACACAGAGAACATGGCCCCTATCCTATTTATGCCTCAAAAAGTGTGCCAAAGAGCGTATCAAAAGTGTATATGTCCGAAAATGAGACAACTATTGGAGACAAGGTGACCCATATGCTATAGACGTTACAGTACAGTCTCCCGGAAGATACCATCGTACTAGTGAAAAAGTCAAAAAAGCAGGCCACCACTACCCAGGCATTGTGTAAAGGGCACAGAGGCAATTGAGGGAGGGCCACAGGAACAGGAATAAGACCAAACTTTTACATTGACATAAACATATTGTGAATTAAAATTGAAAATCGTAAAATTCTACATTTGCTAAATTTATTTCTAAATGACAAATTGTTGCATACCTGGTTATTTACATGTTTAAAGGGCGATTAACTGAATTTTAGTGGAAATTGTCAATGTCACGCAGTAACAGAATATAAACGGTAAAATTGTGGATTTTGGGATTTAACCCCGCCAGTGAGAGGAAGTTTATTGTGTTTTCCATGCTTCTTCTACTGCTATGATAATGAATGGTTATCATAGTTTATACGGTTTAAAAAAAAGACACGTGTCCACCAAGTTCAACCAAGGAAGGGATTGGATGAGGAAGGGATTTAGGGAACCGTTTATATATTCATAACTGTCAAAGTTATTTGGGTGTAAAAAAAAAACGTAGGTCACTCAGCGTGCCTTAACCCAAGTGAGAGGAAGGTATGGTTTTTCTATTTCTTCTTTAATGCTATAAGAATGGCCTGACTGGTACTGAACACCCAGAGCACCTTTAACCACAGTAAGTGGAAGGGTTTGTGGTTTTTTTTCATTGCTACTTTAGTTCTCTATATGCATAACTGGGTCTAATAATAATTAATAATTGTATATTCTGCCACGGGCCCCACCATCTATTACTGCTGTGGTTAAAATAAAATCTTGTACTCACCTCTGGCTCCCGCGTCTTCATCCTTCTTGCCGCGGGGGCAGAAGAGGTGCGCGGCCGCGTGATGAAGTATTCACGTTGGCGCGCATTCAAGTTCAAAGAGCGATGTGCAGCGGGTTGTTCTTCCGGCCACATCGCTCTAAATAGTGCTTGTGCGGCCGGAAACGGCCACATCGAGCACTATAGTATTGGGGCAGGAGCTTCCTGTCAGAATGGACGAGGCCCCTGCTACAAATGTGTGTCGTCCCGGGCCCATGGTGGCACGAGTAAATTGTCATTGGTGCTATTGGAAGCGCCAGGCCGGGCCTCAGCAAAATGGTCCCGGTCACGCGTGGTGCTCTTATAGCGCCAGTCCGGCTCTGGGGGTCGGGACAGGCGCCCACAGGGGAATACCCCAGCCCCCGCCAGGCCAGTCCGACACTGCATGGTATACAGTTTCTAATGTTAGGAGGCTAAAGGACATGAGATGATGTCACCCTGGTCACATAACATTAGGCCATGCCCCCTGACTTGCTCTAGATACCAGGCAAGTTTTATAATTCTGATTTTATGGAGATGTGAAGGAAACAATTTTAGATTAAAGGGTATTCCCATGAGTTTCTTAAAATTCAGGATAACAAAATAACACTTTCTCCAATTCACAGTTGGCCAACAAAAAAAATGCATTTCACAGATATATTCAAACCTGTCAATCCTGGGTGTACAGTCAATTCATTTCCCTTGTTTTCCACCCTGGATATTCTGACTTTAGGGTCGGCAGCCATCTTGTTTTTCTGTATGAAGCTGAGCTTTTCTCTGCTCTCGGTCTTTAGCCTGCACCCTTGAATTCCAGTATGAGCTCATCACACACACGACTTTCTGGAGGCAAAGAACTGCAGCAGCGCAAAGGAAAGCTACAAGCTACAGGCAGAAAGTTTTTATCCATGGACGGGAGAGAGGACATCAAATCTGGTAGTGTGTTTGTGACAGTGCAGAGATGTTGCAGGGCTGAGTGTGTAATTGTGTGATATATGCATCTCATCATATTTATATGTGTCTGATACTAGCACAATGCTCAGAAGGAAAAATTAAACTAATACACTCACCGGCCACTTTATTAGGTACACCTGCTAGTAACGGGTTGGACCCCCCTTTGCCTTCAGAACTGCTCAATTCTTCGTGCATAGATTCAACAAGGTGTGGAAGATTCCTCAGAGATTTGGTCATATTGACATGATGGCATCACACAGTGCCAACAGATTGTCGGCTGCACATCATGATGCGAATCTCCGTTCCACAGATCCCAAAGATGCTCTATTGGATTGAGATATGGTGACGTGGAGGCCATTTGGAGACCGTGAACTCATTGTCAGTTCGAGAAACCAGTCTGAGATGATCCGCTTTATGACATGGTGCATATCTGCCTGAAAATAGCCATAGATGTTGGGTAACTTGTGGTCAATAAAGGGATGGACATGGTCAGCAACAATATCAGGTAGGCTGTGGCGTTGCCAACGATGCTCAATTGGTACCAAGGGCCCAAAGAGTGCAAGAAAATATTCCACCACCATGGCACACCACACCGCCTGAACCGTTGATACAAGGCAGGATGGATCCATGCTTTCATGTTGTTGACGCCCAATTCTGACCCTACCATCCGAATGTCGCAGCAGGAATTTGAGACTCATCAGACCAGGCACTTTTTTCCAATCTTTACTGTCCAATTTCGATGAGCGTGCAAATTGTAGCCTCAGTTTCCTGTTATTAGCTGAAAGGAGTGACACCCGGTGTGGTCTTCTGCTGCTGTAGCCCATCTGCCTCAAAGTTCGACGTACTGTGCTTCAGAGATGCTCTTCTGCCTCTTGGTTGTAACGGGTGTCGTTGAGTCACTGTTGCCTTTCTATCAGCTCGAAACCAGTCTGCCCATTCTCCTCTGCACCTCTGGCATCAACAAGCATTTCCGCCCGCCGAACTGCCGCTCACTGGAAGTTTTTTTTTCGGACCATTCTCTGAACCCTGAGATGGTTGTGCTGAAAATCCCAGTAGATCGCAGTTTCTGAAATAAACAGATAAGCCCTTCTGGCACCAACAACCATGCCACGTTCAAAGGCACCAAATCACTTTTCTCCATACTGATGCTCGGTTGAACTGCCGGAGATGTCTTGACCATGTCTACATGCCTACAATGCGTGAGTTGCTGCCATGTGATGGCTGATTAGAAATTAGTGTGAACGAGCAGTTGGACCGGTGTACCTAATAAAAGTGGCCGGTGGAGAGTATAAATCTGTACCCTGATATCTAACACATTGTCAGCACAACTATCTCACAGCATACAGGGATCATAATGTGTCTGCTTAGAGAGTCCCACCCACATCTCAAAACAGCATAAAACTGAGTAAAATGTAAGAAAGGGAAAAAAATGATCTTTATTGTGTAAACATCACTAGAGGGGTTGACATTTGATAATTTCTTTTGTGGCAAACCCCATTTAGTTAAAAGGCTCATGGGAACCTGTCACAAGCTGTATATGTGAAAAATGTGACAGGTTCCCTGTTAACGGCATTTTTGTTATGTCTTATTTGGTCAGGGCAACTGTCCTGTTATTGTCACCATATTTCAGCCCTCAAACCTTTACTATCCATATGTTACAGCTATTTTTGGTGTTAAAATTTGTGTTCCTTTACTTATCATGGGTCAAAGTTCAGCCTGAGATCCAGTCCTGAACCAAATTTTAAAAACAAAACTTTGACCAAGCCACTCATCACTATTATAAGTATAGGTCCTACACCTGTTAAGTCATTTCAGAGAATTATATGTCTATGCGAAGGGCTATGGACCAGATGCTGAAAAACATCAAAGGGTAGAGGGGAAACCAAAGGAAAGCACACGCAAATGTAGAGTGTAATGTAAAGTCTTTATAAAGATGGTAATGTGCTCACCTTAAAAGAGTCTTGGGTATTTGGCATATAAAAGGTATATTGTCTGTAGAAGTTCAGCATGCAATGAGGATTCACAACGGAGCCAGTACCATAGTGAGAGCATGATAGGAACATTGCTGAAAATACGTGTTTCGGCTTTGTGCAAGAGCCTTCACAGGTTAAAATTATTAAAACAGACATATGGTGTTTCAATACTTCAATCTATTTATAAACCGATACACATATAGCCTCTTTTATATCTTCAGATGCAGCGATTGTAGCTTAGGCTCAGCCCCATTTTTTGGATTCTGACTTGCGTCTCTTTATTGTATAAACTTTGAACACTGTTACTATCAAAGAGATTCTGAGATAGTTTTTCCCATGTTGTACTTCATTTAGTGGTAAATTTGGCTGATAAGTTTATAAAAAAGTTTTATAAAAAAAAGAAAAAAATGATGAATCTTGACATTTTCGAAATTAGAAATCATTACATTTTCAGGAGATAGATTTACCACTCAATAAATTGCTGATAACATTTCCATGTGTTATTACATTTTTCATAATTTTTGAAATGTGGATAATTATTTTGATCCATATCCGGATTTACAGAATTGACTAGTTTGGGTATAAATACAGTTTGAATAAAATTTTACATATTTTAGAATCAAAACCCCCACATAATACACCAATTTCAAATCGCCACCGCTCAAGCTATCAGAAACAGCTTTAGGAAGATGTTAACCCTTGAGTCTTCATAGTAATTGAATCAAAAATGGGAGGTGAAATTTAGATAGGCCAAATTGTGATTTTGGTTTAATACATGCATCTCTCCCTAAAATTTAGCATTTCCAAAGATAAAAAGAGAAAAAACCCACCATACAATTGTGCTACAATTCTCCCGGTACAGAGACCCCCCTCACGTGGTCGTGACTTTTTTATGGGCGTACAGTGAGGCGCAGAGGAAGGAGCACCCATTGCGGAATGAGATGCTTTTCAGTCGTTACCATTTTGGGGTTGGCATTGCTGTTGTTGAAAATTTAGGAACTTATTTTTGAGGGCAGGAGTAGAAGAGAATAAATTCTCGACTGGATTGTTTACTTTTTTTTTTTTGGTGTTCACCATATAGCCCAATAAATCATGTTATCTTTATTGTATGGGTCGATAGATTAGGGGATACCATACATGAATATTTTTTCTACGTTTACAAAAATGTCAAATAAAACCCTAATGTGGAAAAAATCTAGCATTTTGACATTGCCGTTTCCAAGTGGCATAACATTTTTACATTTTTGGCTATGGAGCTGGTGATGCCTGTTTTGTGGGACATGTTTACTTGCACCAGTATCATTTGGAGTACATATGTGTTTTTGATCATTTTTCTAAGCATTTTTGTGGGATTGAATAGGTAAAAATCATTATTTTGAAGGGTTATAACAGTTTTTTTTTGAACGGCGTTCATCGTGCGGTTCAATAATTATTTACTTTTATTCTACGGGTTGTTACAGACTCGGTGATACATATACGTGGGTTTGTGTTATTATCTAGACTTTTTTTTTGCGTTATATGTCCTTTTATGTGATGGGGTATATGGACATTTTTACGATTTCTTTATTGTTTTATTGAATAACCTTTGTCTAAAACTTTGTTTTTTGTGTTAAAAATTAGGCACCGGCTAATACTGGTCCGCAATATACTGCGAGTATGTATGACAGATCCATGTACTTTCAGCAATTCACAGGCTACGGAAGCCGTGAGAACCAAACTTATTCAAGAGCAAGAGTGGTAAAAGCATGATAAACAGAGCACGTCATCGGTACTCGGAAAGCGCAAGTACAAATTTTCTAAGCAAGTATAATGAAAAATTGGTGGACTATATATAAATTTGAAAATACTCAAAAAAAATTATCCATATCTGTAGTAAGTACCAACTAATTGTCCAAAAATAACATTGGAAAGTCACAAAAGAGCATATAAATGTCGCCAAAGAAAAGGTCTTTGCTCCAGAGTTATTGAGAGCCTTCTTTACAAACGGCACAGGGAGTCTTTTCCAATTAAATAGATGAGGATGACCTGCGGTTCTATTTGTGTTGTATATCTAATCAACTGTTAATTGTTCACCTATGTATTGATGGCACAACTCAATCCGGAAGGTGAGCCAAGGACACAGGCAAAAAACGGATATAGAAATTTACAACCAAAGTCTTTTAGACATTTGCCAACCATAAAAAAAATGATTTTAGTGTATTAACCCCTTCCCGACATTTGACGACTATTACTGCGTGTGGGAGGTGCGCCGTTCCGCAAAGTGCAGTAAAAGACGTCAAGCTTTGGCGCCGGCTCCTAAACGGAGCCGGCGCAGAAATCTGCGGGTGTCGGATATATTATAGCCGACAACCCCTCTAACACGAGCGATCGGAGATTTCTCGATCGTGGGTGTTAACCCATAACACGCCACAGTCGCGCAGAGCTCGGCCTATCAGGGGCATTTAGGTGATATTACATCTGTTTACCCTGTATTAGGTGAAGAATAGCGTTGAACAAGCGATCAGTGGATCGCTTGTAAGCTAACCTGTAAAAGTAAAGAAAAAAAGTAAAAAAACCCAACTAAACACACTTTGAAAAAAAAAAGAATTAAATAAAGTCAAAATCCCCTAAACACAAACATTCCCTATACACATCTAATACCCCACATATTTGGTATCGCCGCGTCCGTAACAATCTGTACAATAAGGTCAGAAACATTATTGGAAACCGTACAGTGAACGCGTAAAAAACAAATGCGAAAAACTCGCCAAAAATGTAAATTTTCATAAAATCCTTCACAAAATGTTCCAAAAGTGATCAAAAAAGTTATGTGCACAAATGGTACCACTGAAAAGGACAAACTCAACACGTAAAAAATAAGCCTTAAATACAGCTTTGTCAACAAAAAAAATTAAAGTATATCTCCGAAAAGATGGCGAGCAAAATCAAATGAATTTTTTGTATTCGTTTTTTTTCCGTAAAATTGTAAATATATAAAAAACTATATAAATGAGGTATCACCGTAAACGTTGTGATCTATAGAATGAAAATATTATAGTATTTTAGAGTGTACGGTGGTACGACCCCAAAATATACAAAAAAATAGAAACCAAAATGACATTTCTTTTCCTCCATACATTAAAGAGTTAATAAAATGTTCATCAACAAAGCTACCGACCCACTAAAAGAAGTATTTGTAAAGTGCATCCATGTCGAAAAATAAGCCCTTATATGTCCAAATGCCAAAAAAAAAATATTGTATAGCCAATAAAAAGTGACAAGTGATAATCTGCTCTGAACGGCGCAGCTCCCCCTCAATGCCTGGCACATGTCCCATACAGCAGGTTACCACCACATATGGGGGATTGTTACACTCAGGAGAGATTGGGTGTCAATTTTGTGGAGCATTTTGGTATTTTATCCCCTGAGAATTTGTACATTTTATGAAAAAAAACACATTAATTTAGTAAAAAAATAATTTCAAAATTGCATCTGATTTTGTTTTAACCCCGTAGACCAATAAAGGGTTGTTTAAACCATAAAGTTGTTTTACGTATGTTGAGGGTGTAGTTTCTATAATGGAGTAATTTATGGGTTTACTTTTATTTAGGCTTCTCAAAATGACTTCAAAACCTGAGCAGGGGCCTCAATAGCAGGATTTTGCTTTTTTTAATGAAAATGTAAAAATTGCACCTGAACGTTAAGCCCATAAATCTTACAAAAATGATAGTATGGATAATAAAAAACACGGAGGTTAATGAAAGAAGACATTCGGTGAATGTAGTTATTTACGTTTTTGGTTGTTATGATACGTGTGGAAAAAGTAGAACATTTGAATTTCGAAAATGTAGAATGTTTCCAAATTTTCACCAAAATCTGATTTTCTCATAAATAAATGCGAAAAACATCACCAGAATTTTTTTAACTAACATGAAGTACAATGTGTCACGAGAAAAACAATTTCAAATCACTTGAGTATATTAAAGCATTCCAAAAAGTTATAACCACTTATAGTGACACAGGGCAGATTTGAAAAATGGGCCTTGTCAGGAAAGTGTGAAAAGTGGCTTCGGCTTAAAGGAAACCTTAAACTTGAAATGGTAGGTGTAAGATGGCAAATACCGAGCACCAGCTCATTTTTGTTATTGTCCCAACCGCTGTATCGCGGTTTAAACACTTTTTAATCTTATATCGGAAGTAGCTTCAGCGCACCAAGCGCGACGCATTCCTATGTGGTCGTGCGCTTGGTGTGCCCGAAGTGCTTCAGATATAAAAGATTAAAAAGTGTCTAAACGCGATACAGAGATTTAGGACAATACGACAATAAGCTCCGGACCAGTTCACCTGAGCTGGTGCTCGGTATTTGCATCTTACACCTACCATTCAGTGCTAGGTTTCCTTAGATTATACAGATCGAACAAATCTCCTAGATATTTCCGTCTGTGCATCGGCTTTGACAAAAAAGAGTCATATTGGATTATTGGCTGCATACCCCAACACCCAGAAGGACTAAGAGGTTGTCATTTAAAGCAGTAATTGAAGTCAATATTTGCCTGAAATGAACTTTTTCCCCCAAAACACATTTCAATTCATTTGAGGCTGCCTTAAAAAGGAGCGCTAACATCGTTTCAGTGATGTCCATTAACACAACGTGTGGGTGTTGTAAGGACAGGGCTGGAGATCCAATCGTCATGAATAAGAAAATAAGAACCACTGGACACTTTAAAAGGAGGGTGGTGTCTGGATAATCGTTTCTCTTCTGTAACCATGGTTTCTCTAAAGAAACACCGTGCAGTCATCTCTGCACTGCACAAAAAAGGCCTAACAGAGGAAGAGTATCGCAGCTAGAAGATTGCACATCAGTCAACAACCTATCCCATCATCAAGGAATTAAGGAGAGAGGTTCATTGTTGCCAAAAAGGATCCAGGCGGACCAAGAAGGACCAGCAAGCACCAGGACCGTCCTCTTAAAAGCGTTACGCTTCGGGATCGGGCTACCAGCAGTGCAGAGCTTGCTCAGGAATGACAGCAGGCAGGTGTGAGTGCATCTGCACGCCATGTGAGGCGGAGACTCTTGGAGCAAGGCCTGGTGTCAAAAAGGGCAGCAAAGAAGCCACTTCTCTCCAGAAAAAACATCAGGGACAGACTGATATGGGGAGGGATACCCCCAGTCTTGTCTCATACCAACTGTAAAGCATCCTGCAACCATTCATGTGTGGGGTTGCTACTCAGCCAAGGGAATCGGCTCTCTCACAGTCTAGCCTAAAAACACACCCATGAGTAAGAATGGTACCAGAATGTCCTCCAGAGCAACTTCTCCCAACCGTCCAAGAGCAGTTTGGTGATCAACAATGCCCTTTCCAGCATGTGGAGCACCTTGCCATAAAGCAAAGGTGATGAACTAAATGCTCAGGGAACAAACAGAGATTTTGGGTCCATGGCCTGGAAAATCCCCAGATCTTAATCCCATGAGAAGTTGTGGTCAATCATCAAGAGACGGGTGCGACAAACCAAAACACAACAAATGTGACAAATGAAATCATTGATGTGCAAGAAATGGACTGCTATCAGTCAGGAAATGGCTCAGAAGTTGATTGAGAGCTGCCAAGGAGACACAGAGGTCTGAAGAAGAAGGTCAACACTGCAAATATTGACTTGCTGCATGACTCATTCTGTCAACAAGATTTTGTTATCATAATATGATTGCACTTGTATTCTGTAGTGATAAAACATCTGACAAACACACATTAAAAAAACAGAGGGCAACAGATCTTGGAAAATATAATATTTGGGTCATCTCAAAATTTTTGGCCATGAATTTATATAGAGACTGTTAAGCTGACAGGATGTGCATGTTCATTTCCAGTTATCTATAAATATACCCATTATTTACATCTTCTGCATTCTAATTTTACAATCAATTATTTTACATTTCATATTTACATGAGTAAATCCTATAGGATAGGATTGAGATAGTATAGTCTTTTCCACATCCAGTAATAGTTAGTATAGTTAGTCTTTTCCACATCCAACATCTTTTTTTGTTCATTGTGGACATTTCTATTTTTATTGCAAATAATTACATTGCATTCTTTTTCAGTGTTGTAATAATGCTCGCATGCGATGGTATAATGTATATATTATTATTTTGATATTTCTTATTTGATATTGGTGGATATTATATGTCTGTTATTTATGTGGTGCAAGATGTTCAAAGTGATGTCACTTATCAATAAATGTATCTACCTGAAATTGAGGTTCAAACTACGAATTGTCCTGATGTACTTCTTGTTAGTAAAAAGAGGCTATACGTGTATAAAAAAGTTATGTAGTATTGAACATATTTTAATATTTTAAACCGATCAAGGCTCTTGCACAGAGCGTGAAAACGTAGTTTTAGCATTTATAAATAAACAACAAATATTTGAAGAGCGCTGCTTCTTCTTGCCTAAAGTCAGTGATGTCCATACGTCTTTTTCCATGTTATATTTTCCTAGTGCCACTATGATTTTACTTTATTATATTTGTATTTATGTCTCTTTATAAAATTGAAAACTAATGAAAAACCTTAAATACAAAACAAATTTGGCCATTAGAAGAACATACCAAATATATAAGATAAGATGTGAAGTACTCAATGCAGCACTTGCTAATCATACAAGGCATCAGGATGCAGAAGGAGCCAGGGCTGTTTTTTCCCTCACCTTGTTTTTTTTGTTTTTGGGGGGGGGGGGGGGGCGGGGAGAAAGAATGTGAGTCTCGAGAGTGGCTGTGGGTGGGTTGGTCTCGAGTAGATTGGTCTGTAGTTGTGCTAGCTGGGGAAGGGGGGCTCTTAAGACAATTTAATAATAATTCTTTATTTATATAGCCCACACAGATATGCAGCGCTGAACAAGCATGACAAATTGGTCAATGTCCCACGGCTCACAATCTAAAACATAACAGTATATTTTGGAGGTGTTGGAGGAAACCGTAGTATCCGGAGGAAACCCATTGTGAGACACGAAGGGGTTAACTGTGGATGGGCGGTATGTTTCCCCTAGTTTTGCTTCTATGCAGGCCTTAGTGCTGAGGTGGTTTGTTCCAGCACCTTGAACAGGTGATGGGAGCAGCCAATTAGCCTGGATAAAAGGACTCAGCAGAGCTGAGTGGGTTGGTCTCTCTGTGGAAGGAGCTGAGAGGACACAGCTCTGACCTGTGTGTCTGGAGCAGCCACGTGATTTTTGTTTAGGTGAGTTAGTGACTCATTGTATAGTTAGCACCCTGACGGGTAGGTTTTCTTTTGTTATTTAAATACCTGTATGTAAAGGCTGGTTTATTTTTGCTGCCATAAACGTCAGGCGAGACTGTTTGGACTGTATACTGGTGTCCCTGTCTTGAAACTGCATCCTAGCACACCCGCTCCACGGTCTCTACGGGCCAAATCCCCACATATGGTGGAGGATGCGGCAGTTCAAAAGACTACACCCGACAGGCTCGCTACATCCCAACATTGCATGGCCTGGGTGAAAGCCAAGGCAAAGTGCAGGATAAAGCCAGATGGAGGACTTTATTAAAGCCATGCTCTGCAACAGGAGTGAGAGATCCCGCCGAGCAGGAGGGGCCAGAGCTAATCGGCAACAGCAGAGGAAGTCCCTGGCTATCGGCAGCTGCAGCAAAGCCATGATCCAGCAGCAGGAGGAGAGGCACCGCCAGCAAAGCCATGTTTCAGCGTGCAGGAGGAGAGGTCACGCCAGCAGCAGGAAGAATCCCGAGCCATGTTCCAAGCTGTTGATGGAGAAGTTTCTGGATGATGGCAGCACCGCCGGCGACGACTGCTGAGGGTCCCGTACTGGTCTGCAGGGGTAGGTGGTCCCGGCATCCGCACGGGCTGCGGTACACGAAGGCTTTGCAAAAAATGGCGACGACCGACGACGTGGGGCTTATCTCACGGTGTTCTGAACGAATAGCTGAGCGAGAGGATTTACCGGTGAGCAGTGGGCAGATGTCCTGGCACCGTTCCTGACCGGCGAGTCGCAGAGGCTATACGACCTAAGGGGACGGAGGGCCCGTAAGTACCCCCAGTCTAAAGGCGGAGATTCGGCTCGTCCTTGGGGTCACCGTTCAGTCCGCTCCAGCCGGGTCCACCGGTGGCTACTCAGACAAGTTCCCCCCCGCTCCCAAAGCATGACCTGATCTCATCGGTCCGGAATGGCTGCAACAGAGGACTGCAACCCCGCACAGATGGTAGATAGAGGGTCCCTCGGACAAATTCACCCGTTCGCTGCCCTCTCGGCTGCCAGCGTGGGTGGGCAGGCCGTCCCCCAAAAGCTGAGGATCTTGGTCCGCTGTAGAGGGTCGGGCTACGGAGGACCTTCTTACTTTACCTCTCCCTCACGACAGCTGCGGACAGGTCACCAAACCAGGGCCGAAGCGGCGGTGGCTTGCGTCGGAGGCTCCAATTCGGGCCAGTGGCCACGGGTTGGTAAGGGGGGCGGGATCGCGACGGATTGGTTACTCGGCGCCGGACAGCACGTGGATGGAAAACACAGCGGGGGGGGCGTGGGCTTGTAGGAAAACCCAAGGGGTATTGGGAAAAAACACGAATTGTAAAAAAAATAGTATTGGTGCGCTTGACACGACGTTACCTGCACCTGCGCAACACACGGAGGGTGACCCGTGAACCTGGGCGAAACTTCAAGTCAGCAGCGACCACTTTCTGTGAACATCGGGCGAAATACCTTAGGGAATCCCGGCAGGACCGAATCCTCGACGGAGAACTGCGTGCCCGCTGGAAGTGCCGGGTAAAGGTAATCTGCCCCTATGGTGCTTAAGGAGAGACTGTGACAGTGTTTATATGAATATTGAAATACGATTAAGGAGGTTGTCTTTCAGGATATGGGCCATCAAAGAAGGGGGCAAGTCCTTCAGTTACTTCTTCCTTTAGTACTGTATATATTAGAGTTTTGTGGTGGAGCTAAATCTTAATAGGGCATTCTACCACCAGTGAGGAAAGACTGTATGTAAGAGAGTCTTGAGGGAAACATTCTGTATAAATTGGGGGTGGTTTCAAGGCATGGGGGAGATAAAATCCACCCCAGTGGGCCCCCAACCCGTAGTAAAATATTACCCCAAATATATCAGCAAATATAGACGCAACACTGTCCTTAGCTTGGTATCAATCATAGGTCGCTTGAACTCTGTGGAACGGAATTGAACTAAGGGTGGAGAATATATGCAACATGGTGGGTTGCACACGGATATTCATACACAGTGGTCTAAAAAAAAAAAAGCGATTCCCAGTGCATGCACTCTTAAAATCTAACTGTTATTTATTGCAGGGGAGAACAACATGCCAAAAGGTCAGCTGTGCACTCACGAGAAAAAGCGTCAAGTAACGAGCGATAGACAGGAGGTTCGTATATACATGGGATGCCAAAAGCAATATAGCAATACCCGCAATAGGGAAAAGGTTACAAGGTAAAGTACAGTACCTGGGGATACGTGAGCAGATATAGAAAGGAGTTCCTGGACATGCCTCCAGGAGCTGACTGGATCAGCCGTCCATCACTCGAGTAACTTTAGCTGTACAGGGCTGGGCTGCAGAGAGTTGCTTGTATTTCAATTAATCACAACACAGCAGCAGCCTAAGCCACAGTTCAGACTCACAAAACACAAAGGGAAATTAATGGCACCTAAGTCGCACTATACAGACAAAGAAGGACTTTGGCACAGATGTTACATTCTGTTTTTAATCCCTTAGCGCTCTGCGTCCTATATATCGGACGCTGAGTTGATGCCGGTTCAGCTCAAGATCTGAGCCGAAGCGGCATCGGGGGAAACACAGGGTGCGGCTGTGACTGATAGCCGACACCCCAGTGTTTAACCAGTTAAATGCCGCGGTCAGTGCAACCGCTGCATTTAACTTGCCTGTCTTGTCTTTTCCCCAAGATTAGCCCCACCGCGCCGTTTTCAGGGGGGCGCCGATCGTTGCTATGGCAACCCTGGGGTCCGATCAGGACCCCAGAGCTGCCTGTAAAAACTGCCTGAAAGATGGCGTTTCTGATGTCATCTTAAAGGCACAGTGTCAGCCTAAGCATGTGCATAGGCTGACACTGCTAATACCCTGCAATACATCAGTATTGCAGAGTATTATCATGAATAAGCAATCAGATGATTGCTTGTTCATGTCCCATGGTGGAAACAGTAAAAAAGTAAAAAAAAAAGGTTATTCAATAAAAAATAATCAGTCAGATCGTCCGACGACCCGCACCCCGATTTATGTTGCATGAAAGACAGTGCAGCTGCGCCACAATCTGATCGCATGCGACACAATCCCCAGTTAAATCCCTGTCTCAGCAGCGCAAATCCAACGAAAGTGCGGCCGCGTAGTTAATAAGCCCTGTGGGGATTTGGCCCAGTAGAGACCGTGGGAGCGGGGTGCTAGGATGCAGTTTCAAGACAGGGACACCAGGATACAGTCCAAACAGGTCTCGCCTGCGTTTATTGCAGCAAAATAAAACCAGCCTTTACATACAGGTATTTAAATAAACAAAAGAAAACCTACCCGTCAGGGTGCTAACTATACAATGAGTCCACTAACTCACGCTAAACAAAAATCACGTGGCTGCTCCAGACACACAGGTCAGAGCTGTGTCCTCTCAGCCTCCTTCCACAGAGAGACAACCCACTCAGCTCTGCTGAGTCCTTTTATCCAGGCTAATTAGGCTGCTCCCATCACCTGTGTCCAAGGTGCTGGACAAACCCACCTCAGCACTAAGGCCTTGCATAGAAGCAAAACCTAGGGGAAACATACCGCCCATCCACAGTTAACCCCTTCAGTGTCTCACACCATAAAATAAAGTTAGAAGTTAAGGACCAAAAAGGGCGGCACGGTGTCTGAGTGAGTAGCACTGGGTTCAAATCCCACCCAGGTCAACATCTGCAGAGTTTGTATGTTCTCTCCGTGTTTGCATGGGTTTCCTCCGGGTACTACGTTTTCCTCCAACACTCCAAAACATACTGTTAGGTTGTTTAGATTGTGAGCCCAGTGGGGACATTGACCAATTTGTCATGCTTGTGCAGCGCTGCATAATCTGTGTGGGCTATATAAATAAAGAATTATTATTAAAATTGTCTTAAGAGCCCCCCTTCCCCAGCTAGCACATACTACAGACCAATCTACTCGAGACCCACAAGTAGCCGTTTCATCTCATTCAGGCAACTGCCATTTGAACAAACACTATATTTTGGTTTATGTAAGCCAAAATAAATTATCACATCAAATAACAGTTTTTCATAAGCCATACGCACACTACACCTCATGTATGTACACATTATAGAAAAATTTCTCTTATTGCCGTAGCATCCAAAAAATTTCAGCTTCTCGTTTTTGGTAACAACATTGAAAATGAATATGAATTCTGAATTGGTGCAACAAGCCCCTTGTTCTTTCATTTCCTATTCGATGGAACCAACATTGTGTATAAGCATTCACCAAACCCATAACCGTAAAACAGTAGACAGATCTGTCACTCCTCTCTCTCTCAATAGAAATGTTGTGTAGATCCTAAATCATGCTAGTCTGCTGCAGAATCACATAACTAATTGTAAATAATCCTTTTCTCCGCTCTGTGCAATTATGTTTTGTAATCATAAGTGTAACCATTTAAAAACCATCTTAACACTACCGTCTCTATACCATGCAGAGAGACAGCGACGTACGCAGGCTCCCTGCACTCTCGCTCAAGCTGCTGAAGCTTCTAAGGCGCAATACACGAGATTTGCACAAATTTCTTAAGTGGTTTGGATACCCACAGATCCCCTACATGGCTTCTTTTTTTAAAAACAGGGATCTATTGCTTAAAAAGACAGATTTGGAAAGGGGAATAAAGAGAAACGCTCGTCACTGTAATGGTCTACTAACAGAAAATGTGATAGTAGTTTTTCAACTAAACAAATACTCAATTCACAACATTTCAACAACTATGATTCATCTTAAAAGTTTGTCACATATCCACTTCACATCTATAACACAGGGCGCTTGGTATGTGGTCATAACAGCGCATGTGAGTTTTAAGCTTTTAATGTTCTTCTGTCTTTTTCTCGAGTGTTGCATGTTTAATTACAGGTTCTTGTCTGGTTTGCTCCTTTGTACTTGTATACCTTGCTTGGGGGTTTTTTTTTTTTTTTTTTCCTTTTTATTTCTTCTCTGCTGCCCTGTCTTGTCTCTATGTCTCTACCCAAAGTGCCACTAAAAGGGAGCTGGGTGTTCGATTCCTATTTCCAACCGTCCAAGTGTGGGCCGTCCCTTATTTTCTTAACCCAGGCACAGCACCCAATGTACTTGTCTTCACCTTTAGGACTGCATTACCCCACAGCTTCTCCTACCCCCGACTGTCAATGAAGCTTTGACATTTTGCAGCACTGCCACTGCCCGAGTCTCCCCACTACCAAGGTAGTAAAACTGTGCCAGTCTGCCCATTTAATCTTGTGTTTTGTAACCCCTGTAGTCCGGTTCCTTACACTTGGTGGTCTCCAAATTCTAGGTAAATGTTTCAGGAATTGGTTGATGCAGGAGGGATACACTGCATAAGAAAAAAAAAAAAAAGCATGTGGTAATAAAGATTTAAAGACAAATTAAGTTATTACACATACATATACACTAATACACTAAACTGGTACGTTTACAATCACTGTCCTGATGGCTAATGAAATCGTGAACATTTGCACTGACTGTGATCTGTTTCTGCTGGTCTAAAATTTTAAAACTATGATGAGCACGGTATGGAAACGGAAATAGATGGGCTGTGACCATCATAATAATCACCCAAGTACAGCAGGATAAGTTATTTCATGAGACTGGCAATGCTATTTATCAGAATGTATCTAGTTGCAAAGAGACTAATGTTGGCCGCCATGTATATTTATTTTTGCCTTTACTATGCAATGTTGATAGTGTAATTTCCTCCATCACAAGTTCGAGATGAGTGGATACTCAGCAGAGCATACTTTCCATTTGCTAAGTTTGTCCAACCTACATCACTCCTTTTTCTTCATTCACTGCCAAAGGGGGTTTTAACAACTAGCAATGGTGGGTAAAGAAAACCGTCCCACCCCCCCCCTCTTGGTGTAAATTATTCTTTTCTCCCCTTCTTGTGCCTTCGTATAGTTCCTGCACAACTCCGAGTTTTAAGGTTCCTTACAAAGGAAAAAATGTTTTTAAGATCTCCCCCTCTTCTGCAGCCTATAACACTCCTTGATCAAGTGGGTCAAATGAGATCCCACTTGCCCTTTCAGAGATAGATTTTGGTTCCCGGTACATGTTAGCACATTGGTAATTAAATTTGTTAAAATACCTGCTAACCATTATTCAGTGAGCAGGTTTACTCTCACTGCGAATAGATTGTATCTCACATTTTTTTTTCAATTGTCAGTACATCAACAATCTATAATGTAAATTGTAGTAATCATTGAAAGCCTAAAGATTCACCTGTGAAGCTTTCTCTGCCACAAACATCTGTAATATATTGCAAATAGTGGTAAGGATTACATATTCAACAAAGATTGTGTACACTGGCAGCTGAAAGTTTTCACTTATATAGGATTGTAATACTCAAGATCTACAGTTTTGCAGTGTAGGCCATAAGTATGTTTTAGTAGTACTATTAACCCATATAAGCTTTATTTTCTACTTTGTAAATTGCAGCTATGTTATTGAATAGCTACTTGGGGAAATGATATAGGTGACCTATTAGTAAGGCTTTGCAGGTCACCATTAAGCTCTTGACTTAGTTGTAGATAATTCTAGACATTTTAACAGTCATTACAATTTTACTTTTTTCTCTTCAATTTAAATTTTTTATGCTTTCAGAAGTAAAAAAAAACAAAAAACTTTTGTTTTTTAATTTGGACAACCAGGATCGATTTCCAGCTATGTGCACAATAGAGTGGATCTAAGGCCAACCACAGGTGCAATGCTAGTCTCATTTCAGCGTTGGTGCAAAACCCTATGTGTTTTGATTTCTCATACCACTGGCAGATCAGTGCTCTGCTGCATGAAGCTGTCAAATGATAATGTGTTTTATACATGCATATATATATAGATATAAAAATAAATATATAATGTGTTCATATATGGCAGGGCATTCTGCTCGTGTACGCTTTTCATGTGCTGATTTTTTTATGTAAATAGGTTTTTCTTAATTTGTTTTGAGTTGCTTACACACGAGATCCTGAACTCTTATTTATTTTTTTTTCTATATTGGGGAGACTGTAAGTCTTGGAGACTTTTCTGTTATTTTTATATTAGTCGTTTAAATCCTTCATGCCAGAGACGCTGACATTTGCTGTTACAGTTTGTACTGGAGAATCTCTTGGCAGTGGAATCTTAGCCATATGAAAGTTAGTCTTAACAACTACAGTGCTGGTTGCTAATTAAAAGAAGAGGAATGGTAATGCATTTTGAAATTGCACATGGAGAGTATTTTGGCAGCCGCAGAAGTGTGCAGAATATCACTAGAACCCCAAATCCTTCACATTCCAATACCTCTGACTGGATTCCCAATGACTGTCAAAGAAATCACAACATGTTACAGGCAAGCAAGGCATATTTTAACAGTGAGAAGGGTTTTTTTGATGGCCTCTAATTTCACTTTCAATCATACATTCAGTTACTAACCAATGACAACGTAATCTACAATCAAAATCTTCAGTAGCTGCTATTTGCAATAACGCTTTGAAAGTATACGTTGATGTATATCCTTAGCCTAAAGTTCACTTAGCTGCAAAACCCATGATCCTTTAACCACATAATTATGAATATGGTGTCATATGTATTGTGCAAGTACCCAGTTATCTGCATTCACATCATGTTTAAGCCTTCTGTTGTGAGGACATGTCGGTTGGATTATGAGCACCATGGGATATGCCCGTCCTGTTCCGCAACTGCCCCCCTGAAGAGCTGGAGGATGATTGAACATTGAAGCATTGATGACAAACCCGTGTACTGCGTGCTGACCATTTCAGGTGTCTCCCAAAGTCACGCCCAAGACCGACCTAGACGGTAACTGAAGGGTCATAGGCCGTTATAAGGCTTTGCTGAGTATATACAGTGTTTTCTTTTGGTTGAAACTAAACTGTGGCAACTGAGGCAAGAAGGATGCCTCAATCTGCCACTAATGGATAAGGATACCTTAAAGGAAAACTACCACTTGTGCAGTCTGATTTAACCTTATACTTAGAGGTTAGGCGTTCGTAGTCTGCAACAGAACAGCTTTCATTATAGCCATCATCCCGGAGAAAAAAAACTACTTTAAAATATAGCTAATTTGCGCGGGCGCTCCTTCAATCTACTAATTATGTACACCTCCACTCTTCGATTTCAAAACCCTAAAAAAGCCCCTCCCGTCCCACCCATTTTCCTGAGAGCTGGTGGCGTCAGATGTGGCTGTCTAATAGTGAAATGCAACGCCCATGTGCATGATGATGACATCATCCGGCTCTCGGAAGTCTCCTACATGCGTGGTGTACATTGCTTATAAGCAGCCGCATCTGCCAGATTACTTTCAAAGACTTCTTGATTTCACAATGACATCACCGGCACCGGCCAGAAGGGTAGGAGGCTAGTGAGGGGTACTAATTAGTACATGAAGAGCCCCCGGCCCTAATTAGCTAAGTAGTTTTTCTCCAGGATGACTCTTAACCCCCGACCTGTAAGTTTAAATAGTTTAAATCATTGCACACTAGAAATGGAATCCCATCCCATCAGGGAAATCCAAATGAAGCTACCACATGAAACCACATGAAATTAATATCTTCACAAGAGAAAACATCAAATGGACAAAAATAATAAAAACAAAAAAGGGGATCCAGACCAACTGCATCCTTACCCTTCACAGTAGGTAGACACATACCACAAAAAGCTGTACCAGTAAATATGCCTAAATATGCTTGCAGATAGAAGCGGTAAGGACTACATCTGTCAGAAGGATGAGGGAAGAAGTAAAATACAAATTGCAAAAGGTCTGTAATGACAAGATAATATACATTAAACCCTCAAAAACATTTTCACGTGTGCAACGTTTCCTATACCTACAAATGCTGAGAAATAATAGGATGAAATGATGACCACTTGCGAACGTAATAATACCATACAAAGTGTGGTGGAAAGGGAGTCCAGCAAACACCCAGTGTTTGATGTTTTCTCTGTGTAGATATTTAAATAAAGATTTATTGACTTTTCATGCTACAGTGTGGTCTATGCATTTTCATATAGTTTTAAATACTACCCAAGTGGTAGTTTTCCTTTAAGCCATATCCTGCTATTTTGTGGCATACACACCGAATGTGTTCTAAAATGCATGAGAATGTAGCCTTAGTTGGTTTTACAGAGCATCTCCAACACCTGTACTAAATGAATGTGAATCATAGTGTTCAAATAATGTTATATGATAAGAATTGCTTTCTGATCAGTTCATGTTAGAGAATTTACACTGGTATAGGTATTACAGTAGTTGAAATATATGGTTACAATAGTCTGAAACAACGTATTGAAATGCTTAAAGTTATCCTAAATGAAGATGCAGTCTCAAATAACCCTAAGGAAGGTAAAAAATACTCAGTGTGGCCCACATACTCTACTCCCCCTTTATTTCCATTGCCATTATATAAGCATATGTCCTAGAAGTCTTTCACAAATCTTGTAAACATTTATCTTTCGCCCAGTACAGCATCCTTATAAACTTGGTTTCTTTACTTGTTAACTTTATTTTCATTCAGTATTGGTTAACCAGCACTGTTATTTTGTATAAAAACACTGACGACTCTCTGAGTTTTGTGTGTGCATGATATTAAAGAACTGGTGATTATATTTTATTTTTAGTCCATTTGTATCAGATACCACACACACTTAAGTCTTGAAATCACAGGATTCTGGAGTATTGTGCATTAAATAATGCAAAGAATAGTAAAACTTTAAATGAGTTTGAATTACATGCGTGATCTAAAAGAAACAGTGTCTGAACAAGGTCATAATTGCGGTTGTACTAGAATGAAAACTCGCTGCAGGCATTAGTCGGGATATAAATAAAAATGCTCCCGAAAGCATGGTAAGACTTGTCTAAAATGTGTACAGGACATTAAGAATTAAACTATATGGTTACACTCCTCGGTCAGATTTACACTCTGCCCCCACGGCAGTGTGAATCTGCTCTTGGGCTGGTTGAAAAAAAAAGTACTGTAGGAATGTTTAGTGTTGGCGCTGTAGTTCGGCCGGCAGCAAGGGTCTCCGCTTCATATTTCTGATGCAAGGACTCCATTTCAGTACAATACTATTAATATCGGATTCATTTTGCAACCTGCCTAAAGGTATATGATATGTTGCAGTATTGTAGTATGATTATTTGGTGAATGTACAAATTCAAATGACAAATTGGTTTATATCTTAAAGGAACACACCAATTCCCATGGTTTGTACCATTCATTATTTATTAAGGTATCTTCGGAAGAAGATTACTTTTTAATTGGTGTCTCCCTGCTGATATCCTATGACCCAAAATTATGGGAACAAGGGTTTTTTTCTTCTTACCACTTCCTTTACCCCATGGAGTTCCATCCCCAGTACAAGGTACGTTACATATTTGATGACTGAATCACCTGAAAGCAGGCAAGTATATCAGAACTAACGCCTACCAATTTAGTACAACCCGAATTGTCAAATCAGTATTTATTACATAAACCATTAAAAACGCATAGCCTATTTCATACCTTGGTGCCATTTCTGCTTTCTTTTCACAGAAAAGCAATATAACAAATTTAAGAATCACAAGTTTCTGGCTAAAACTGTTCGCATCATAAATAAGAAAACAAAACAACTTCCTTCCTCACTGCAATATTATAGTCCTTTAATGTCAATCTTTTCCATCCCATGTTTTATATATTACCATTTGCATTGAATTTTAAGTTTCCTTTAGATTTGCTTCTCTGGAGACTGGCATTAAATGATCATTTGTGAAGTATATAATATAATTTCTTTTCTAATCCCCTCAAACTTTATATCCTATAATGGATGTAATGATAGGTAATCCAAAAAGATCCTTCCATAAAATAAAGTTAGAAGTTAAGGACCAAAAAAGGGCGGCACGGTGGGCTGAGTGAGTAGCACTGGGTTCAAATCCCACCCGGTCCACATCTGCAAAGAGTTTGTATGTTCTCTCCGTGGTTTGCATGGTGTGGGGATTGGCCCAGTAGAGACCGTGGGAGCGGGGTGCTAGGATGCCGTTTCAAGACAAGGGACACCAGGATACAGTCCAAACAGGTCGCGCCTGCGTTTATTGCAGCAAAATAAACCAGCCTTTACATACAGGTATTTAAATAAACAAAAGAAAACCTACCCGTCAGGGTGCTAACTATACAATGAGTCCCTAACTCACGCTAAACAAAAATCACGTGGCTGCTCCAGACACACAGTCAGACTGTGTCCCTCAGCCCCTCCTATCAGACGAGCAGAGCACACCCACCCATGCATCTGCTGAGTCCTTTATCCAGGCTAATTAGGCTGCTCCCATCACCTGTGTCCAGGAGGCTGGACAAACCCACCTCAGCATAAGGCCTTGCATAGAACAAAACCTAGGGGAAACATACCGCCCATCCACAGTACCCCTTCATTGTCTCACATACCCTCCCCCTCTGTTTGACCCTGTGGGGGCGAACTCTTTTGCCATTAACAGTGGGTACGAGACAGGCATCGCGCATTCCCTATCAATTTTTCCTGCTCGATGTTCCACCGTGAATTTAAAATTCTGGAGCATTAGGAACCACCTTGTGACCCTGGCGTTCCTCTCTGGGCCTGACTCATCCAGGTTGGGGAGAGTGATCGGTCACCAGTGTAAACTGCCGCCCTACCAAATATACCTCAGGGATTCCAGAGCCCATTTTATCGCCAAGCACTCCTCTCTCAACTATCATAGTTCTTTCAGAGGTGTGAGCTTGCGGGCTCGGACCGTTACAGGATGCTCCTCACCCTCCACTACTTGGGACAGGACAGCCCCCAAGCCCACGTCAGAGCGTCAGTCTGCACAATAAAGGTCTGGTGAATTTAGGGGTGATCATACCGGTCCCTCTCACAAACCGTCTTAAGTCGCGGAAACGCCCCTCAGCCTCTTCACTCCACTTTACCATCACCGCCCTGCTACCTTATTCAGGTCATCAGGGTGCCGCTATTGTCGCAAGTCGGGGATAAAATCGGCGATAAGAGCCACTATGCCCAAAAAAGCCCTCACTTTGCTTCTTGGTTCAAAGGTCGTGGCCACTGCTGGATCGCCTCTACTTTGTTTACTTGGGGTTTGATGGACCCCTCGCCCAATACGTACCCCAGGTAACGGGCCTCTCAGTCCAGTGCACACTTTGGGGGTTCGCTGTCAGCCCTGCCGCCCTCAGGGAGTCTACACTGTTTTGTACTTTGGCCAGATGACTCTCCCAGTCGTTACATAGACTAATATGTCATCCAAGTAGGCCGAGGCTAACTCCGGTGAGGTTTTAGCACATAGATCCATTAACCTCTGGAATGTGGCTGGAGCCCATGTAGCCCAAATGGGTAGTATCCACGTACTGAAAAGCCCCTCAGGGGTCGAAAAAGCGATCTTCTCTTTAGCCCTGTCAGTCAGGGTACCTGCCAATACCCTTTCCGTCAGGGGGCCGGGGAGGGACCCGTAGGTTGGTGGTGGGCACGGGGGGGTTTTTTTTTTTTAATCATTGTCTTTGTTATATTTTTTTTTGGTTTCGTTTTTGGCGGTTTGTTAGCTTTTTCAGTTTTTTTTTTTGAGGAGGACTGTTCTTTTAATTTTTTGCTTTGAATGGAGGAGGGGATTTTGTTGCGGTTTTTTTGTTTGGAGCCGTGCGTTTGTAATTCTTTTTTTTTTTTTTTTTTGTTTCTGGTTAAGGTTTTTTTTTTGTTTTTTTTTCTTGGATTTTTTTTGATGATTTTTTTTTTTTTGTGTCTTCTCTTTTTTTGGTTGCTTTGTCTTCTATTGGCTTTTTTTCATTTTTTTGTTTCATTTTTTGTTCCTTTGGTTCAACGGGTGGTGAACCGCCTTCAGCTCACAAGCTGTCAACCCTGGGCTGGGGAATCACTTGGACATCGAACTGCAAACAGCAAACCGAAACCATCCGTCTTACACACAATGGACTGACATCACTTATACTCTCGATAACCCCATCTCATCTGCGACTTCTTCTAGGCAGCCGCCCTCAGGACCCTACCCGATTGGTCGTTATATTCTGCTTCGGTCTCCCTCGCCTCCCAGCCAACTCCCGCTTCCCACTGCAATCAACCGTCTTCGCTCAACGTACCCTACCTCCTGTCCCCTTCTACTACCTTTCACTCCCATCCATCAGACCTCTTTCCCTTCCATCAATACGGATATCCGTGTCTCCTCCCCGCTACCCTATTACCTTCCCCCTCTCTCCACCTCATAGGCCCTTGCCATCCAAGAATTTGCTCTCCAACGGTGGCCACTAGAACTAGCACTCTGTCACCTGTGTTAAAGGTCCTGAGTCTGGCTGTCCCTATTGTAGACCCTGACTGGCCCTTTTGCCCTTTGTCATGTGTTCCCTTACACGGGCGCATTACCGCCGCTATGCGTTCCTGCATAAGGGAGACGTGTTCTAATCACACTACTGGGGGTCCTCTCCTGTTCCAAGGTCTCCTTGGCTACATCCAAAGCCCACGTGGGGAACGCCATCGATAACAGCTCAAGGTAGAAACCCCTGAAGGACTGGGGAACTCACGTATGGAACATCAAATAGCGGCAACAAACAGTTCCCAGATCCTTCCCATCTTTGCTGACTCACCCCTCTTAAGGCATCCCCTTCAAGCCTTAATTAACCTCTCGACCAGACCATCTGTCTGAGGATATACACAGAGGTGCGGAGCTGTTTTTAAACCCTTAGTAACTTGCACATCTCCTTCATTACCCTAAATGAATGGGGTACCTTGGTCAGTCAAGATTTCCTTGGGGAGGCCTGTGCGTGAGAACACCTGGAACAGCTCCTAGCAATAGTTTTGGAGGAGTTTTCCTTAGTGGAAGCGCCTCGGGATACCGCGTAGCGTAGTCCGATAACTAGGAGTATTGGTGCCCCCCTGGGGACTTGACTATGGGGCCAACCAGATCCATTGCAATCCGTTCAAAGGGCACTTCTATGATCGGAAGCGGAACCAAAGGACTCTCAAGTGGGAGACCGGGCATAGTTGACAACTCAGGCAGGAGCTACATTACCGGGTTACCTCCTCCCAACCCCGGGCCAGAAAAACCGCTGCAGGATCCTCTCTCGGGTCTTCTCAGCACCTAAGTGCCTCCCACACATTTTTGTGTGCCAACTCTAGCACCAACTACGTTGAGATTGGGGTACTACAAGTTGCTCACCCCTCACCCCGTATCTGGGCACCCTGTACAACAGTTCCCCAATAATCACCATTCGGGGGTATTTTTTATCAGCCCTGGTATTTGGAGTACCCCATTTATCACCTTGACATTCTCTCGTGCTTTAACCAGGTAGGGTCCTGTAGCTGTGCAGCCCCAAATTGTCCCGGGAAATCTCAAGGTCCGCATGTCAGGCCACCTCCTCGTGGCCCTCGACCTCACCAGCAAGGACCTCTAGGGGAGAAAATTCATCACTGGAGTCACCCCTACTGCTGGTGTGTGTACATCGGCCTCAAAGGGTTCGGGGGCCAAGGCCACACACCGATGTCCATTGTCTGCACCAGTTCCGAGGTGGGTCTTCGGCTCCAGAGGTCCCAAAACACGGGTAGTCTCTGCCGATAATAGCCTCATGGAAAGGGGTCCCCACCACCCCCACTTCATGGTTAACGAACCACAAGGGGTATATATGTGATGACGGCAGTGGATATTCCGCGAGTGTCCCCAGTTATACATAACACTCCCACTTTCCGCCCGCTGTACAGTCCAGGGTCAACCAAAGTTCCCCGCACCAGGGTGACCAGACCCCGGAGTCTAGCAAGGCTTCCACTGTGTGCCACCACCTTGTACCATGCATACTTGGGGTTTCTCATCCGTGACTGACTCCGCCGACAGAACCGGTCGGGCAAACAGCGACACTCGCCGGGCCGGCTGCAGTCCTTGGCTCCACTGACAGTGGACAGTTTGGCAGCAATATGGCCATTTCATGACACCGCCAGCACTGGATACGGCCATGACCTCTGTCACGAGCCTCACTGGGTTTCTGGTATCCACGCCCCCCAATGAACCCCCTCCCACCTGACATGTCTCCCTTTTTCCGCATGCAGTCTTACGGCTGGTTTGGTGACCCTGTCACGGGCACTGCTTCGTGAGGGAGAGGTAAGTAGAAGGTCCTCCGTAGCCCGATACCTCTCTACAGGGACCCAAGATCCTCAGCTTTTGTGGGGCCGGCCTGCCCAACCCACCGCTGGAGCCGAGAGGGCAGGAACGGGTGAATTTGTCGAGGACCACTCTCTCTACCATCTGTGCGGGGTGCAGTCCTCTGGTTGCAGCCACTTCCGGACCGATGGATCAGGTCATGCTTTGGGAGCGGGGGGGAACTTTTTCTGAGTAAGCCCACTGGTGGACCCGGCTGGAGCGGACTTGAACGGTGACCCCAAGACGAGCCAGAATCTCCGCCTTTAGCTGGGGGTACTTACGGGCCCTCCGTCCCCTTAGGTCGTATAGCCTCTGCGATCGCCGGTCAGGAACGGTGCCAGGACATCTGCCCCACTGCTCACCGGTAATCCTCTCGCTCAGCTATTCGTTCAGAACACCGTGAGATAAGCCCCACGTCGTCGGTCGTCGCCATTTTTTGCAAAGCCTTCGTGTACCGCAGCCCGTGCGGATGCCGGGACCACCTACCCCTGCAGACCAGTACGGGACCCTCAGCAGTCGTCGCCGGCGGTGCTGCCATCATCCAGAAACTTCTCCATCAACAGCTTGGAACATGGCTCGGGATTCTTCCTGCTGCTGGCGTGACCTCTCCTCCTGCAAGCTGAAACATGGCTTCTGCTGGCGGTGCCTCTCCTCCTGCTGCTGGATCATGGCTTTCGCTGCAGCTGCCGATAGCCAGGGACTTCCTGCTGCTGTTGCCGATTAGCTCTGCCTCCTCCTGCTGCTGGCGGGATCTCTCACTCCTGTTGCGAGCATGGCTTTAATAAAGTCCTCCATCTGGCTTTATCCTGCACTTTGCCTGCTGGTTCACCCAGGCCATGCAAGTTTGCAGGATGTAGCGAGCCTGTCGGGTGTATGTCTTTTGAACTGCCGCCCTCCACCATATGTGGGGATTTGGCCCGTAAGACCGTGGAGCGGGGTGCTAGGATGCAGTTTCAAGACAGGGACACCAGTATACAGTCCCAAACAGTCTCGCCTGTCGTTTATGGCAGCAAAAATAAACCAGCCTTTACATACAGGTAATTTAAATAACAAAAGAAAACCTACCCGTCAGGGTGCTAACTATACAATGAGTCACTAACTCACCTAAACAAAAATCACGTGGCTGCTCCAGACCACAGGTCAGAGCTGTGTCTCTCAGCTCTTCCACAGAGAGCCAACCCACTCAGCTCTGCTGAGTCCTTTTATCCAGCTAATTAGGCTGCTCCCATCACCTGTTCAAGGTGCTGAACAAACCACCTCAGCACTAAGGCCTTGCATAGAAGCAAACTAGGGGAAACATACCGCCCATCCACAGTTAACCCCTTCAGTGTCTCACAATGGGTTTCCTCCGTACTACGGTTTCCTCCAACACCTCCAAAATATACTGTTATGTTTTTAGATTGTGAGCCCGTGGGACATTGACCAATTTGTCATGCTTGTGTCAGCGCTGCATATCTGTGTGGGCTATATAAATAAAGAATTATTATTAAATTGTCTTAAGACCCCCCTTCCCCGCTAGCACACTACAGACCAATCTACTCGAGACCAACCCACCCACAGCGCACCTCCTCGAGACTCACATTCTTTCTCCCCGCCCCCCCCCCCCCCCTAAATACCCCCCCCCAAAAAAAAAACAAGGTGAGGGAAAAAAACAGCCCTGGCTCCTCTGCATCCTGATGCTCTTTGTATGAGTTAGCAAGTGCTGCAGTGAGTACTTATCAACATCTTATCATTATATATTTGGTAGTGTTCTTCTAATGGCCAAATGTTGTTTTAGTATTTAAGGTTTTTCATTAGTTTTCAATTTTATAAAGAGACATAAATACAAATATAATAAAGTAAAATCATAGTGGAAAATAGGAAAATATAAACATGGAAAAAAGACGTATGGACATCACTGACTTTTAGGCAAGAAAGAAGCAGCGCATCTTCAAATATGTGTTGTTTATTTAATAAATGCTAAAACTACGTGTTTCAGCTCTGTGCAAGAGCCTTGATCTGGTTAAAAATATTAAAATATGTTCAATACTACATAACTTTTTATACACGTATAGCCTCTTTTTAATAACAAGAAGTACATCAGGACAATTCGTGAGTTTGAACCTCAATTTCATGGGTAGATACATTTATTGATAAGTAGACATTCACTTTGAACATCTTGCACCACATAAATAAAAGACATATAATATCCACCAAATATCAAAATAAATAATATATACATATATCCATTGCTTGCGAGCATTTATTACAACACTGAAAAAAGAATGCAATGTAATTATTTGCATAAAAATAGAAATTGTCCACAATGAACAAAAAAAGATGTTTGGATGTGGAAAAGACAAATTGTCCACAATGAACAAAAAAAGATGTTTGGATGTGGAAAAGACTATACTATACTATACTATACTGGATGTGGAAAAGACTATACTATACTAATCCTATACTATAGGATTTACTCATGTAAATATGAAATGTAAAATATTGATTGTAAAATATAGAATGCAGAAGATGTAAATATATGGGGTATATTTATAGATAACTGGAAATTGTCCACAATGAACAAAAAAAGATGTTTGGATGTGGAAAAGACATAATGTAGTTGTAACATGTACAGGCGGTCCCCTACTTAAGAACACTCGACTTACATACGACCCATAGTTACAAACGGACCTTTGGATATTGGTAATTTATTGTACTTTAGTCCTAGGCTACAATAATCAGCTGTAACAGTTATCAAATGTGTCTGTAATGAAGCTTTAGTGTTAATATTGATTCTAATGACAACCCAACATTTTTAAAATCCAATTGTTGCAGAGACTAAAAAAGTTCTGGCTGGGATTACAATGATAAAATATACAGTTCCGACTTACATACAAATTCAACTTAAGAACAAACCTACAGTCCCTATCTTGTATGTAACCCGGGGACTGCCTGTACTAAGAAAACCTAATTCTGGATTACTTACATTACTATAGGATTTACTCATGTAAATATGAAATGTAAAATATTGATTATAAAATATAGAATGCAGAAGATGTAAATATATGGGGTATATTCATAGATAACTGGAAATGAACATGCACATACTGTCAGCTTAACAGTCTCTATATAAAGTCATGGCCAAAAGTTTTGAGAATGACCCAAATATTATATTTTCACATGATCTGTTGCCCTCTGGTTTTTATGTGTGTTTGTCAGATGTTTTTATCACATACAGAAATACAAGTGCAATCATATTATGAGTAACAAAAGCTTTTATTGACAGAATGAGTCAATGCAGCAAGTCAATATTTGCAGTGTTGACCCTTCTTCTTCAGGACCTCTACGCTGGACCCATTGCTCCTGTTCTTATAATCCATTTTGCTTCCTCCCTAAGCAGTTCTCTCTGCCGGTCTCCTCCTTTCATACTGTTCTTTACATGCATGATACCTGCAAATTTTAAAATTTGCGCATTACCGTCACGGATCAGCCTGGGAGACCCTTTTAGGGACATTATTGAGTTACAATGTTCACGAAACCTAATGAATAAATGGCGTATTGTTTTACCAATATAGAAACGTTTGCATGGACAGTAAACTACATGTCATGTACCTTATATGTGACACCCCCTACTTTTAGCAAATCTCCTGTGCACATCTGGCTACAGAAGTTACAATGTCCGCATTTATAGTTTCCCTGCGGAATGCATGCATTCAGCCATGTTCCAGTGGGTGTACTGAGGTGGCTACTGACTAGAATATTTCTCAGTGTTTTACTCCTCCTAAATGCAATCATTGGTCTCTGTTCTGTCAGTTCCTTTAGTTGGGGATCCTGTTTAAGGATACCCCAATTTCTATTTATTGCTGCACAGAGTTCTGCTTCATAGGAATTAAAGCCAAAGGAAAAAGCAAAACGATTCTGTTTATTATTTCTATCCTTTCTGTTTCTTGTTTTACCCCTAAGGGCTTCTTCTCTCGAGACGGAACCGGCTCTGCTAGCTGCCTTTCTGATGATACCCTCTTTCCTCCAATCTCTCAGATAATTCCTCGACTTGATGTAAAAAGGTGGAGTCATCGCTATTTAGTCTCCGCAGCCTAAGAAACTGGCTATATGGCACCCCCGTTCTAGTGTGTTCTGGATGGAAACTCTTAAAATGTAACAATTTATTGGAAGAAGTGGGCTTTCTGTAGCATTCAGTTTTTATAGTGTTACCTTCAACTGTAACTAGAACACTAGAAACTCCAATTTCGTGTCCCCAAAGTTGGCCGTAAAAAACATATTGTATTCATTGGTTTCGTTCAAGAAAGCAACAAATTCTGTAAACTCCTCCTTGGTACCCCTCCATATAATGAACACATCATCCATGTACCTTAAATATGTGTGCATACACTTCAGAAATGGATTTGTGGTGGAGTATATGTGCTGTTTCTCTAATGCAGCTAAGAATAAATTAGCCAAGGCACAGGCCACCAGAGTGCCCATGGCCGTTCCGTTCTTTTGAACGAACCATTTGTTGTTGACCCCTCTGCCCACTGTGGCCTCTGGTGAAGCTCTCTGGATGCTTTACTATAGTCCCACACTGCAATGATCAGCTGTACAGTGTCTGTAATGAAGCTTTATTGATAATCCTTTGTCCAATTAAAGCAAACATTGTCACTGGGGCAAAAGAAAAAAATTTGTCTAGAACTTTAATTATAAAATATACAGTTTTGACTTACATACAAATTCAACTTAAGAACAAACCTCCGGACCCTATCTTGTATGGAACCCGGGGACTGCCTGTAGTAGTTTTCCTAAAAATGATAACAGCAGTGGCACTGTGCCTATACATAAAAGATAAGTAGGAAAGGAGTTTGGTTGTGCTCATACATGCATGATAGGAGCAGTAGCAGATACATAACAGATAAGAGTAGTATTTTACTAGTTTAAACATGCAAGATAAGAGTAGAAGAAATGTGTTATGTCCAATATAAATAGCACTGTATAATATTGTGTCTCTTGTATACAAGATGTTTCCCCCATGTATAATGTTTCTCATCTTGTGGTAATGCTCCATTACATGCCACATCTGTAGCTCCAAACTCCATCCTTTTATAAGTTGTAGGCAGACATAATGTTGAGGACAATAGGACAGGCCAACTGTGAGGAATGGTATGGTGGTGTGCCTCTATACATAAAGGAAAGGAGTAGTAGTAATGTGCACTGCCCATATCCGCAAGATAAGTCGTATTACTTTGCTATGCACATGTATGCATGATATGAGTAGCTGTATAGGATAGAAGTACTATAAATGTGCTATAGCCATGTAGGAGTAGTAGTACTACTCTTTGCCTGTATATATAAATAAGAAAGTATTGCATTGCTATATTCACACAATACGTGCAGCATAAAGTAGTAGTAATGTGCAAATATGACCTGTAGTATTTACCCATATATGTATGATAGAAGTAATAACAAAATGCTGCACCCACATATGCAGTCATGTCCATAAGTTTTGAGAATGACACAAATATTATATTTTCACATGATCTGTTGCCCTCTGGTTTTTATGTGTGTTTGTCAGATGTTTTTATCACATACAGAAATACAAGTGCAATCATATTATGAGTAACATGAGCTTTTATTGACAGTTAGAATGAGTTAATGCAGCAAGTCAATATTTGCAGTGTTGACCCTTCTTCTTCAGGACCTCTGCAATTCTCCCTGGCAATGCTTGCATTTTGTCACAATTTGTTGGTTTTTGTTTGTCCACCCATCTCTTGATGAATGACCACAAGTTCTCAATGGGATTAAGATCTGGGGAGTTTCCAGGCCATGGACCCAAAATCTCTGTTTTGTTCCCTGAGCCATTTAGTTATTACCTTTGCTTTATGGCAAGGTGCTCCATCATGCTGGAAAAGGCATTGTTGATCACCAAACTGTTCTTGGAAGGTTGGGAGAAGTTGCTCTTGTAGGACATTCTGGTACCATTCTTTATTCATGGATGTGTTTTTAGGCAAGACTGTGAGAGAGCCGATTTCTTTGGCTGAGAAGCAACCCCACACATGAATGGTTATAGGCTGCTTTACAGTTGGCATGAGACAAGACTGGTGGTATCGCTCACCTTGTCTTCTCCGAACAAGCTGTTTTCCAGATGTTCCAAACAATGGGAAAGGGGATTCATCATAGAAAATGACTTTACCCCAGTCCTCAGCAGTCCACTCCCTGTACCTTTTGCAGAATATCAGTCTGTCCCTGATGTTTTTTCTGGAGAAAAGTGGTTTCTTTGCTGCCCTCCTTGACACCAGGCCTTGCTCCAAGAGTCTCCACCTCACAGTGCGTACAGATGCACTCACACCTGCCTGCTGCCATTCCTGAGCAAGCTCTGCATTACTGGTAGCCCGATTCCAAAGCTGAAACACATTTATGAGACTCTTTTTAGCGCTTGCTTGTCCTTCTTGGGCGCCCTGGAGCCTTTTTGGCAATAATGGAACCTCTCTCCTTTAATTCTTGATGATGCAATAGATTGTTGACTGAGGTGCAATCTTTCTAGCTGCGATACTCTTCCCTGTTAGGCCAGTTTTGTGCAGTGCAATTATGGCTGCATGTGTTTCTTTAGAAATAACCATGGTTAACAGAAAAGAAACAATGATGCCAAGCACCAGCATCCTTTTAACCCCTTAACACTCTGTGCCGTAGCTCTACAGCGCAGAGGTATAAGGGATGTATGAAGAGGGCTCACGGGCTGAGTCCTCTTCATACAAAGGTGGGGGTTTTTGCATTTTGCATAAAACCCCCACCACTAATAACCGCGGTCGGTGCTTGCACCGATCGCGGCTATTGACCATGTGATTGCACATGGGCGCCGCCATCTTTAATGCGATCGCCGCGCCCCCGAACATCATTGGAGGGGCGGTGATTGGTTGCCATGGTAGCCTTGGGTCTTCTTTTGACACGAGGCTACATGGCTTCTGCAGATTCGTTACAATGAGTCAGTGGCTCATAGTAATGAATGTGCTGCAAAAATGCCATATATTGTAATACAGAAGTATTGCAGTATATGGTAGGAGCGATCTGACCATCTAGGGTTAATGTACCCTAGATGGTCTAAAAAATTGTGAAAAAAAAAAGAAAAAAAAAGTTTAAAAAATAAAAAAAAATAATAAAATATAAAAAATTCAAATAACCCCCCTTTCCCAAGAACGGATATAAAACGTAATAAACAGTAAAAATCACAAACATATTAGGTATCGCTGCGTCCCAAAATGCCCACTCTATCAAAATATAAAAACGGTTACGGGCGGCGGTGACCTCCGAGGTGGGAAATGGCGCCCAAATGTCCGAAATGCGACTTCTACACCTTTTTACATTTGGCAACAATGAACCTCTCTCCTTGAATTCCTTGATGATGGGATAGGTTGTTGACTGATGTGCAATCTTTCTAGCTGCGATACTCTTCCCTGTTAGGCCAGTTTTGTGCAGTGCAGAGATGACTGCACGTGTTTCTTTAGAGATAACCATGGTTAACAGAAGAGAAACGATTATGCCAAGCACCAGCCTCCTTTTAAAGTGTCCAGTGGTGTGATTCTTACTTATTCATGACAGATGGATCTCCAGCCCTGTCCTCGTCAACACCCACACCTGTGTTAATGGAGCAATCACTGAAACGATGTTAGCTGCTCCTTTTAAGGCAGGCCTCAAATGAAGTTGAAATGTGTTTTGGGGGAAAAAGTTCATTTTCTAGGCAAATATTGACTTTTCAATTAATTGCTTTAAATGACGGCCTCATTTAGTCCTTCTGGTGTTGGGGTATGCAGCCAATAAATCCAATATGACTCTTTTTTGTTCAAAGCCGATGCACAGACGGAAATATCTAGGAGAATTTGTTCGATCTTGATAATCTTAAAGGAAACCTAGCACTTGAAATGGTAGGTGTAAGATGCAAATACCGAGCACCAGCTCAGGGTGAACTGGTGCCGGAGCTTATTGTCGTTATTGTCCTAAATCGCTGTATCGCGGTTTAGACACTTTTTAATCTTTTATATCTGAAGCAGCTTCGGCACACCAAGCGCACGACCACATAGGAAGTGCCGTCGCGCTTGGTGCGCTGAAGCTGCTTCAGATATAAAGATTAAAAAGTGTTTAAACCGCGATACAGCGGTTTGGGACAATAACAAAAATGAGCTGGTGCTCGGTATTTGCATCTTACACCTACCATTTCAAGTTTAAGGTTTCCTTTAACGCCGAAGCCACTTTTCACCTTCCTGACAAGGCCCATTTTTCAAATCTGCCCTGTGTCACTATAAGTGGTTATAACTTTTTGGAATGCTTTAATATACTCAAGTGATTTTGAAATTGTTTTCTCGTGACACATTGTACTTCATGTTAGTTAAAAAAATTCTGGTGGTATGTTTCGCATTTATTTATGAGAAAATCAGATATTTGGTGAAAATTTGGAAACATTCTCAATTTTCGAAATTCAAAATGTTCTACTTTTTCCACACGAGTCATAACACCAAAAAACGTAATAACTAACATTCACCGAATGTCTTCTTTATACCTCCGTGTTTTTTTATACATACTATCATTTTTGTAAGATTTTATGGGGCTTTAAACGTCAGGTGCAATTTTTCACATTTTCATTAAAAAAAAGCAAAATCCTGCTATTGAGGCCCCTGCTCAGGTTTGAAGTCATTTTGAGAGGCCTAAATAAAAGTAAAACCCCATAAATTACTCCATTATAGAAACTACACCCCTCAACATACGTAAAACAACTTTTATGGTTTAAAACAACCCTTTAATTGGTCTACAGGGGTTAAAACAAAATCAGATGCAATTTTGAAATTATTTTTTTTTACTAAATTAATGTGTTTTTCATAAAATGTACAAATTCTCAGTGGATAAAATACCAAAATGCTCCACAAAATTTGACACCCAATCTCTCCTGAGTGTAACAATCCCCCATATGTGGTGGTAACCTGCTGTATGGGCACATGGCAGGGCATTGAGGGGGGAGCTGCGCCGTTCAGAGCAGATTATGCATTGTCACTTTTTATTGGCTATACAATATTTTTTTTTTTGGCAATTTGGACATATAAGGGCTTATTTTTTGCGACATGAGATGCACTTTACAAATACTTCATTTTAGTGGGTCGGTAGCTTTTTGATGACATTTTATTAACTCTTTAATGTATGGAGGAAAAGAAAATTGTCAATTTTGGGTTTCTATTTTTTGTATATTTTGGGGGTCGTACACCGTACACTATAAAATACTATAATATTTTCATTCTATAGATCACAACGATTACGGTGATACCTCATTTATATAGTTTTTTATATATTTTACAATTTTACAGGAAAAAAACGAATACAAAGAAAATTTCATTTGATTTTGCATCGCCATCTTTTCGGAGATATAACTTTAATATTTTTTTGTTGACAGAGCTGGTTTAAGGCTTATTTTTTACGTGTTGAGTTGTCCTTTTCAGTGGTACCATTTGGTGCACATAACTTTTTTTGATCACTTTTGGAACATTTTGTGAAGGGATTTTATGAAAATTTACATTTTTGGCGAGTTTTTCGCATTTAGTTTTTACGGCGTTCACTGTACGGTTCCAATAATGTTTCTGACTTATTGTACAGATTGTTACGGACGCGGCGATACCAAATATGTGGGGTATTAGATGTGTATAGGGAATGTTTGTGTTTAGGGGATTTTGACTTTATTTAATTCTTTTTTTTTCAAAAGTGTGTTTAATTAGTGTTTTTTACTTTTTTTCTTTACTTTTACAGGTTAGCTTGAACAAGCGATCCACTGATCGCTTGTTCAAGCTATTCTTCACCTAATACAGGGTAATACAGATGTAATATCACCTAAATGCCCCTGATAGGCCGAGCTCTGCGCGACCGTGGCGTGTTATGGGTTAACACCCACGATCGGAGAAATCTCCGATCGCAGGTGTTAGAGGCGGGTGTCGGCTATAATATATAGCCGACACCCGCAGATTCTGGCGCCGGCTCCGTTTAGGAGCCGGCGCCAGAAGCTTGACGTACTTTTACTGCACTTTGCGGGAACGCACCTCCCACCATGCAGTAATAGTACGTCAAATGTCGGGAAGGGGTTAATACAGCTAAAATCATTTTATTTATGGTTGGCAAATGTCTAGAAAGACTTTGGTTGTAAAATTCTATATACGTTTTTTGCCTGTGTCCTTTGAGTCTCACTTTCAGGGATTGAGTTGTTGCCATCAATACATAGGGGTGAACAATTACAGTTGATTAGATATACAACAAAAATAGAACCGCAGGTCATCCTCATCTATTTAATTGGAAAAGACTCTCCTGTGCCGTTTGTAAAGAAGGATCTTCAATAACTCTGGAGCAAAGACCTTTTCTTTGGCGACATTTATATGCTCTGTTTGTGACTTTCCAAATGTTATTTTTGGACAATTAGTTGGTACTTTACTCAGATATGGATAATTTTTTTTGAGTATTTTCAAATTTATATATAGTCCACCAATTTTTCATTATACTTGCTTAGAAAATTTGTACTTGCGCTTTCCGAGTACCGATGACGTGCTCTGTTATCATGCTTTTACCACTCTTGCTCTATGAATAAGTTTGGTTCTCTACGGCTTCCGTAGCCTGATGAATTGCTGAAAGTACATGGATCTGTCATACATACTCAAGTATATGCGGACCAGAGTATTAGCCGAGGTGCCTAATTTTAACACAAAAAAACAAAGTTTTAGACAAAGGTTATTCAATAAAAAATAAAGAAATCGATAAAAATGTCCATAAGCCCCATCACATATAAAGAGACATATAACGCAAAAAAAAAGTCTAGATAATAACACAAACCCCACATATATAGTATCACCGAGTCTGTAACAACCCGTAGAATAAAAGTAAATAATTATTGAAACCGCACGATGAACGCCGTTAAAAAAAAACTGTTATAAACCCTTCAAAAATTATGATTTTTACCTATTCAATCCCACAAAAAATGCTATAAAAAGTGATCAAAAACACATATGTACTCCAGAATGATACTGGTGCAAAGTACAACATGTCCCACAAAACAAGGCATCAACCAGCTCCATAGCCAAAAATGTAAAAATGTTATGCCACTTGGAAGACGGCAATGCAAAAATGCTAGATTTTTTCCACATTAGGGTTTTATTTGACAAATTTTGTAAAACGTAAGAAAAAATATTCATGTATGGTATCCCCGTAATCATATCGACCCATACAATAAAGATAACATGATTATTGGGCTATATGGTGAACACCAAAAAAAAAAAAGTAAACAATCCAGTAGAGAATTTATGCTCTTCTACTCCTGCCCTCAAAAATAAGTTCCTAAATTTTCAACAACAGGCGATGCCAACCCCAAAATGGTAACACTGGAAAAAGCATCTCATTCCGCAATGGGTGCTCCTTTCCTTCTGCGCCTCACTGTACGCCCATAAAACA
Source organism: Engystomops pustulosus (assembly GCA_019512145.1). NCBI lineage: Eukaryota > Metazoa > Chordata > Amphibia > Anura > Leptodactylidae > Engystomops > Engystomops pustulosus. The sequence goes on along the minus strand of CM033642.1, from coordinate 177,010,620 downwards.
AGTCACGACCACGTGAGGGGGGGTCTCTGTACTCGGGAGAAATTGTAGAACAAATTGTATGGTGGGTTTTCTCTTTTTATCTTTTGGAAATGACTAAATTTTAGGGAGAGATGCATGTATTACCATCAAAATTTGGCCTATCTAAATTTCACCTCCATTTTGATTCAATTACTATGAAGATCTCAAGGGGTTAACAATCTTCCTAAAAGCTGTTTCTGATAGCTTGAGCGGTGCAGATTTGAAAATGGGTTGATTATGTAGGGGGTTTTGATTCTAAATATGTAAAATTTTATTCAAAACTGTATTTATACCCAAAATAGTCAATTCTGTAAATCCGGATATGGATCAAAATAAATTATCCAGACATTTCAAAAATTATGAAAATGTAAAGTAGACACATGGGAAATGTTATTCAGCAATTTATTTAGGTGGTAAATCTATCTGCCTGAAAATGTAATGATTTCTAATTTCGAAAATGTCAAGATTCATCATTTTTTCTTTTTTTTTTATAAAAACTTTTTTTTAAAACTTATCAGCCAAAATTTACCACTAAAATGAAGTACAACATGGGGAAAAAACTATCTCAGAATCTCTTTGATAAGTAACAGTGTTCAAAAGTTATAACCATATAAAGAGACGCAAGTCAGAATCCAAAAAATGGGGCTGAGCCTTAAGCTACAAAATCGCTGCATCTTTAAGAGATTAAAAAGAGGCTATATGTGTATCTGTTTATAAATAGATATGAAGTATTGAACACCATATGTCTGTTTTAATATATTTAACCTGGTGAAGGCTCTTGCACAAAGCCGAAACACGTAGTTTCAGCAATGTTCCTATCAATGCTCTGCACCTATGGTACTGGCTCCGTTGTGAATCCTCATTGCATGCTGAACTTCTACAGGACAATATACCTTTTATATGCCAAATACCCAAGACGCTTTTAAGGTGAGCACATTACCATCTTTATAAAGACTTTACATTACACTCTACATTTGCAGTGTGCGTTCACTTTGTGTTTCCCCTCTACCCGTTGATGTTTTTCAGCATCTGGTCCATAGCCCTTCGCATAAGACATATGAAGTCTCTGAAAATGACTTAACAGGTGTAGGACCTATACTTATAAATAGTGATGAGTGGCTTGGTCAAAGTTTGTTTTTAAAATTTGGTTCAGGGACTGGATCTCAGGCTGAACTTTGACCCATTGAAGTAAATGGAAACACAAATTTTAACACCAAAAAATAGCTGTAACATATGGATAGTAAAGTTTGAGGGGACTGAATATGGTGACAATAACAGGACAGTTGCCTGACCAAATAATGACATAACAAAAATGCAGTTAAAGGGAACCTGTCACATTTTTCACATATACAGCTTGTGACAGGTTCCCATAGAGCCCTTTTAACTAATGGGGTTTGCCACACAAAAGAAAATTATCAAATGCAACCCCCTAGTGATGTTTACACAATAAAGATCATTTTATCCCTTTACTTTACAATTTTACTCAGTTTTATGCTGTTTTAGAGTGTGGGTGGAACTCTCTAAGCAGACACATTATGATCCCTGGAGTGCTGGAGATAGTGTTGCTGACATGTGGTTAGATTATCAGGGTACAAGATTTACTCTCACGGCACTTTATTAGGTACACCACGCCAACGGCTCGTTAACACTTAATTCTAATCAGCCAATCACTGGCAGCAACTCAACGCATTGTAGGCATGTAGACATGGTCAGAGACAATCTGCAGTTCAAACCGAGCATCAGTATGGAGAAAAGGTGATTTTGAGTGCCTTTGAACGTGGCATGGTTGTTGGTGCCAGAAGGGCTGATCTGGTATTCAGCAAAACTGCTGATCTAACTGGGATTTTCAGCACAACCATCTCTAGGGTTTACAGAGAATGGTCCGAAAAGAAAAAAACTTCCAGTGAGCGGCAGTTCTGCGGGCGGAAATGCCTTGTGTGAGCCAGAGGTCAGAGGAGAATGGGCCAGACTGGTTCGAGCTGATAGAAAGGCAACAGTGACTCAAATCGACACCCGTTACAACCAAGATAGGCAGAAGAGCATCTTGAACGCACAGTACGTCGAACTTTGAGGCAGATGGGTACAGCAGCAGAAGACCACACCGGGTGTCACTCCTTTCAGCTAATAACAGGAAAACTGAGGCTACAATTTGCCAGCTCATCGAAATGGACAGTAGAAGATTGGAAAAAACGTTGCCTGGTCTGATGAGTCTCCAATTCGCTGCGACATTCGGATGGTAGGGTCAGAATTGGCGTCAACAACATGAAAGCATGGATCCCATGCCTTGATCAACGGTTCAGGCTGGTGGTGGTGGTGTCATGTGTGGGGAATATTTTCTTGGCACTCTTTGGGCCCTTGGTACCAATTGAGCATCGTTGCAACCCCAGCCTACCTGAGTATTGTTGCGGACCATGTCCAGCCCTTTATGACCACCAAGTACCCAACATCTGATGGCTATTTCAGCAGGATAATGCACCATGTCATAAAGCTGGAATCATCTCAGACTGTTTCTCGAACTGACAATGAGTTCACTGTACTCAAATGGCCTCCACAGTCACCAGATCTCAATCCAATAGAGCATCTTTGGGATCTGGGGAACGGGAGATTCGCATCATGGATGTGCAGCCGACAAATCTGTGGCAACTGTGTGATGCCATCATGTCAATATGACCAAAATCTCTGGGAATCTTCCAGTGTGCTAGCACTAGAATGAGCATCGAAGGCGGGGGTCCAACGCCGGGCGAGCTTGTGTCCCGAACATCTAAAAACTGGCCGCGTCGAGGAGACGAAGCATCAGAGACATGCTGATATACATGACACCAACAAAAGGAGAGTTCACGCAACCTTACATACTGCGAGTGACCCTGCAAGACTTAAAGCTGACGTGACCAGTGAACAGCATTTACTTGGCTGGGACCACTGCATAATCGGATGCAAATCACCATAGACTGACTAACCGCAATTGATGTGCCTCTCTCCCGTCATGGAAAAGAACTTTCTGCCTGAGCTTGTAGCTTTCCTTTCGCTGCTGCAGTTCTTTGCCTGCAGAAAGTCAGTGTGTGTTGTGAGCTCATACTGGAATTCAAGGGTGCAGGCTAAAGACCGAGAGGAGAAAAGCTCAGCGTCAGACAGAAAAAACAAGATGGCTGCCGACCCTAAAGTCAGAAGTCCAGGGTTGGAAAACAAGGGCAAATGAAATGTACTGTAAACACCAGGATTGACAGGTTTGAATTATATCTGTGAAATGCAGTTTTTTGTTGCCAACTGTGAATTGGAGAAAGTGTTATTTTGTTATCCTGAATTTAAGAACTCATGGGAATACCCCTTTAATCTAAAAATTGTTTTCCTTCACATCTCCATAAAATCAGAATATAAACTTGCCTGGTATCTAGAGCAAGTCGGGGGCATGGCCTAATTGTATGTGACCAGGGTGACATCAATTCATGTCTTAGCCTCCTAACATTAGTAAACTGTATACCATGCAGTGTCGACTGGCCTGGCGGGGGGCTGGGGTATTCCCCGGTGGGCGCCTGTCCCAGACACCCAGAGCCGGACTGGCGCATTTAGAGCACCAGCGCCGTGACCGGGACCATTTTGCTGAGGCCCCGGCCTGGCGCTCCATAGCACCAATGACAATTTACTCGGTGCCACCAGGCCCGGGACGACACACAGTTGTAAGGCAGGGCCCTCGTCATTCGAGACAGGAAGCTCCTGCCCGCCATACTATAGTGCTCGATGTGGCCGTTTCCGGCCGCACAAGCACTATTATTAGAGCGATGTGGCCGAAGAGAAACAACCCGGTGCACATCGCTCTTTGAACTTGAATTGAATGCGCGGCCACGTGATGAAGTTCATCACGCGCCCGCGCACCTCTTCCTGCGGCCGGCAAGAAGGATGAAGACGCGGGAGCCAGAGGAGTACAAGATTTTATTTAACCAACGCAGTAATAGATGGTGGGGCCCGGGGGCAGAATATATACAATTATTAATTAATTATTAGACCCAGTTATGCATATAGAGAACTAAAGTAGCAATGGGAAAAAAACCCAAACCCTTCCAATTACTGTGGTTAAAGGTGCTCGGGGTTGTCAGTACCAGTCAGCCATTCTTATAGCAATTAAAAGAAGAAATTAGAAAAACACATACCTTCCTCTCAACTTGGGTTAAAGGCACGCTGAGTGACTATGTTTTTTTTACACCCAAATAACTTTGACAGTTATGATATATAAACGGTTCCCCCTAAATCCCTTCCTCATCCAATCCCTTCCTTGGTTGAACTTGGTGGACACGTGTCTTTTTTTAACCGTATAAAAATAGATAGCCATTCATTTCATAGCAGTAGAAGAAGCAATGGGAAAACCACAATAAAACTTCCTTCACTGCGGGTTAAAATCCAGCAAATCCACAATTTTACCGTTATATTCTGTTCTGCGTGAATTGACAAATTTCCACATAAAATTCAGTGAATGCGCAACTTTAAACATGTAAATCCAGGTAATGCACAATTTGATCATTTAGAATATAAATTTAGCAAATGTAGAATTTTACGATTTTCAATTTAATTCAGCAAATATGTATTGTCCAATGTAAAGTTTGGTCTTATTCTGTTCCTGTTGGCCCTCCTCTGATTGCTTCTGTGCCCTTTACACAATGCTTGGGTAAGTGTTGGCTGCTTTTTTGACTTTTTCACTAGTACCGGATGGTATCTCCGGGGACTGTACTGTAAGTCTTTAGCATATGGGTCCACTGTTCCCAATAGTTGTCTCATTTTCGGACATAAACATATTGATACGCTCTTTGGCACACTTTTGAGGCATAAATAGGATAGGGGGGCCATAGGTTCTCTGTGTCTGTCGCATATCATCTGGGACACTGTCTGTTCCTTCACACTTTCGACTCAGGAATCCCTCTTGAAAGTGGTCATATGTATTATATGTTGTTATTTTTGAATAAAATAGATATTTTATGTTTACAAAGCTTCTTGTTGTTTGGTCGTCATTTGGTCTATCCCCGCCTCAATAATAGTATAATTTACTTTCCTGCTAACACACATTACAGGACAGTACACAATATAAAGAAACAGGGTTTTAGTTTGTGTACATTGGAAACAGGCTGCCACCAGGCCCTAACACTGTGTGCCCTATGAGGAATTTTAATTTGTGAGTTTCTGTATATTTTAAGAGTTAATAAAAGTTATATTTTATCTTGCCACTTTTCTACTTATCACAAATAGCCGAATCCCTCGGCAATCTGCACTAAATTTGTCCTTACCACAGGGAAATAATAAATCAAAGCATAGGGACTGACCACTTAAAACTTAACTTTTACTAGTCAATTAAAAACCATTTCTATATACATATATACTGTTAAATCACAGAAAGACTCACTAGCCAAGGTATACCACTAGAAAAAGGTGGACCTGACCTCTCTGGGGAAGCAACAATGGAGAAGCGGTGTGGCCTATATCAGGATTCCTAGGCCCCCAGATTTACTATTTTCTCCCCCTCCTGGATTTTGTTCAGTCCTCACTAGTCCCCTGATGATCATCGTAATGGTGATGAGGTGAGGGAAGGGAGGAGGGACGGGGAGACATTCTTTGGTTGTACCTTTAGGGCATAACAGTACACTGGTCTAGGGACGACTCTAGGGTACTGTCTTGTCAGGACGGGAGCATTGGGGCAGTAGGGACTACTAAGTGTGTAGGGAGAGGCACGTATTACCCCCTTAGGTCTCTCAAGGATATCCATCCTGAAGCCCGACACATCCACCTGGTAAGACGCTCCAATTTTTTAAGTGTTTAGCGATTTATAGTATATATGTAGATAGAAGTGGTTTTTAAAATGACTAGCAAAAGTTAAGTTTTAAGGGGCCAGTCCTATGCTTTGATTCATTTCTACTTATCCCTCCCTATGAAATTTACATACTTCTAATGGTGTTGTGCACCACGGCAAGCAGGGCGGATTATAGGCGGGGGGCCCACCAGATGACATGTCTGACTGACACTGTCAATCAAACATTTGTATGCTTAAAGCGCTATATTGCCGTTTGTGATGGGGATAGTGGGGGCAGTGTGCAGCCAAATGTTGAGGGAGTGGGACGGGCGTTGCAGTGAGCTTACTGGGAGCGCAGCAGTGGCTGCTGTGCTGTGAGTCTCCATACAGTCAGAGTGGTCAGCTCTCAGCATAAAACACACATCTCTCCTCTGGGGACCTGATCCTCTGGGGTCTGAAAGTATATAGCAAGTGATTCAGTGATGTCACGGGAGAGGGCGAAGCCTCGCTGGAAAGCAGGAAGTAAAGAAGCTGCATTTTCAGGTGGGAGAACAGAAAACTCCCAGAAACAGTTATTTCGGGTATGGAGTGAGGGCTGACAGGAAGGGTAGTAATATAATGATTGTTAATGAGGGAAGCTTGAATGGTCCAAATTTGTATATGTTCATGGAATGGCATGGCTGGTAGGGCCTAACGTGGGAGGGCTGACGGGAGGAATGTGAGGGCGACTGCGTGATGATGTTATGTTACAAGGATTTGGTCGGTTTGGTGTGGCGATGTTATTTACATGTAGAATGTGGGGCAGATTACTTAACCCGGTCCATTGCGATCCAGCGAGCGCGTTTCTCTGCGCTGGATCGGTGGTCCGCCGGGATTTATTAAGGCAGTTCCTTCCTAAGACCCGTCCACCAGGTGGTGCTGCGCGCGTGTGACAGTTCCCCGGAACGTGATGGAATACACCAGCAGGGCTGAGTGAGTGAGGTAAAGGCAACAGTTTTTTTTTAAAAAAATGCGGCGGTTTTTCGGAATCCTTTGAGTTTTCGTTTGGCCACGCCCCCCGTTTTCCAGGCGCGGTGCATGCCAGCGGCCGATGCGACCACAATCCGATGCCTGAGCCACAATTCCTGGGGCATTCAGGGGAAATCAAGCGCACATTCGGGTGGTTACCCAGTCGGAAAACAACGCGAAATCGGGCCCTTAGTAAAGACCCCTGTGTCTTGGGCGGGGAGGGTTATGTCACATGGGACAGGCTGGTTAGGGGGGTGGCGAGCATTGGTCGGATGGTACATGGAGGAGCGTGTGGGTGGAGGAGGTGTGAGTTACATGGAAACGCAGTGTGATGTCTGATGTGGGCTGCAGTGTATGTTACATGGAACTGGTGTCTGGTGCGGCGGCTTGGAATGTATGTATATATGGAGGACTGTGTGTGCCATATTTCAAAAGGTGGGCAGATTGCACTTTCGTCAGGACTGTTTTTAGGATTTGCGCCGCTGGGAAAGGTATTTAGCCGGGGATGTGTTACAACCCAATTGATTATTTTGGCCCGCAGTTTTGCGCTTGGCTTCCATGCGGCGAACCTAGAAAGCTGGGGATGGGGGTTTCTGATTACTGACGGAATTTGGACTATGAGCCCTACACCCCCGGATTTTTTAAACTTTTAATTTGTGTGCAAGACCAGGCACTAAATTGTTACCAGGAAGAAGAGGGGAAACTCCAGCGGCACCAGAGCGGGGGAACCACATTCAAGATATACGGGAGACAATATTATTGTATCGTGGCAAGAAGGATGATAGGTTAGATCAAAAGTCAGGGGAGACGGAAGAATGGCACTTGGGAATGAACTCGGGAAATGGGGAGTAAGTGAGCCGTGGTGATGGGGCTGTAGGGGTGCAGGGTGGAGTTGTATGGTTTAGCTGGGAATCGGTGGGTTTGTGCAGGTAGAAGTGTAGGTGTACAATGGGGGGAGAGATATGGCTGTCCGTGGACCCGGCTGAATTGTAATTGGGACTGTGTCGCTGCGTGTATGTTCATTGGGGCTGCCGTGTATGGTCGGGAGGGAGGGTTGTAGGTATGTTACATTGGGTGACGTGTCTGGGGGGGGTTGAGGTATGTTACATGTACTGTGCAGGATGTGAGGTGGTCTGTTACATGGGGACTGTGTCTGATTGGGGCTCCGCGTGTAGTTACATGGGGCTGCCGGTTTGGGGGGGGGCTTTAGGCCAGTGGTGTATAAGGGGAAAGGGCGGGGAGGGGATAGGATGGGGGTGTGGTTTGAAGTAGGGATTGGGTATGTACAGGGCGTTGTTGGGAGGGGCTGTGTATGTAATGGGCTGGGCTGGGGGGGATCGGGGGGAGGGTAAAGGGGTGTTAATGGCGGTGTGGTCTGGGGAGTGACTGAGGTGTATGTTACATGGGGTGTGCTGTCTGGTGGGGGAATGAGGTTGTACGTATGCAGATGTAGCACTTGAGTGAGGCCGAGTATGCAAATTAGCAATCGGGGTAGGGCAGTTATGTAGATGAATTAGGATGGGGTGTGTGGTGGCTGTATGCAGATGTATTTCTGGGGTAAGGCAGGATGTTGCAGATGAATTTCATGGGGGTAAGGCGGGATGTATGCAAGATGTTATTTCTGGGGGTAAGGTGGATTGATGCAGATGTGATACTGGGGGGGGTTGGCGGCTGTATATAGCTTATTACTGAGGGCCTGGCAGGCTGTAGTGTAAGATGTAGTTATGGGGATAGTGAGCAGGAGGTTGTGTATGTATATACAATTCAGTGGGACCTCACCAGGCCTTACGCCCTGGGGGCACCCCACCAACTTGATCGGCCCTGTGGCAAGAAACCTATACATTGTTCTTTCGGGGCAGCGTAAGAGCCCCCTTACTATCTTTCTCTCAGATACCCCAAAGTATTAGGTGAGCATTTGCGTGGCACGTTTTGGTAAGAAAAGGGACACAGAAGACTGAAATTCTGTTTATCCTAGTTTCATGCTTAACTTGCCATACAGATAAAGAGGAAATGAACTGCCTTATTGTCCGATACATTAGCTTCTATTACCCATACAAAAAAGGTGTGGTTACATACATTAACAATCATTATAATTGGTTAAGCTAAAGCATATATGTCTGGCCCACGGCCCCTGCTGATTGGCTCAAACCAGGCCTTAGTTGCTATGCCAGGGGAATTTCCAGTCACCTGTGTCTACAGTAAATTCGAACGATAGGTTGGATGTGATGCTTTTTAACAAACACTGCTTTTTTGATCATAAGACTTGAGTTCGCTGACAGTGCATGTCGGTTAAAAAAACGATGGGAGGGAAAAAGCTCTGTATTTCATAACAGACAGAGTACAAAAATATAGGGCAAAGGTCACATGATACAATTAATAAAAACATATAATTTATTTGGAACACATTAATACATTACTGTGACCCTCACAATTCCCCCCTAAATATGAGGTCTTTTCCCTACACTTCCCTGCGAGTCGTTTTTCCTACTAGGCTGTCCATTGTGGTGGGAGAGGGAGTGCGATTGCTTCACTGAGTCGTCAACCCAACAGGCCCTTGCGGCACTTCAGGTTAATTTCCCGCACTAACTATCAAAAAGCATCCTGGAAAACTCAGACCTGTGAGTCTAACTGCCGTGGTGGGGAACATATTTTGAGGGGTGTTATTAGAGATGCATCTGGAGTATCTCACTGTGCACAACCTTATAACCCGCGTCAGCCATCGGTTTATGAGGAGGGATCGGTCCATTCAGACTAATCTGAATGGATCTTTGTGGAAACTGAGGAAGGGGCAGAGAAATGGTGTGATAAGATTTAATGTAGGGTAAAATGTAAGTTATGCACTTGGCAGGGAAACACAAAAAAAATATAATTATATTTCTAAGAGTCAATTACTTGGTTAAAAATGGAGCTGGAAATGGAACATTCGGGGTTTATTGGTGGATGGGTTAAATTAATTTTAGGACCAGAGCCATTCTAGTTTGATGGTCATCAAAAAAGGTGTAATAAGAATACGGTAATTGCTATTGGCTCATAACAAAACAGTTTAAATAAGAAAAATAGCTGAATTAAAACATTAACTCTATAGCGGCGGGATGGGGTGGGGGCAACATGGTGGACACCACTGTTCCTCCCGCCCACCCACACACATCCAGGACGGAGCTGTATGCCGTTTCTAGTTCTCTGCTCAAATGGCCGCCGTTAGAGAAGGAATTATATCACAACAATTCCCCCTTCTTTGAAGCTCTGCTGGCTTGTTAATTCCATCCTGATGTGTGAACCCCTGCAAACTACCAGGTTAAAACCACAGGTAGGGCTAAGCCCTTACTGCTGGACTTGTTAAATCTTCATCCAGATCCCCAACGAGGCCAGTCACTCAGTGTTACAGGACTGCACACTCAAATCACATCACTGAGTTCCCCTATGTCATAGGGTTTGTAAAACCGGGCTGGTTCTCCAACAGGCAGAATCATTCCGCTTCCGGGCCCACTCCTCGTCACATTTACTCACCTGGACGGACCCCATCTGGGGACATGGTAGGACTTGATGAAGCGGGGAACCACCACAACCCGCAAAAGTGAACAAGAGCAAAATACACAATCCCCCAATATCACCCCCACTTAAAGGAAAACCCTTCCAATCCCCCAATAACCACAAAAGGGAATGACAAAAGTGTCCCACCCAGAGTTCTCTTTGGTTCCCTCGGACGTCCGTAAAAAGTTCTTCTACGAGCATGGGGAATTGGATCCATAGGGGCGGGAGTCATCAGGGAATGTTGTAACAGCCAACTCCCACCATCTTAACAGACCTTCCCTTCTCAGATAAGATCAGTCCAGAGTTCATGCGGTTCTGGGAAGCAATCTCGGAATTGCATACAATTACAATCTTGTGATTTACCAATAAAAAAACAGTTTAACACCAACCAACATTTTGCTCATAGCTTTGGGGAATAATTGGACTCTAGACCTGCCCAAAATCTGATTGGGCGCCTGTACTCATCTGGGACCCCCACTGGTGCTACCACTGATCTATAATAAACGTTTGTCATCTAGGGTTTTCTAGACCTTCAGAATCCTTTGGGATTCTACCTTTCCTTTAGTGTTGCTGATCACACCTTATCCCTGGGATACAAGGAAGGGAATGCACAAGTTTTATCACCGTACACTCACCTTCCCAGCTTAGCCGTGACCTGACTCTCCTATCCCCACAAAACCTGATACAATCAGACACTACTATACAGGATTACCTTGTGCTGTCCAAATGTTGAAAGAAGGTCATTGTCTTGTTTGCACAAAAACGTAGTAAAGTATCCTCCTACATGGGGGGCAATCCGGTCAGCCCATAGATACAATAATACATATGGTTGGGGTAGTCCCTGAGGCATACAATTTTCAGTAAGAAGAGACACGCTAGCAGAAGACATAAGTAAGTTTATGCAATTAGGAAAGCGTGGCAGCATGCTGACTTCCTCATGCTTCACGGACGTGGGCACTGGCGCAGCAGGACTTGGAAAGGTCAGTCGTTAAGCGAAGGCTCACAGACCTACTCTCTGGTTGTCTCTTTACCACCAACGTGAGTTACCAGGCTTCAGATTATGCGTCCTGAGGTCTCTGTCTGGATCTGACAAACAGGAATCAGAGAACACTTTTGCGGACCTTTTCCAAGGGCCTGGATACAGCTGTGTGTCAGGTCCACCTGGGGTTCCTGACATACTATACTTATAAATAGTGATGAGTGGCTTGGTCAAAGTTTGTTTTTAAAATTTGGTTCAGGGACTGGATCTCAGGCTGAACTTTGACCCATTGAAGTAAATGGAAACACAAATTTTAACACCAAAAAATAGCTGTAACATATGGATAGTAAAGGTTTGAGGGCTGAAATATGGTGACAATAACAGGACAGTTGCCCTGACCAAATAATGACATAACAAAAATGCAGTTAAAGGGAACCTGTCACATTTTTCACATATACAGCTTGTGACAGGTTCCCATAGAGCCCTTTTAACTAAATGGGGTTTGCCCACAAAAGAAAATTATCAAATGTCAACCCCCTAGTGATGTTTACACAATAAAGATCATTTTTATCCCTTTACTTTACAATTTTACTCAGTTTTATTGCTGTTTTTAGAGTGTGGGTGGGAACTCTCTAAGCAGACACATTATGATCCCTGTAGTGCTGTGAGATAGTGTGCT
>CM033642.1:176977359-176998462 GCA_019512145.1 Engystomops pustulosus | reverse complement strand
CTAAGCAGACACATTATGATCCCTGTAGTGCTGTGAGATAGTGTGCTAACAATGTGGTTAGATTATCAGGGTACAAGATTTATACTCTCACCGGCCACTTTATTAGGTACACCTGTCCAACTGCTCGTTAACACTCAATTTCTAATCAGCCAATTACATGGCAGCAACTCAGTGCATTTCCGCATGTAGACATGGTCAAGACAATCTCCTGCAGTTCAAACCGAGCATCGTATGGCGAAGAAGAAAGGTGATTTTGAGTGCCTTTGAACGTGGCATTGGTTGGTGCAGAAGGGCTGATCTGTGTATTTCAGAAAACTGCTGATCTACTGGGATTTTCACGCCACAACCATCTCTAGGGTTTACGAGAATGGTCCGACAGAAAAGAAAAAACTTCAGTGAGCGGCAGTTCTGCGGGCGGGGGAAATGCCTTGTTGATGCCAGAGGTCAGAGGAGAATGGGCAGACTGGTTCGAGCGATAGAAAGGCAACAGTGACTCAAATCGACACCCGTTACAACCAAGATAGGCAAAGAGCATCTTGAACGCACAGTACGTGAACTTTGAGGCAGATGGGTACAGCAGCAGAAGACCACACCCGGGTGTCATCCTTTCAGCTAATAACAGGAAAAATGAGGCTAATTTGCACCAGCTCATCGAAATGGACCGTAGAAGATTGGAAAAACGTTGCCTGGTCTGATGAGTCTCAAATTTGCTGCGACATTCGGATGGTAGGGTCAGAATTGGCGCGTCAACAACATGAAAGCATGGATCCATCCTGCCTTGTATCAACGGTTCAGGCTGGTGGTGGTGTGTCATGGTGTGGGGAATATTTTCTTGGCACTCTTTGGGCCCTTGGTACCAATTGAGCATGTTGCAACCGCCACAGCCTACCTGAGTATTGTTGTGACCATGTCCATCTTTATGACCACAATGTACCCAACATCTGATGGCTATTTTCAGCAGGATAATGCACCATGTCATTAAGCTGGAATCATCTCAGACTGTTTCTCGAACATGACAATGAGTTCACTGTACTCAAATGGCCTCCACAGTCACCAGATCTCAATCCAATAGAGCATCTTTGGGATCTGGTGGAACGGGAGATTCGCATCATGGATGTGCAGCCGACAAATCTGTGGCAACTGTGTGATGCCATCATGTCAATATGGACCAAAATCTCTGAGGAATGCTTCCAGCACCTTGTTGAATCTATGCCACGAAGAATTGAGGCAGTTCTGAAGGCAAAAGGGGGGTCCAACCCGTTACTAGCATGGTGTACCTAATAAAGTGGCCGGTGAGTGTATATAGTTTCATTTTCCTTCTGAGCATTGTGCTAGTATCAGACACATAGAAATATTGATGAGATGCATATAGCACACAATTACACACTCAGCCCTGCAACATCTCTGCACTGTCACAACACACTACCAGATTTGATGTGCCTCTCTCCCCGTCCATGGATAAAGAACTTTTCTGCCTGTAGCTTGTAGCTTTCCTTTCGCTGCTGCAGTTCTTTGCCTGCAGAAAGTCAGTGTGTGTGTGAGCTCATACTGGAATTCAAGGGTGCAGGCTAAAGACCGAGAGCAGAGAAAAGCTCAGCGTCAGACAGAAAAACAAGATGGCTGCCGACCCTAAAGTCAGAAGATCCAGGGTCGGAAAACAAGGGCAAATGAAATTGTTCTGTAAACACCAGGATTGACAGGTTTGAATTATATCTGTGAAATGCAGTTTTTTTGTTGCCAACTGTGAATTGGAGAAAGTGTTATTTTGTTATCCTGAATTTTAAGAAACTCATGGGAATACCCCTTTAATCTAAAAATTGTTTCCTTCACATCTCCATAAAATCAGAATTATAAACTTGCCTGGTATCTAGAGCAAGTCAGGGGGCATGGCCTAATGTTATGTGACCAGGGTGACATCATCTCATGTCCTTTAGCCTCCTAACATTAGTAAACTGTATACCATGCAGTGTCGGACTGGCCTGGCGGGGGGCTGGGGTATTCCCCGGTGGGCGCCTGTCCCAGACACCCCCAGAGCCGGACTGTGGCGCTATTAGAGCACCAGCGCCGTGACCGGGACCATTTTGCTGAGGCCCCGGCCTGGCGCTCCATAGCACCAATGACAATTTACTCTCCCTCCGGGTGCCCACCTCAGAGGTGCCCGGACGACACATCAGTGTAAGGCGGGCCCTGTCATTCGGACAGGAATCTCCTGCCCCCCATACTATAGTGCTCGATGTGGCCGTTTCCGGGCCGCACAAGCCTATGTAAGCGATGTGGCCGGAAGAACACCAAAACACCCGGTGAAATCGCTCTTTTGAACCTTTAGTAAACTGTATACCATGCAGTGTCGGACTGGCCTGGCGGGGGGCTGGGGTATTCCCCGGTGGGCGCCTGTCCCAGACACCCAGAGCCGGACTGGCGCTATTAGAGCACCAGCGCCGTGACCGGGACCATTTTGCTGAGGCCCCGGCCTGGCGCTCCAATAGCACCAATGACAATTTACTCGGTGCCACCATGGGCCCGGGACGACACACAGTTGTAAGGCAGGGGCCTCCGTCCATCTGGACAGGAAGCTCCTGCCCGCAATACTATAGTGCTCGATGTGGCCGTTTCCGGGCCGCACAAGCACTATTATTAGAGCGATGTGGCCGGAAGAACAACCCCGGTGCACATCGCTCTTTGAACTTGAATGCGCGGCCACGTGATGACGTCATCACGCGGCCGCGCACCTCTTCCTGCCCGGCCGCGGCAAGAAGGATGAAGACGCGGGAGCCAGAGGTGAGTACAAGATTTTTTATTTTAACCAACAGCAGTAATAGATGGTGGGGCCCGGGGGCAGAATATATACAATTATTAATTAATTATTAGACCCAGTTATGCATATAGAGAACTAAAGTAGCAATGGAAAAAAACCACAAACCCTTCCACTTACTGTGGTTAAAGGTGCTCTGGGTGTTCAGTACCAGTCAGCCATTCTTATAGCATTAAAATAAGAAATTAGAAAAACACATACCTTCCTCTCACTGAGTGACTATGCTTTTTTTTTAACACCCAAATAACTTTGACAGTTATGATATATAAAACGGTTCCCCCTAAATCCCTTCCTCATCCAATCCCTTCCTTGGTTGAACTTGGTGGACACGTGTCTTTTTTTTAACCGTATAAACTATGATAGCCATTCATTATCATAGCAGTAGAAGAAGCAATGGGAAAACCACATAAACTTCCTCTCACTGCGGGTTAAAATCCAGCAAATCCACAATTTTACCATTTATATTCTGTTACTGCGTGAATTGACAATTTCCACATAAAATTCAGTGAATGCGCAACTTTAAACATGTAAATCCAGGTAATACACAATTTGATCATTTAGAATATAAATTTAGCAAATGTTGAATTTTACGATTTTCAATTTTAATTCAGCAAATATGTTATTGTCAAATGTAAAAGTTTGGTCTTATTCCTGTTCCTGTTGGCCCTCCCTCTGATTGCCTCTGTGCCCTTTACACAATGCCTTTGGGTAAGTGTGGCCTGCTTTTTTGACTTTTTCACTAGTACCGGATGGTATCTCCGGTGACTGTACTGTAACGTCTTATAGCATATGGGTCCACTGTCTCCCAATAGTTGTCTCATTTTCGGACATAATACATTATTGATACGCCTCTTTGGCACACTTTTTGAGGCATAAATAGGATAGGGGGGCCATAGGTTCTCTGTGTCTGTCGCATATCCATCTGGGACACTGTCTGTTCCCTTCACACTTTCGACTTTCAGGAATCCCTCTTGAAAGTGGTTCATATGTATTATATGTGTTATTTTTGAATAAAATAGATATTTTATGTTTACAAAGCTCTCTTGTTTCCATCTAGCCTCTTTCTGTAGGATGATGCGATTCCAGCCCCCCCCCCTTCTAATGAGTGGGTTGAGGAGTTCAATCCCCTGGACCCCCCCCCCTTCTAATGAGTGGGTTGAGGAGTTCAATCCCCTGGACCCCAAGACTTTTGGATCCCTCTTGTTATGTATGTTTACATGTTTAGCAACCATAGTATGGCGATCATTGATGACATCATTATAGTGTTCCCTGACCCTCAACCTTAACCCATGATAACTTTTTCCTGTATTCTGTATCTTGTATACTTTGCATGTGATCCAATACACTACGCCCTTGGATCCACAATTTATAAATCCTTTGGTTGTGTAGTCTTTTTTTTTTTTCGTGCTAGTCACTGAGTGGCTTATCATGATCGAGCTACATGCCTCACATGTCCCACATCTGTATGTATCTTTAGGTTTCTCTGGTAACCATGTCCTGTCCTTACTGGGGTGAGATGGCTGTGTACTAGGGAGTCCTTAATATTATAACCCCTCCCTTATGTGATGGAGGGTTGTTCCTCAATATATTAAGTGATATCTGGGTCCAACTTTAGTATTCCCCAATATGCCTTAATGATTTTTTGGATTTCCCTGTATCTTTTATCATATGTGCCAATGATCCTAAGATATCCACTGTTCTTTGGATCTCCAAGTTTTGGAGACAACTCATCTCTTTTCAGTGTCATGGCATGCTAATGAGCTCCAGCAAGAGTATTTTTAGGATATCCCCCCATTTAACAGCCTTCTTTCCAGAACATTTCCTCCCCTAAGGTAGTCTAACAGTTTTTGCGTACTCACAAATACTGCCCTTTTGGGATACCTTTCCTCATTGCTTTAGGGTGCCAGCTATTCCATTGTAGGATATTGTTCATGTAGATTTCGTAAATATCCTCTTCTCGATTTCTCCGTTCTTTGATATATTGATCATGAGATCCCGGAAGGTTATCTCATGTTCTCTAATCTCAGATGTGAGGAATAAGTCAATAGTGTTACTATTTAGCTCTTCAACAATTAGCTGCAAAGCCTCCCTAGTGTCAGTCCAAAGTATCAGGACATCATCTATGAACCTCCGCCATGACAATATCACCCAGGTCCATTTCTCCCTGCTTTCCTGAAATTCAATCTTATTCTCCCACCAGCCCAGGTAGAGGTAGGGGCTCCCCATCGCGACCCACCTGATATGGTGGAAGAACTTACCATCAAAAGCGAAGTAGTTATGTGTCAATACATATTCCACCAATTCTATCCCTATTTCATTATGCCCATGGTATTGGACACCACAAGATGCCAGAAAAGGAGATAAAGTTTGACATTTCAGATCATGGAGGATGGAACGGTACAAGGCTTCAACTTCAAGACTTGCTAAGAATGTCCATTCTGGCACTACAAGTTGATCTAGTGTCTTTAAGACGTCCATAGTATCCCTTGCATACGATGGTAAGGATATCACAAAGGAACGGAGAATCCTATCAATGTATTGACTTTTGTTCTGAGACAAATTGTCAATGCCAGACTCTATTGGTCTCCCCTTCAGATTCTCCACCCCTTTGTGGACCTCTGGCATGGCATACAAAGTTGCTATATTTGGGCATGATGGTAGCATATGATCATACTGCTTCTTTACTGACTAGCTTGTTTTCCATCGCTTTTACCACAAATCTTTTCAGGTCCTCATAGAATCTTGTTGTTGGATTCTCCTTAAGAATTCTGTAGCATTCTGTCTTTTAGTAATTTATAACGCATTTCAATATATGTATGTCTATTGAGGATGACCAATTTCCCCCCCTTTATTTGCTGGCTTAAATATTATTGATTGATCTGCCATCAACTCCTTTATTGCCAACCTTTCCTTGTGTGTAAATTTACTTTACATTCCCTAAGACATTACCCAGAGCACTAATAATCAAATAATAATTTCTGTTACTTTCCTTTAAAGAAAATCTGTTATTGAAATCTATCAAAAGGCACTCTCCCTTTCACAGGGTGTTGAAACTTCCTTTGCTGAGAATACATCAGGCAGATGGATGGGGAGGTTCTGAGGTGCTCGGTGAAACAGTGTAACAGCCTATGAAGCATGAAGGGGCTCTGGTAATTCCCCTCAGAGCCCTTCTGACTCATTAGCATTATTTTAAAAGTAGATTTTAGAAGGAAGGATGTCTGGATAACAATGAAAATTACCACAGTGCCTGGATCTATTAGCTGTGGTTTATCATGCTTCATTTTTGATGGTAGATTTCCTTTAAGGTCTCTATGCAGACCATTTTTCCAGCAGCTGGAAAACAATTTTGTGTGCATTTGGCTTTATAACAAATTTATACTTCTTCTCCTTATTAAACTATATATTTTTTCCTGTAGAAGATTGTTCAGGAAGTCGATCTACTCGCATATATCTGTAAAATCCGATAACCAGCAGAATTACTGACCTTCTATGAACTCAGATGTCTAACCAAGGAGATGACTGTTATTACTTTTTCTACTCCACCTGCACTAAGGTAACTCTGAGCTTTTCTTAGTAATTTCAAAAATAATTCTCATTCTGTAACACCATAAATATGCATGGTTTGAATTAACCATGCTTTTTGCTGCATTTGTTCTTTACATTTTTTGCAGCTACATTTTGACATATTGGGGTCAAATAACTGTGTGTGTGTGTATATAACATTTATTTACTTTATGTATATTGATGCATGTATACTTTTTGTCAGTATCCTTGTGGGACGCAACACTGTGGAAATAGTCCATAATATTGGAAGGCTGTAACTAGAAAAAAAAACCATGTTGCTCCATACTCATGTGCTATGCCATTAAATGTGCTCTCCAGCCACATACAAATTAGCCCCTATTCTAAGCATAGGGCCTAACTTGCCAATTTGTTGGGAAACAGGAAGTTCGAGTCCGTTCATTTCTACTTGCCACACTATGACGTATATATATAGTCAAAAGTTGGTATGGAAGTGCTTTAACCCGTTAAATGCCACGGTCAGGGCGACTGCAGGATCTAAGCTGTCTTCTCAGGGTCTATCACCCACGATGCCCCCCTCCCCCCAATGACGTCATCTTAAAGGCACAGTATCAGCCTATGTATGTGTATGTATGTAGGCCGACACGGCTAATACCCTGCAATACATCGGTATTGAAGATTGCTTGTTCATGTCCCATGGTGGAACTAGTAAAAAGTTAAAAAAACTAAAAAACTAACAAAAAAAGCTACATATAGACCTATAACACAAACACATGTAGTATCACCACGTCCGTAACGACCTGTAGAATAAAAGCAAATAATTATTGAACCCGCACGATGAACTCCGTTAAAAAAAACTGTTAAAAACCCGCCAAAATTTTTTTTTTACCTGTTTAATTCCACAAAATGCAATAAAAAGTGATAAATAAGACCCATGTACACCAGAATGATACTGATGCAAAGTATAACATGTTCCTCAAAAAATTAAGACATAAACTAGCTCCATAGCCAAAAATGTAAAATGTTATGCCACTTACAAGACGGCATTGCAAAAATGCTTGAATTTTTAACATATTAGGGATTTGCCAAATTTAGTAAAACATAAGAAAAAATATTCTAGTATGGTAATCGTATTGACCCATAGAATAAAGATAATATGATTATTAGGCTATACGATGAACACCAAAAAAAAGTACAGAATTTATGCTTTTCTACCCCTGCTTTTCAAAATTTAAACAACAGGGGATACTAACCCCACAATGGTAACACTGGAAAAAGCATCTCATTGGCTAAAATGTTATAGCCTTCAAAAAGAGCCAATGAGGAAACTAAAATCCTGGCAGCTGCCTAGCGCTCCTTACCTTCTTTGCCACACTGTGGGCCCATAAAACAAGTAATGGCCACATGTGGGGGGTCTCTCTACTCGGGAAAAATTGCATAAAAAATTGTAAGATGGGTTTTTTCTTTTTATCTTTAGGAAATGTGTAAATTTTAGGGCTAAATGAATGTATAACCAACAAAATTTGACCACTCTAAGTTTCACCTCCATTTTGATTTGATTACTATGAAGATCTCAAGGGATTAACAATCTTCTTAAAAACTGTTTGATAGTTTGAGGGGTGCAGATTTGAAAATGCGTTGATTATATAGGGTGTTTTTGATAAAATATGTAAAAATTTTATTCAATTCTGTAAATACGGAAAATCGATATTCGATTTGTAAGCCGCATGAAATCAAAATAAATTATGCAGACATTTAAAAAATGTATGAAAATGTAAAGTAGACATATGGGAAATGCTATTCAGCAATTTTTTAGGTGGTAAATCTATCTGCCTGAAAGCGCAATGATTTTGACTTTGGAAAATGGCAAATTTTTCAAATAATTAATCATTTTTTTTCTCTTTTTGTGAATAAACACAAAACTACAGCCAACATTTACCACTTAAATGAAGTGGTAACAAACAAGTCAGAATACAATAAATGGGGCTGAGCGTTAAGGGTTGTACTGTTCCCTTTAAACTTCCTAATACCTTTCAGATCATCATCAACTTTATAGTGATATGTATAATGAAAGAAATATAACCTGGAAAGTGTCTAGTTGCTCAACAACAAAGTGATAGTGGATTATTAGGGTTTAATAGGTTCCTGTGAGAGGGGGGGTTTAATACTGTAAAACCAGGAGACAGTGGGGCACATTTACTTACCCGGTCCCTGTGCGATCCCCGATCCGGACTCTCCGAGGAGGATGAACTCTGTCGCGATTCACGTAGATTGTGCGCCCGATGTCCTTCATGCGTCGCTCTCCGCTCAGCTCTGCTGGAGTTCACCACCTTCTTGCATGTAAGTGCTTGGCTTGCGACACTATTTCAAAGTTAAATCCTGCGCTTAGTACGATTCGGCCTGATAGAAACTCCACCCCCGCCCCGATTTGTGCCGATTTGAAGGCGGGCGCCTATACGCCAAAATCCGATCGCATGTAACAAAATCTTCGGAATATCCGGCGAGTGCGGCCGCAGGACCCTTCTTAAATGTGGCTCAGTGTCTTTTTAAGATGGGGCAAGTAGCTGTGCTCTAGATCAGAGGTCCCCAACCTTTTTTGCACCAGGGACCGGCTTTAAGCTAGACCAGTTTTCCATGGCCCGGTGGGGGCGGGGCTTTGGTAATATGGGGTGGGGTTATGGAGGGGTGGAGCTTATAATATAAGATATCAGGGAGTGTCCGGACCAGATCCATCATATTGGTTTGGTGTAAAAATAAAGCAATGCAAAATGCATGCAGCGTATCGCCATGTAGTATAAAATGCATACAGCGTATCACCATGTAGTATAAAATTGCGACACTATTTCAAAGTTAAATCCTGCGCTTAGTACGATTCGGCCCGATAGAAACTCCACCCCCGCCCCGATTTGTGCCGATTTGAAAGCGGGCGCCTATACGCCAAAATCCGATCGCGTGTAACAAAATCTTCGGAATATCCGGCGAGTGCGGCCACAGGACCCTTCTTAAATGTGCCCCAGTGTCTTTTTAAGATGGGGCAAGTAGCTGTGCTCTAGATGGACTGCAATGCTGATTTCCTTTCCCAATGCTGCCGTGTCACCTAATGTTGCAGAAAGGAAAATTGGATTTCTGTAAAATCCAATTCTTTAATTGGCTCTTCCTTGGAGACATTTTTCTTGTTGCAATCTTACCATAGTACATGTTGATTTCTGTTGTTTTTTCTTTTACACTCCTTAGCAGATAAATCTAGTGGTGTTGCTGATTTCCTTGGAAAGTGTCAATAATGTTGAATCCCCTAATGTTTTGACACCTTATTTTTAAATGTAATTCAAACATAATTTAGTATTAATGTCATTATTTCTTCGTCACAGGGAGACAGCTGTACTTTCCGTCACTGTGAGGCTGCCATAGGAAATGAAACTGTTTGCAACTTGTGGCAGGAAGGCAGATGTTTTCGTCAAATCTGCAAGTTTCGACACATGGAAATTGATGTGAGTTTGTAAAATCTAAAGCAATGGTCAATCTTCTTTAAAAAAAAAAAAATAAAATAATAAAAATAAGATGGTGTGCACTTTTCAAATAACAACATAAATTAATACAAATGTGGCCATAAACCTCTTAAGAGACTATCATTCAAAAGTCCAAAATCATAATCTTTCATACCCCCCTATATAGCATCACCCTCATCACCCGGTCCACATCCCACTAGAATTACGATTTTGACCCGCTGATGACTCCAAAAAAAAAAAATCTGTTTAAAAACCCCTCAAAATTCATGATTTTTACCCTTTATCCACAAAAACAATACCATGGGTTTAAAAAAAAAATTTATTAACTCCAGAATTATACTGTCTGCAAATCTAACATGTCCTTCAAAAAAACAACCATCAACCACTGCAATAGCAAAAAAAAGCTACAATGTTTAATGCTAATTAGATACAGCAATTCAAAAATTATTTTTTTCCCCCCACATCCTTTCATGTTGGCAGTAAACTTGAGAAGAAATCCATGTATGGTATTGTTTGACGTATAGCATACAGATAACATGATTATATGTGAACATCAAAAGAAAAGTAAACAAAAATCCAGAGACTTGAATTGCTTTTCTACTCCTGCCCTCAAAAGTAGTTAATACATTTTAATAGCCTAACCAGAAGCCATGAGGATAACTAAAAGCCTTTCCTTTCCTTCTTCTCCTCGCTGTGTGCCCATAAAACAATTAAACTGCCAACAATTTAGGGTTTCTATGGACTCTGGAGAAATTGCATAACAATTGTTTCAGGTGGTTTTTTTATCTTTTGGAAATTTTGTACATTTTGGGCCTAAATGAAACGGATTACCAAAAAAAATTGACCTTTCTAAATTTTCACCTCCATTTTGATTTGATTACTAATGAAATTTCAAGGGTTAAGCATTTCCCAAAAGCAGTTTTTGATAGTTTGGGCTTTGCAGATGTGAAAATGAGCTGATATATAGGGGGTTTCTAATATATTTAAAATTTCATTAAACCTTCATTAACCCAATATAGTCAAAGTCAATCTGCAATACACAATACCTTGTTCGACATCAAAATACATTACCAGACATTTTCAAAAATTCTAAAAATTAAAGCAATGTAATGTTAATTTTATAAAGCGACTTTTTTTATGTGTAACGCTATTTAAAATAAAGAAAATGGCCACATTTTTTTTTTTTTATTACATCACTTTTTTATCTTTAAAAAAATTGCAAAACTTACCCAAAATTTACCAACAAAAATGAAATGATACTCAACTGCGACCTGGTCCCTTGTCCTTGTCTTCTTTAATGCTTCACTCCTAACATTACTCATAGTAATCGTTAGATGAAATAGTGTCTCTTAATATATACCCTAAATAAAACGAAGTTTTACTAGTGCCATGGGTTCAGTGAGGTCTTTTGGACCTTTTTTTGAAGTTTACCTATAAAGGACTTAAAGACCATTCATACCTTTGTGTCCCGTGCCCCATGTGTCCCATGCTTCATGTGCCTGATATGGCTTTGGTCCAGGGTGCACAAGTGGCAGATGTACTGGAGCGAGAGGGCTGTTAGAGCACCGAAGATCTAACCTGCATGTGCCAGAGGGCAGGATTAACATTTAAAGGAAAGATTATACAGCAGGGCGCAAAACCCACGCCTGCAGAGCCTCGTTTTCGATACACCGCTGCCTGGGGCACGTGTGGGGGGGGGGCCTGCAATACTGCATGGCCATTATGGCTGGAGATTGTTTGTGTGGGATAGAGACAGACTTAGGGGGGGCTAGCAGTCTACTATAAACATGTTTTCTCAGTTATATTGTACATGGGGCATTTTATAGTAGGGGGATGGCCATTTAATTTTTACCTTCAGGGCAGCAAAAAGGCCAAGAATCGGACTGTGCAGCAGATATGTATTATACTTATCGATCTTAGTTCTGTCTTGGAAGCAGGTGCAAAGTGCTGGGGTTTATTAGTAAGCAGCCATTATATCCTGTCCGGTATTGTAGTCTTCCCTGGTGTCTAATTTTACTTATTGTACAAAGCCTTATGGTTTCTTGGGGGGTCATTTGTGCTGTTATTGTGGTTTTTTGGTTGTGTCTAGGCTTTTGTTTAATATGCAGACCCTGAGCGTGGTGGTATTACAATGCGGTCCCCCTTGGGCTGAAAAGGTTGTGAACTCTCGGTTGTAGTAGAAAGCAACTTGGTGCATGGAGAACTCGGTACCTGGGCTCCCAAAATCACTTAATTGGCATATTTTAAACTGGATATTCATAGGAGCCAGAGTTTAAGGGATATTGATTTTACAGCAGTTTGTATAAACTCCTCAATTATATACGTATTTGGAGAGTATGTTTTTTGAATACAAAAATCCAATCCAATCACTGCAGCAGAGATGTATGAATGTGGTTGTGTTTATTCATTGTTAGTCACACATGCATTCTGAAAGAAAAATGCTTTTTGCAATAGTGCTCAGCGTGTATTATAATTTCTTTAATTTGTGGATGATGGGTAAATTTTGCATTCGATACTTTAATACTCTATGAAAAGCAGATGAGCTATGTTACTACCTTCTAAGCTCCGATTCTGGTGATAAACCATCTAGCTCTGTTCTCTTGATTCCATCAATATCTTCAAGCTAAAAATCTCTTGCCTCTTTTTTTGTTTTTCAGTTTTCCTATAATTCTAAGAATATCAATAAGTGTGAGTATGGAACTAATATTTATTTACAAAATGGCAATGCTAAGTACATCCTACTCAGGTTGGGACAACATTCGGGAACGGTGTACTGCTTTCATAGAACAAATTCCAACATACTTTTCTGAACTGATGAATTTGTTTCTTACCCCAGGTTAAAATAAACAGAACACCTTTAATTTGAAACCTAATGTATTATGAGAATACATGTCATATCAGTACTTTATTTGGAACAATACAAACTTTCTGTATCCTACTATTGCATAAAGCGATTATAGTTTGAGACGTCTTTGAGACCGGTGACAGACCAAGAAACACAAATGCACAAATATTTGGTTTAGTAGAATACATAAAACTATTCAGGAAATATAGTGATGCAAAAATATGTTGTATATATTTTGTTTATATCTTGATAGAATAACTTGCTTATCTTGAGTCAATGTAATAACTCTGTGATTATCTGCTTCCGCCTCATTTTTAAGAACGGGGGAGTAGTGTTTTTTCCCTCCTACTAGGTAAAGAAATTGAAGATTGGAGTTTTTGGAAGGCTTCCTTCTCTTTTTGGTTTTTTTTTTTTTTTTTTTAATTAAAATTTTTTAGATACAAATATATTTTTGTTTTCTAAGAAACGGTTTTGGACTGGGTATTCTACACGTAACCTTGGGCGTTACTTCTTCTATTTTTTCTATTTTCCACACGGTTTTACGTATTGAGGGACTCTTCTTAATTTTTTTGTTTTTTTAACTAACAGGCCTTTTTTCCTCTAACGTGTACTACTTTTTGTATTGCTTATGGTCTACTCGTTACTTCAAAGGTGTCAACGACTCCCATTCCCTTGCCTTTCAACCCTTCTTTATTCTTGATCCAACCCTACTCCCACACATTAACTTTCTGGATTGTTATGTGTTTGATATTTTCGACCGTCAGAGAAAAAGTCGTTGCAGCTGTGTTCAGTACAGAGACCCTAGATGTGCTTTGGTAAGTTTCTCTAGGTATAGGGGGGATGTATGTTTAGAACTATTACTATAGATTATAAAATAAGGTTTGATTTGAGTATTTAAACTGGCGGTTGGCAATGAATTTCTCCCATGGAAGCCAAATGAGAAAGGGAATGCTTTTAGAGGGCCAGACTTATATACTTAAGGGGTATTCTCGTCTAGGCATTCACCTTTAGTTTGATAATCTTCAATCTATAAAATTTCTATTGAATTTTCCTGTGTGAAGATAATTACTCATAAATATAGTCATTTTTTGTCCTTATAAACAGAGGCTTCCTCGGATACGCCACCTCTCTGGATGGATTGCAAAAATAAACAAAAAGAGGGGGGTGGGGGGGGGGGTTTTTGTATTGAATGTCTGGGAGTTACGGCAAATAGTACAAGCCGTCCTATGGAGACTTGAATGGATACTGAATCCATGTTGTCCGCAAGGGCTCAACTAGCGCATGTCCGGCCACGGCTGCCAAAATGTGACTTGGTCGTAACCGAGGAAGCCCATTCTGGTTTCCTCAGGAAGGGACAAAATGGACTACATTGATGAGAAATTATCTCACACGGAACATTTTTTTTATAACATCCAATTGAGAAATTTTTTATATATGGACTTATCAAACTGAATGTAATGCCAAAGAAAAATAGATTAGAATACCCCTTTCCTCTTTATGCCCTCTTTTTATAGTGACCCTTCTCATTATTCCTCATTGTAGTGACCCTTCTCAATTATCCCCCCCCCTGTTTTTGTTTTGTTTTTTTGCTCCCATTCCATCCCTTTCCTGTTGTAGCAGTGCATAACAAACAAAAACCTTTCTCATATCTATTCCTATGACTGTATGTTCAGTAGGCACCGACGTTGTAGAACCGTCATTACATTGTCCAGAGTGGTGAGGCCATCCTTGTATTACTGCCTCTCTAACCCAGCACAGCTGCAACAGTCATCTGTTAGCATTCACATGAGCCAGAAGCCCTACTCCTTGTTACTGTGTCACACAGGGCGGTGATATATATATATAATTTATTATCTGAAGAAGATTACCACAGATGTAGAATTATAAGTGTTCTCATCAATATTATCCAGCCCATTTCCTTAGCTCCACCTAGGCTCATCTCACTAATATATATCTATATAATCTATACATATGTTATGTATTTATGTGTATAATATTTAATATAATCTATATATATATATTATAGTATATAATATATATATTGCAAGATTCCTCAAATGGTTGAAACTAACCATCACTAGTTATAAATAGTTTCACTCTTGACACCGACTACGAGTCTTCATTCAATATTAGTTGGTGATTGCCATTAAGAATTGGACTGTCATGGACCGTTTCTCTTAATATTGCAATAAAACCCACGCATATGATATACTGTCATTGAGCCCACTTGCTCTTACTGTGGCCATGGTATGATCCTATCTAGCCGCTTTCTGTAGGATGATGCGATTCCAGCCCCCCCCCCCCCCCTTCTAATGAGTGGGTTGATAGTTGTTCATCCCCTGGAACCCCAAGACTTTTGGATCCCTCTTGTTTTGTCTGTATGTTTACATGTTTGCAACCATAGTAATGGCGATCATTGAATGACATCATTATAGTGTTTCCCTGACCCTCAACCTTAACCCATGATAACTTTTTCCTGTAGTCCTTGTATCTTGTATACTTTGTCATGTGAATCAATACACTACGCCCTTGATTCCCAATTTATAAATCCTTGTGTTGTGTAGTCTTTTTTTTTTTTCGTGCTGTTCACTGAGTGGCTTATATCATGATCGAGCTACATGCCTCCACATGTCCCACATCTGTATGTATCCTTTAGGTTTCTCTCTGTTACCATGTCCTGTCCCTTACTGGGGTGAGTGTCCTGGTACTAGGAGTCCTTAATATTATAAACCCTCCCTTATGTGGATGGAAGGGTTTTCCTCAATATATTAAGTGATATATGGGTCCAACTTTAGTATTCCCCAATATGCCTTAATGATTTTTGGATTTCCCTGTATCTTTTATCATATGTTGCCACTGATCATATATCCCTGTTCTTTGGATCCCCAAGTTTTGGGACACTCTCTCTTTTCAGTGTCATGCATGCTAATGAGCTCCAGCAAGAGTATTTTAAGGATTTCCCAGTCCCCCCCCCCCCATTTAACCTCCTCTTTCCTACATTTCCTCCCCTAAGGTAGTCTACATTTTTTGCCGTACTCACAAAAAAAAAAAAAAATACTGCCCTTTTGGGATACCTGTCCTCATTTGCTTTAGGGTCCAGTTTCCCATTGTATGATTTTGTTCATGTAGATTTCGGGTAAATATCTCTCTTCTCTCTTCGTCCTTTGCTTTTCTATATTGCTCATGAGAATCCCTGAAGTTATCTCATGTTCTCTAATCTCAATGTGAGTAATAAGTCATAGTGTTTACTATTTCGCTCTTCATTTCAACAATTAGCTGAAAGCCTCCCTATTTTCCGTCCAAAGTATCAGGACATCATCTATGAACCTCCGCATGACATATCAACCCAGGTCCATTTTTCTCCCTGCTTTCCTTCCTGAAATTCAATCTTTATTCTCCCACATCCCAGGAGAGGTAGGGGCTCCCCTCGCGACCACCTATATGGTGGACAACTTACCATCAAAAGCGAAGTGTTTGTGTCAATTAAGATTCCAATTCCAACCAATTCTATCACTATTTCATTTATGCCCATTGGTATTGGACACCACAAGATCCAGAAAAAGGAGATAAAGTTTGACATTTCAGGATCATGGGGATGGAATGGTACAAGGCTTTCAACTTCAAGACTTGCTAATAATGTCCCTTCTGGCACACAGGTTGATCTAGTTTCTTTAAGACGTCCATGTATCCCTTGCATACGATGGTAAGTATCAAAAGGAACGGAGCATCCTATCAATGTATTGACTTTTTGTTCTGAGACAAATTGTCAATGCCACCTCTATTTGGTCGTCCCCTTCAGATTCTCCACCCCTTTGTGGACCTCTGGCATGGCAATCAAGTTGCTATTTTGGGCAGAGGGTAAGCCATATGAATCATCCTGCTTCTTTCACTGATACGAGCTCTTGTTTTCCATCGGCTTTTACCCAATTCTTTTCAGGTCCTCATAGAATCCTTGTTGTTGGATTCCTCCTTAAGAATTGTACGCATTTCTGGCTGTTCTTTTAGTAATTTATAAAAACGCATTTCAATATTGTATTCTTTGAGGATACCAATTTTCCCCCCCTTTATTTGCTGGCTTACATATTCTTGATTGATCTGCCTCAACTCCTTTATTGCCAACTTTCCTTGTGTTGTAAATTTACTTTTACATTCGCCTAAGACATTACCCAGAGCACTATATCAAATAATAATTTCGTTACTTTCCTTTAAAAAATCTGTTATTGTTGCAATCTATCAAAAGGCACTTCTCCCTTTCACAGGGTGTTGAACTTCCTTTGCTGAGAATTACTCAGGCAGATGGATGGGAGGTTCTGAAGGTGCGCGGTGAAACCGTGTAACAGCCTATGAAGCATGAAGGGGCTCTGGGTATTCCCCTCAGAGCGCCCTTCTGACTCATTGGCATTATTTTAAAAGAGATTTTAGAGAAGGATGTCTGGATAACAATGAAATTACCGACAGTGCCTGGTCTATTAGCTGTGGTTTTATCATCTTCATTTTTTGATGGTAGATTTCCTTTAAGGTCTCTAGCAGACGCATTTTTTTCCATCATCTGTAAACATTTTGTGTGCATTTGGCTTTATAAACAATTTATACTCTTCTTCTTCTCCTTATAAACTATATATTTTTTTTTTTTTTCCTGTAGAAGATTGTTCAGGAAGTCGATTCTCGCATATATCTGTAAAAGTCCGATAACCAGCCAGAATTCTGACCTTCTATGACTCAGATTTCTAACCCAAGGAATGAACTGTTATTACTTTTTCTACTCCACCTGCTAAGGTAACTCCGGCTTTTTAGTAATTTCCAAAATAATTCTCATTCGTTAACACCATAATATCATGGTTTTTGAATTAACCATGCTTTTGCTGCATTTGTTCTTTACATTTTTTTTGCAGCTACATTGACATATTGGGGTCAAAAACTGGTGTGTGTGTGTATATGCCTTTATTTACTTTATTATATTTGATGCATGTATCTTTTTTGACAATATCTTGTTGGACGCAACACTGTGGATAGTCCATAATATTGGAAAGGCTGTAAATAGAAAAAACAACCATGTTGCTCCAACTCAGTGCTATGCCATTAAATGTGCTCCTCGCGCCACCTACAATTAGCCCTCTTCTAAGCATAGGGCCTAACTTTGCCAATTTGTTGGGAAACATGAAGTTCGAGTCCGTTCATTTCTACTTGCCACCCTATGACGTATCTATTATAGTCCAAAGTTGGTATGGAAGTGCTTTAACCCGTTAAATGCCACGTCAGATGGCGACCCTGCAGGATCTAAGCTGTCTGCCGCAGGGTCTATCACCCACGATGCCCCCCTCCCCCCCATGACGTCATCTTAAAGGCACTTATCAGCCGTATGTATGTTGTATGTTTGTAGGAGGCCGACAACACGGCTAATACCCTGCAATACACGTGTATTGAATATTGCTTGTTCCGCCGCATGGTGGAACTAGTAAAAAGTTAAAAAACTAAAAACTAACAAAACAAGCTACATATAACCTATAACACAAACACATGTAGTATCACCACGTCCTTAAACGACCTTAGAATAGAAAAGCAAATATTATTGAACCCGCACGATGAACTCCGTTAAAAAAACTGTTAACAAAAAAAACCCCCAAAATTTTTTTTTACCTGTTTAATTCACAAAATGCAATAAAAAGTATAAATAAACCATGTACACCAGAAAATTATAACTGATGCAAAGTACAAACATGTTGTTTTTCCCAAAAATTAAGACAT
This sequence comes from Engystomops pustulosus, assembly GCA_019512145.1. NCBI lineage: Eukaryota > Metazoa > Chordata > Amphibia > Anura > Leptodactylidae > Engystomops > Engystomops pustulosus. The sequence goes on along the minus strand of CM033642.1, from coordinate 176,980,032 downwards.
AAACTAGCTCCATAGCCAAAAATGTAAAATGTTATGCCACTTGCAAGACGCATGGCAAAATGCTTGAATTTTTAACATATTAGGGATCTTGCCCAAATTTATTATAAAAACATACGAAAAATACTAAGTATGGTAATCTTATTGACCCATAGAATAATAATTACTATTATTATTAGGCTTACGATTAACACCAAAAAAGTACAGAATGATGCTTTTTCTACCCCTGCCCTCCGGGTAGAATATAAAACTAAATAAAATAGTTTGTGTCAAAGTTTTCAACGGAATAGGGGGTATACAAACGCCCCAAGATGGTAACACTGAGTAAAAGCATCTGCGATTGGGGCTAAATGTGATAGCTTCAAAAGGAAACTAAATCCGGTGCAGCTGCCTAGCGCTCCTTCCTTCTTCGCCACCCTGTGGCCCATAAAAACAGTACGCCCAAATTGTGGGGGGTCTCTCTTACGCGGGGAAATTGCATAAAAATTGTAAGATGATGGTTTTTTTCTTTTTTAGCTTTAGGAAAGTGTAATTTTAGGGCTAATGAATTTTAACCAACAAAATTTGAACCACTCTAAGTTTCACCTCCATTTTGATTTGATTACATGAAGATCTCAAGGGATTAACAATCTTCTTAAAACTGTTTGACTATTTTGAGGGGTGAAGATTTGAAAATGCGTTGATATATAGGGTGTTTTTGATGTTAAATATGTAAAAATTTTATTCAATTCTGAATACGGAAAATCGATATTCGATTTGTAGCGATGAAATCAAAATAAAATTATGCAACATTTAAAAATTTATGAAATTGTTAAAGTAGACATATGGGGAAATGCTATGCAGCAACTTTTTAGGTGGTAAATCTATCTGCTGAAAGCGCAATGATTTTGACTTTGAAAATGGCAAATTTTTTCAGAATAATTAATCATTTTTTTTCTTTTTTTTGAAATAAACCCAAACTACAGCCAACATTTCCACTTAAACAAAGTGGTTACCAAACAAGTCGGAATCCAATAAATGGGCTGAGCGTTAAGGGTTGTCTGTTTCCCTTTAAGCTTCTAATACCTTTCAGATCATCATCACTTTATAGTGATTTTGTATAATGAAGAAATATAAACCGGGACAAGTGTCTAGTTGCTCAACAACAAATGATAGTTGATTATTAGGGTTTAATAGGTTCCTGTGAGAGGGGGGTTTAATACTGTAAACCAGGAGACTAGTGGGCACATTTCCTTACACCCTGATCCCTGTTGCGATCCCCGATCCCGACCTCGGCTCCAGAGGAATGAACTCTGCCGCGATTCAGGTTAGGATCGTGCGCCCTATATCCCTTCATGGCGTCGCTCTCCTCCGTTCAGATCTGCTGGAGTTTCACCACTCTTCTTTCATTAAGTGCTTGGCTGCGACACTATTTCAAAGTTACATCCTGCGCTTAGTACGATTCGGCCCTATAGAAACTCCACCGCCCGCCCGATTTGTGCCGATTTGAAAGCGTGGCGCCTATACGCCAAAATCGATCGCGTGTAACAAAATCTTTTCGGACTATATCCGCTAGTTGCGGGCCACGTCCCTTCTTAAATGTGCCCCAGGGTCTTTTTTAAGATGGGGCAATAGTCTGTGCTCTAATGGCTGCAACTGATTTCCTTTCCAATGCTGCCGTGTCACCTAATGTTGCAGAAAGGAAAATTGGATTTCTGTAAAATCCAATTCTTTAATTGGCTCTTCTTGAACATTTTTCTTGTTGCAATCTTACCATAGTACCATGTTGATTTCTGTGTGTTTTTTCTTTTACACTCCTTAAGGCAGATAACTCGAGTGGGGTTGCCTGATTTCTTGGAAAGTGTCAATAATGTTGAATCCCCATACTGCAGTGATGGCTTAACCTATGGCACTGGTGCCACAGGTGCACTCAGAGCCCTTTCTGTGGGCACCAGGCCATCACAGAGAAGACTCAGGTACTCTTCCTGCAGTCCCAGAAGCCCAGGGACTTGCTGTGCACAGAGCTATTTTAAAGTGTACACTGTACTGTGACTATTTTCTTTTCTGCTTTATATTGGTGTCCCAGGTTGCTGGTTATAATGAAACTGACAGAGAGGGAGTATATATCACCAATTAAATTCTGTGTGGCACTTGGGGGTAAGAGAAAGGACGGGGGATAGTGGGGGATGGGGAAATCGAGAGAAGGGGACGGGGGGGGGAAAACAAGACACCCGAGGGAAGAAGGGATAAAATTGCAATAAATAACGGGTCTTTGTTGTAGTTGTTGGGCACTCGGTACCTCTAAAAGGTTCGCCATCACTGCCTAATTTTTTAGACCTTTTATTTAATTTAATTCAAACATAATTTAGTATTAATGTCAGTATTTCTCCCCCCCCCCCTCGTCACAGGATACAGCTGTACTTTCCGTCACTGTGAGGCCTGCCTAGGAAATAACTGTTTTGCAACTTGTGGCAGAAGGCAGATGTTTCGTCAAATCTGCTGAAGTTTCAGACACAGGAAATGGATGTGAGTTTTGTAAAATCTAAGCAATGTCAATCTTCTTAAAAAAAAAAAAATAAATAATAAACTTTATAACACACACACACACACACACACCACCACACCCACCACACACACACCCACGACACACACAACACACAACACACCACACACACCACACCACACAGCACAACACAC
>CM033642.1:176925438-176971359 GCA_019512145.1 Engystomops pustulosus | reverse complement strand
TGGAAAAGCTCATCATTTTCAGTAAATGAACTCCTCCCATAAGTGGTAGGTTTTCCCATATCTCCAGTTCAAAGATTATTTTTTTTAATCAAGGTGTCATTGTTTAGTGTATAAAGTGAGTCCGGGGTTTTTCAAGCCTTGATCCCTAGGTATTTAATGTTATTGGAAGCAGAGATCGCAATAACGCCTCCACAAGCGTCTATGGCGCATGCAGAGGCTCATTTACTCTATAAATACGCTTGGTGATTTAATTGTGTAAGCGCTGTCTGTCTCTCAGCAGTAGCAATGTGCAGCTGCCGTCTGCTAGTGTGTAAGGGACAGAGCGGGCAGCGGAGCGCACAGACACAGAGCAGTTACGTGCACTGCACACTGCCCACTACACTGCAGAGATGTCTCTGCTCCTCCCCCGCAGAGAAGAGGAGCTCAGGCCACGCCCGAGGAGGGGACACAGGAGATGACAGTGCTTGTACAATGGTCACAAGAGCTTACAATCTATGAGGAGGAGGGGACACAGGAGGTGACAGTCCCTGTACAATGGCCACAAAAGCTTACAATCTATGAGGAGGAGGGGACACAGGAGATGACAGTGCTTGTACAATGGTCACAAGAGCTTACAATCTATGAGGAGGATTATTATGGGGTTTATTATTATGGGGTTTATTATTATGGGGTTTATTATTATGGGGTTTATTATTATTGAGATGATTATTATGGATATTATTATTTATTATTATTGAAATTATTCTTATGGAGATTATGATTATGGAGATCATGGAAACGTGTCTGCTGCTCATCTGCCAAAATTGTGGACGTGGTCTTTTATCAGTCCATATTGTATCCATACACCATTTGGATGTACGTGGTCCACATGCGAGACAAAATAACGCATGCTGCAATTTTTTATTCACTGTCTACATGCGAGACAAAATAACGCATGCTGCAATTTTTTATTCACTGTCTACACATCCGTGAAAAGGACATGAGAACAGACCCATAGGAAACGGTGGGTCCATTTGCCCTCTGCAAAAAAAAAAAAACCCATAGGAAACGGTGGGTCCATTTGCCCTCTGCAAAAAAAAAAAATGATGGTACACAGACATCAAAAACGCCCATCTACTTGAGCCCTAAATTATACACTTTAGCATTTTATATCAACATTAGCAGGACAACCTTTACAACACAAATACTGCACTGTCACAAAGCACTAAAGCTTCTCCTTCCAAATCACTGGTGACTTAATGATCGCATGTGTTTCAGTGGAAATGCAAATGCGATCAGAGTGAGACCCACCCCCAGACGTTTGCATTTTTAAATGCAAAGTTAACGCCCCATGTTTCACCGCATCGTAAACATTCAGATAATACTTTTTTATCTTCTTGAAAGTATCGGTATCGGGTACCTCCATACTTTTCTGGGTATCGTATCACACTCAGAATTCTGGTATTGGTGCAACCCCAGTACATTATGAGGTCTCCCCTCAGCTGTCTTTTTTCTAAACTGAATAACCCCAACTTTTGTAATCTGTCATTGTATTCTAGTCCCCCCATTCCCCTAGTAATCTTTGTTGCTCTCCTCTGCACCCGTTCCAGTCTACTATGTCCTTTTTATACACTGGTGACCAAAACTGTACACAATATTCCATGTGTACATCGAATTTGAATTTGTATGCAAGTCGAAACTGTATATTTTGTTAATTGTAACCCCAATGCGAGTTTGCAGAATAAAAGTTCAAGTATTTAGAGTTTTGAAGAAATGTTTTTTGCATCTATATCTTCTAAGAGGTGTAGCATTTTTATTTTTTGTTGATGGAGTTGTTTTAGTGCTTATTGTTTGCAGGATGAGTTTTTTGGTTTCATTTCTGGGTAAATGTGTCTTTTTGATAACTAAACACACACACACACACACCCCCCCAATTAAAAAAAGTTATCTCACACAAAACAGAAAAAAACACGAACATTAACCGGTTAAGGACCGGGCCCTTTCCCGTTTTTTCATTTCCATTTTTCACTCCCCACCTTCAAAAATCTATAACTTTTTTTTATTTTTACACGTAAAAAGCTATGTGATTGCTCGTTTTTTGCGTAACAAATTGCACTTCATAGTGATCGCATTGAATATTCCATGCCATGTACTGGGAAGCTGGAAAAAAATTCCAAATGCAGTGAAAATGGTGAAAAAACGCATTTGTGTCTCGATTCCTTGGCTGTGGGCTTGGTTTACGCTTCACTTCCATCGCAACACCAATGACGCATCTAATTTATTCTTTGGGTCAGTACGATACCAAATTTTTTTTTTTTTTAATTTTGCTGTCTTCTTGTGCTTATAACTTTTCCATATTTCATTTATGGAGTTGAGCGTGGTGTCATCTTTTGCGACTTTTGATGATGTTTTCAATGCGATATTATTTTTAGGACGTACGACCTTTTGATCACTTTTATAGAATTTTTAATTTTTTTAAATGGCAAAAAAGTGACCAGTTTTGACTTTGACGCTATTTTCAGTTACGGGGTAAACGCAGATAAAAAACATTATTATATTTTGATAGATCAGGCATTTTCGGATTCGGCGATACATAATGTTGTTTATGATTTTTACTGTTTATTATATTTATATCAGCTCTAGGGAAAGGGGGGTGATTGAATTTTAGGTTTTTTTATTATAATTTTTTTTTTTAAACTTTTTTTTTAATTTAATTTTACTATTTTCAGACTCCCTAGGGTACTTTAACCCTAGTTTGTCTGATCGATACCTACCGTATACGCCATACTACAGTTGGCAGTATATGTGGATTTTACTCTCATCTTACAATGTGCTGATAGCACATGTAATGAATGGGTTAACCGAAGTAGCTTCGGGTCTTTGTGAGACCCGAAGCTACTATGGGCGATACGATTCGCACTCTCCGCATGACGTCAATAGCGCAGATACTTACCAGTCTCCTAACCACTACTCTCCACGTCAAATACGAACGTCTGACCGCCGCCGTGAATACACGGCGGGTGGTCGCGAACCGGTTAAATTATTTGCTTATTTTACTGTGATCACTTGTTCAAAATACTAGTAAAGAGATTCAGAGGTACTGCACATAAACGGTTGGTGGTGCACATGTAGGATTCTTCAGCTAAGTAGGATAGTGTCAGGGCTGTGAGTTTGTGGACCCTCTGGACCACCGATGGAGATGGTACTAGCCGACACCTGGGACCAGAGTCTAAGTTGCACCTGGTCTTCACTAGAGCCTGCCGCAAATAGGGATGGTCTTGCTGCAGTGGGATACCACCAGGTCGTTCCACAGGTGCGACTATCCCGCGGTGGCAGCCAAGGTAGCAATGCAGGAGACAGTCTGTACCCGGGGTGACAGTGGGAAAACCGCACAGGAAGGCACGCTAGGACTCGCGTCAGGAACACAGGAGCTGGCACACAGATCAGGAACGGACTGGCACACGGGTTCGGCAACACCAGAGCAGGACCATGGTAACACAGGAACGCTTGGATACGCACAGCGACTCTTGGATACACACAGGAACACTTTCTCTTCAGAGGAATGGCTTGAAGATCCGGCGGGGAATGATGGGAGCCGCCGGATTAAATGCTGACCCGGAAGTGGCCAGCACCAATCACCTGTGCGCTGGCCCTTTAAATCCTTGTCAAGCAGATTTGGATTTCCACATGTAATGCATACAGCTTCACCACAAGACACTATGCATTACATAAGGCAAATTGTAATTTGCACAGAGAAAAGGAATGATCTCCCTGCATCCAGATATTGCAGCGTCACTGGTGGGTCATCTGATCCTGTCCCAAGACAACATTAACTGGAGGCAAAAAGTTAAAGCTTGTGGTGCAGACCGTGAATTTTGTGTTTCAACTGCTGGTCACCTTTAAAGGGGTTGTCGAGGAATTTTGGTTATCTTCAGGATAGAATTAACCTATTTCAAACTTTAAATTCATGGTTTTACATGGAATTTTTTGCTGAATGTATAACTGTTTTTTTGTTAAACATTCCATAGTTCCTCAAGAAATTCAGATTTCATCTCATAACCGAGTAGACCACTGCATTTCAGTTCTCCGAACAGTCAAGTTTTACCAGCAAAAGGTAACTACATGATGTAGATTGTTGTTTTATTTTTTATGCTGGCACCCTTTTTGCTGTTATTTTTTAATAGCCTCTTCCAAAAGCAATTTTTTTCAGTTTATATAGCTGTGATAGGCTCTTAAAATAAAATTAAGAAAGTTGCCCACCCCAACCATGGCCACTGGTCCTCTTGTTCAGTGTACAGGATTACAAATACCTGACACATAGAAAAATTAAATCTAGCATATACCAAGGAGACCTGGATAATAGAGCGTTAAGATATTCAACTTTATTCCAAAGTGGCGTTAAAAATCCAGATTAGCGCTCCAACAGGTAGAGGTGACAGGACTAGTGGCAGAGACCTGATGACAGGTGTCCTTTAAATAAATTTAGAGGCGGCAGCCACAGCCTGCTAAGTGTGTTAATATCAAGCCCCAAACCCCCTACCTCCCCAATGTATATGACTAGGAGTTATATATTTGTATTACTGAAAATTCCATACTCTTCCTCGGCTAAAAATACTCCTCAAAAATGGTGAGGAGTATTATTACCCTTCTGGAAAAATGGTAGTGCGACCTCTGATTGGAAGCTATTTTTACTCCTATGCCTTGCAACATCGATATTTCCCTGGGTTTTAAACTGAGAAATTCACATTATAAACATTAGATGGGTTTATTTTAAAGCCCGATAACGTTCCAAACTGTTCTACTAGATGATATACTGCTGGAATCGAGTAGGCCGGTTCTGTCAAGAATACTAAGATGTTGTGGGCAAATAAAGCCATTTTTATGGTACTTGATCCTATTTGAATGCCCAGCCCCGCTGAAGAATCCATAGTTTTCTTGCAAACGCCACCAGCACCAGATTAAATAGCAGTGGTGACAGCGTCCATCCTTGGCGTGTTCCCCATGCCAGCTAAAAGGTGTTGAACGGCCTCCCGGGGTGTATATTACCGCTTGGGGATATGTGTAGAGGGCAATTGCGACCAACCTGAACAAGCCGCTGAAACCAATCCATCACCTGGTTTAGCCAGTGCCATCGGATATTATCAAACACCTTTTCTGCTTCTCGCGCTAAAAGCGCTCTGGCACTGGTACTAAATTAGTCTAGTCTAGTACCGCTAGCACTCTCCTCAAGTTTGTAACTGCTGCACATCCCTTTATGAAACCCACTTGTGACTGATATGTGACATTGGAGTTTGCCATTAAGGCATCCCCTTTAAGGAACGTTATAATATGCTGCTAAAGGAGAAGATATTTGACTTCTCAAGGCTTTATAGAATTCGGCAGGGTAGCCACTGACACATTGGAGCTCATTTACTAAGGGTCCGCGGTCCACACTATCGTCGGAATACCTGACGATTTCCGATGTGCGCTGCATTTAAAAGGGGTTTTTGGCGCAGACGATTGAATTTGGCTTTTTGGCGCAGACTTTCATGCAACAGAAATCGGGGGCAAGCCGAAGTACGATCCGACAGATTCAGACAACTTGCGGGATTTAACATTCAAAATTGTGGGAAGAAGATGGTGAACTCCGGCGAACCTGAGCGGGGAAGAGACACATGCAGGAAATTGGACACACGATCTTGGTGAATCGCGGCAGCTCCGATTCGGACAACGCACATTGGGGATTGGGACGGGTAACTTAATGTGCCCCATTATATCCTAGCTCCTTGACTGTCACCCCCACTTCCTCTTCCTGTTCCTGTGCAACTACTGGGAGCTTTATAGAGTTTAAATATTTGTGCGCCGCTGTCGGTATCCGGGTCCGAATAGAGTGACTTATAAACCGCCTGAAAGACCTTTACTATCTCAAATGGTGATTTGTGGGTATTCCCCCTATGGTCTTGGATGCGGTATATATGAGCTGTTTGCCTTCTTGATTTATTGACAAATTTAAAGAACTCTGCTTCAAAGAGACTTTTGTGGAACTGTTCCCTTTGCTCCAAGGCTCCTTTATGCGCTAATTTGGCTTTTTTCCAGTCGTTTAGAGTATGCTCATGAGACTGCTGTAAATATCTAGTCAGGAGCCCCTGAGTAGTTTGTCTATACCGTTCCAATCTTTTGAGATTTCCTGCATACTGTCTGATTTTTACCTCTTAAGTCCATCTTAGCCGCTTCTCAATATAGCGGCGGTTTAGTTTTTGAAGAGGAACACTGAAATTCGTACTGGGTCCACCCCCCCCTTAGTCATTGGGTGAATTAATCATCTTTTGCTAAGAACGTAGGGAACCGCCAAACGTAATCATCTCCTTTGATGTGATTTTCAGCTATATTCACAGTCAGCAGTGCATGGTCTGAAATTATAAGCTGTTCAATGTGAGCGTCAATGATTTTGCAAACCCACAACACACTTGCACAAGCGAGACCACGTGCGATGCACCTCTGAATGGAATGTTTACACTCGTCATCCGATGGAAACGTGTCTGCTGCTCATCTGCCAAAATTGTGGACGTGGTCTTTTATCAGTCCATATTGTATCCATACACCATTTGGATGTACGTGGTCCACGTGCGAGACAAAATAACGCATGCTGCAATTTTTTATTCACTGTCTACAACCCATAGGAAACGGTGGGTCCATTTGCCCTCTGCAAAAAAAAAAAAAAGGATGGTACACAGACATCAAAAACGCCCATCTACTTGAGCCCTAAATTATACACTTTAGCATTTTATATCAACATTAGCAGGACAACCTTTACAACACAAATACTACACTGTCACAAAGCACTAAAGCTTCTCCTTCCAAATCACTGGTGACTTAATGATCGCATGTGTTTCAGTGGAAATGCAAATGCGATCAGAGTGAGACCCACTTTGTAATCTGTCATTGTATTCTAGTCCCCCCATTCCCCTAGTAATCTTTGTTGCTCTCCTCTGCACCCGTTCCAGTCTACTATGTCCTTTTTATACACTGGTGACCAAAACTGTACACAATATTCCATGTGTACATCGAATTTGAATTTGTATGCAAGTCGAAACTGTATATTTTGTTAATTGTAACCCCAAAGTTGGGTTATTAAAAATTTTGGGTTGTTATAAGAACCAAGATTAACAATAAAGCTTAACTGCAGACAGCCTAGATAACTGTTACAGCTGTTCATTGTAGCCATTACCAACATCCAGAGGTCCATCTAAGGCTACATTCACACTGCCGAAAGGGGGACGTATATACGGCATATATACGTCCCCAATAGACGGCAATGGGCGCATCGTGTACTTGATGGCTGTGGGCTATGATTTACTCTTCTTGCAGCTTTCTTTTCTTTTTCATCGTCTTTGGGAACCTGAAATAAAAGATAAGTGAGAAAACATAAAATGCAGATACATAATCTTTTCCTCCTCTGATAATAATTTAATATTTATTAGACTATAAAGATATATGGAATAACATATCCTTTTCTCAGCTACTATAGGTGTACCGTTGATGTGTTTTAGTACATCAAGACACGTCTGGATGGTAGCCAATGATTATGTACTTGTCTTATTTGGTTTAGGTTACATCTGCAGCCTATTGCCGTTTTTACTGGAGAGACAGAGGCACAGTTCCTGCTGTCTTTTTTGTTATTTATGCTCCTCAATTTGCATTTCACAACTCAGTACTGCTGTATAATGTCCTCTATGCTGCTGCTATAGATAAATGGAGCAGAATATCCTCTTCTCTATGAGCAGTTTTTGCCAGCAAAAAAATGCAGCATACAAGTCATAATGGTGAGATAAAGAATTACTCATCATATACTTTCACACATGTAATTTTAAGGTTTGTGCCATTTCCATAATGAATTTTATTACATAGCAAAAATGTGTACATTATTTAGTACATTATATATGTAGATTTTTTTTTTTTTTTTTAAATATACCTCTTCTATCTGGACTTCTTTTTCTAGGTCTTCTAATGGGTCTTCTTTTACAATGACTGTTGAAGTAGGTTCAGGAGGTGGGAGATAGCTCTTCGTGTTCACAGCTTCAAACAATTTGTCTACAAAAGTTTGAGTTTCTAAAAGAAAAAAAAAAAAGAAAAATTTATAGTATTACATTTCTAAATTCAGATTTAGTTACCTTTACATTATATTCTTGTCAACTTGGTATATGACAAGGTGAATGCTTTATTTAAGCGAAGGACAAAGAGAGAATTTATCAATCTAATTTGTGCCAAAAAAACATACGTCAAACTCTGCAACATTTATCAAAAGGTTTTAGACAATTTTACAAGGGGTGATCCCTCTATAAAGGGGGTGTTTCAGCAAAAAGAGGATGTCCAAAGTTGCCTCTGCTAATAGGGGGTGCGGAGTATGACAAGCCAGTCTTAAAAAGAACCTGTCACCAGAGGGCTATTTTTCACCCCTATACAGACACTAATATATATTAACTGGTTCCCTGCCAGCACCCGCAGGCAAGTCCCGACAGTAGTGCCAGACACGTCAATATGCACCCACACCATCCCTACCTTCCCTCTCCTCCTAATGACGTCATCCTTTTAGCTCTGACATGCGCAGCAAGGCAGCGTGCTAGTCATTGCGCTTTGGTCACTTCCCTGCACATTGTTGCTAGAGATTGAGGAGGTACGCATCTAACTAGCAACAATATTCTATACAACAAACAATGGACCTTATTGTCACGGCAGGGATTAGACTCAGAGGAAATATTTTACGAAACTGCCTTTGGGCAGTCAAGATTAACCCATATCCGGACAAATGAAAAAATAAAGTAAAACATCACTTTTATTAGGGATTCTTAAAAAAGATTGCACTATATTACAAGCTGTTGTGGCACAAACCACTAGATGCACAGGACAAACAGTGGATTAAAAGCACAGTGTGAACTGGGTCATAGGCAGTTTGCAGGTGGTCAGTGGTATGAAATGTGAGATAGTGGGCACAATACGGGGTCCATATCCACCTATAATAATTGCTATAAGTCCACTATTGGCCAGATAAAGAGGACTGTCCTAAGCAGTATTATCTGCTACAGTAATGTATCTTATTGTATGGATTAGAGCCCTAAAATGACCACCTAGACCAGTGGTGGCGAACCTATGGCACGGGTGCCAGAGGCGGCACTCAGAGCCCTTTCTGTGGGCACCCGGGCCATCGCCCCAGCACACCAGATAGGACTCCATGAATCTTCCTGCAGCTCCAAGCAACTTAAAAGATGCTGCTTTCAGTCATATATTAATGTGATACTTACTTCGCTACTTGGGACTGTAGTAAGAGGGAGAATGAGTAGACAGGACCTTTCTCTGGCCCCATGATTCTCTGCGTACAGAGGGACACTGGAAAGTCCCTAAATGATGCAAATTTTCCAACTTGTCCTCAGGAGGCCAATATGATCAAAAGTTGTTGAAGAACAGGGAGCAATAAGTTACGGCTTTAATTTTTGGTTGGGTTGCAGTTTGGGCACTCGGCTGCTAAAAGGTTCGCCATCACTGACCTAGACCATGAATAACAGTGTTGCCTGTACTGCCCCAGCAGGGGCCGCTGTGGTAGCAGGCTTTATTGTTATAAATACTGTATGGAGATCCTAGTCCTATCGTTAGAGTGTTGAAGAACAGGGAGCAATAAGTTACAGCTTTAATTTTTGGTTGGGTTGCAGTTTGGGCACTCGGCTGCTAAAAGGTTCGCCATCACTGATCTAAGGCTACATTCACACTGCCGCAAGGGGGGGCGTATATACGGCATATATACGTCCCCAATAGACGGCAATGGGCGCATCGTATATACGGCATATATACGTCCCCAATAGACGGCAATGGGCGCATGTGCGGCACCGTACCGCTCCGTACCCAGGAAAAAGATAGGACATGTCATTACAGCGCCGTGTGCCATACATCCCTACGGAGAGGGGCAGGAGTAAGCAGCGCTCACCCCCTCCTCCTCTCCCGCGCACTGCCGTGTGCCCGCCGTGCTACGGTACCGCGGGCAACGGCAGTGTAAATGTAGCCTAAGGCTACATTCACACGGACGTATGAAAGCGTCCGTATCCGTACCGGTTTTTTACGGGTTACATACGGCCACATTCATTTCAATGGACAAAACGTCTAACCATTTATATTGCCGTTTTTGACACTGTAGCGTACCGTACCGTATACTAGCCGTATAAATATAGAGCATGTCCTATTTTCTCCCGTATTTCAGTTCTGTATGCCCTAGAAGTCTATGGGGTTGTATAAAATACGGGTCACATACGCGCTGCATACGGATGAAAAACGGCACGTATATACGGGCTGATACGGCCCGTAAATACGGGACTGGAGAAATCATACTGTTGTGTGAATGTAGCCTATGTCCTATTTTCTCCCGTATTTCAGTTCCGTAAGCCCTAGAAGTCTACAAGTCGGGGACCGCCATATTATCAGCATCAGTATTTATTACATTTTCAAATATTGAAGCTTGACTGTGTAAACCCACAAGGTCATTAATTAAAATATTAAAAAGTGTCTGCAATACTGACCCCTCTGGCTCTCCACTGGTAATGTCAACCCAATCTGAGTTTTTTTAATATCACTAAGCCAATTACTCGCCCAAATACACAATTTCCCAAGTCCCAGCAGTCTCATTTTATGTACCAACCTTTTATGCGGCACTGTATCAACTGCCTTGGAAAAGTCCAGATATACAACAACCACAGCCTTCCCCAGATCCAGTCTGGAACTTACCTCCTCATAGAAGCCAATCAGATTAGTGTGACCGGACGGATTCCTCAAACCCATACTGAGGCTGGGGTATAAGGTTATGTACAGTGAGATACTCGAGGACAGCATCTCTAACAAATCCCTCAAATATTTTTCCCACAACAGAACTTACTCACAGGCCTGTAGTTTTTTTGGATCTTTTCTTTTTTGCTATGTGCCAGTCCTATGGAACAGAACCAGCCCTCAGGGAATCCTCAAAGATTAAATAATAGCTTTCTATCATGGTACATAGTTCAGGCAGAACCCGGGGGTGTATACCGTCTATGCCTGGTGATTTAACTATCTTGGTGATTGTGAGGCGGCGCCATACTTCTTCCTAGGTTAAATTGTTGTAAATTCTCTTTGGAAAGTCATCCTTCCTTATCGTGTCTTCCACCATTCAGTAGACGTTCAGATGAAGCCCTTTCCTCGTCTCCCTCCACCATGACCCCCTGGTTATTCTTAAGAGGGGGCCACAATCGGTTTTAGTTTCTTGAAAGTAAAAAACAAAAAACACAACAGGAGAGGATGGCGCCTCGTATAATATTGTCTAGATGAATTGCAAGCTGAGTGATGGAAACTGCTCACCTGATTACCACTTGTTATGGTGCAGTATGTAGCCCACTCCAGGGGAAGGTTCCACGACATCTGACACTTAATTGTCAGTAGTAGGTGTGGATGGCTACTTTTTTACTGGACTGTATTCGTTTTATTTTAGAACATAATTATTTTTACTTTGAAGGTGAATTTTACCTCCAAGTATCCGGTACAGCCATGGGCACCAGGTTCGGACCAAGTTATGCTAATCTATTTATGGCCTATTGGGAAGAACTAACCATAGATGGCATGCTTGGTGACGGCCTGGTGCTCTGGCACCGGTATATAGATGTCATTCTAATCTGGGACAGAAGTGAGTTGGAGTTAAATGATTTTATCACAACAATAAATAATTGCACATTCAACCTACATTTTTCACCTAATGTAAGTAAAATACGGGTAGAATTTTTGGATTTACAAATAGATATATATAAGATGGAAAACTTGAATGCAGTACATACAAAAAAGCAACATCCAAATATATTTGCATATCTAGACATGGCTGCCATCTCCCAAGGTGGCTAGAAATCGTGCCCTATGGCCAATACAGACGCCTAAGGAGAAATTGCACAACAATTGAGAAGTTCGAGGAGGAAGCGAGCCGACTAACAACACAATTCCAAGAATAGACTATACCACTACAACCTTAACACCAGCTTTACAAAAAATGAGACAACTAAAAAGAGAGGCTCTACTAAAAGAAAAAAACCATACCTCCACATAACGTGCAAATAACCCGTGACACACAAGATAATCAAAGTAAAATAATTTTACCATACAACACGCAGTACAAAAAATTACAAAAAATTATTACTAAACACTGGGATATTTTGAGGAATGATAAAACACTCCACACAATCCTACCTGACAAACCACCCATAATTTACACTAAGGCTCCAAACTTGGGCTTTCAAATAGCTCCATCCATAAAAACTAAACCAAAAACACCGAATCAAACTTGGTTGAACATGAAAGGCTTTTTCAGATGCGGTGATTGCATCTGCTGTAAAAAAAAAAAAAAAAAAAACTTCTTTATCAAGAAGGACACATCAAGTCACATCATCCAGCAATACACAATATAAATGAATTCCTTACCTGCAACAGTAGTGGGGTAATTTATTTGATAACTTGTCCCTGTAAGAGGCAATATATTGGGAGGACGAGCAGACCCCTAAGGGAGAGGATTTCTGAGCATTTAAGAAATATTATAAAAGGGTTGGAAACACATACTTTATCAAAACACTTTAAAACAGCCCATAATATGGATGTAACACAATTAAAATTTTGTGCAATACAGTCCATTAAAAGGGATTGGCGAGGTGGGGACTATATTGCCAAAATGTCCAAAACAGAGTCTAGGTATATTTTCACCTTTGACACTATGCTACCTAGGGGTCTTAATGCAGAACTTGAAATTTTTGGCTTTCTGTAAATTGAATGGAGGTAACCGTAACACTGACACATTCGTCCGGCTGCATACCAGCACATGTGGCTACTTTTCGTTCCCCCCCCACCCAAAACTTGTAAGAACACCACAATATTTTGTATGCATATTGTTATGTGGTCAATCTTCTTTTATATCATTTATATACATACAAATCAATCTGCAGTTTGAGTAAATTCTTTCCCTGTTGCTGAAGAAATTTGTACCCGAACATGTCTTTGTATCTATGTCTGAATTGCATGTATGTACTTGCGTTTGTCACCATGTAGGCAGTTGAATAACTTGAACGATCGGAATAATGTGGACCTACACCCAAGTTGACTTTTTGCTACAGTCTATCCATCTTTATTTCTTAATTTTTATTTTTTAATTATCATTACTTTTAATTTTTAATTTAATTACCTGCCGCAACTAGTCCTGGAGCCAACACTGCTGGACCTTATCCTTACCAATAGACCTGATAGGGTATCAAAACTACAGGTTGGGGGGAACCTGGGGAATAGTGATCATAAGATCATTGATTTTTATTATGTTTTACTAAGATCGTTAATGAAGGGGCAACCAACACTCTTAACTTCAGGGGGGCAAATTTTATCAGCACACATAAGGGAAGACCTTAAAGGCATAGACTGGGGATAATGTTCTCAAAGAAAAAAAAAAAATACCAAAAAAAAAGAAAAAAAGAAAAAAATGGACAAAGTCCCCACCCCAAAAAATAATCCCAAATTATTTTTCAAGTATATAAATGATAAGAAACTAAAAACAGAGAGTGTGGGTCCCCTTAGAAATAACATGGGGGTCATGGTGGAAGGAGATGAGGAAAGGGCCAGTCTACTGAATATAGCCTTCTCAACTGTCTTTACCCAGGAAAATCCCCTGGTGGAAGACACAATGAGGAATAATGTAAATTCTTTTTGGAATGTCAACAGTTTAACCCAGGAAGAGGTACGGCGCCACCTCGCAAGCACTAAGATAGATAAATCACTTGGGCCAGATGGCATACACCCTTGGGTTCTGCATGAACTATGTACCGGATAGACAGAC
This sequence comes from Engystomops pustulosus, assembly GCA_019512145.1. Taxonomy (NCBI): domain Eukaryota; kingdom Metazoa; phylum Chordata; class Amphibia; order Anura; family Leptodactylidae; genus Engystomops; species Engystomops pustulosus. The sequence goes on along the minus strand of CM033642.1, from coordinate 176,957,534 downwards.
CGTTATATTTAATATTTGAAGATTCACTGAGAACCGGTTATGTTCCCACAGGACTGGCGCATAGCAAATGTGGTACAATATACAGAAAAAGATCAAATTGCCGATCTGGAAACTACGACCCGGAGTTAAACTCTGTGTGGGGAAAATATTTGAGGGGTTGTAGAGATGCTATCTGGGAGTATATCACTGTGCACAACCTTATAACCCAGCTCGCATGGGTTTATGAGAGATCGGTCCTGTCAGACAATCTGATTTGGTTCTACGAGGAGGTAAGTTCAAGACTGGATCGGGAGACGTGTGGATGTTGTGGTATCGAACTTTCAAAGGCATTGACACGTGCCACATAAAAGGTTGGTATAAAATGAGACTGCTGGGAATAGGAGAAAATCTGCTGTATTTGCGGTAAGTAATTGGCTTAGTGATTAGAAAAACAGAGGTGGGTGGTCATAATGGCACCTCTCAGATTGGGTGATGGTACAGTCGGATTGCCACACAGGGTCAGATTGGGGCCACTTTTTTGAATTATTTTTTTATTAATGACCTTGTAGGGGTTACCAGTTCAAGTTTCAAATTGCAGATGAGATACTAAGCTGTGTTAAAGTAATAAATACTGAGGTTACGATTAGTTTGCACTACAGAGGGATTTGTGGAAGCTTGAGGAGATTGGGCAGGAAATGGATGAGTTGATGAGGTTAATGAATAAATGATCAAAGTTATGCACTTGGGCCATGGAAAAAAAGTTATAATTATGTTCTAAACGGTCAAGTAACTTAGTAAACATGGAGCCAAAAGGAACTGGGGGTATTGGGGATGGGAAACTTAATTTAGTAGTGACCAGAGCCAGGCGGCTGCTGCTGAAAGCAATTAAAAATAATGGGATGTATCAAGGAGAGGAATAGATTTCATGATAAAGAAATGTTTTGCCCTTATACAAATCCCTGGTCAGACCACACATGGAATATGTGTGCAGTTTGGGCACCAGGTATTAAAAAGGATATAGTAGAGCGGAATGGAACGGGTTGCAGAGGAAGCAACCAGGATTATTAGGGGAATCGTGGGAACTAGATACATGACAGATTTAAAAAAATTGGGATTATTCAGTTTAGAAAAAAGACGACTGAGGGGAGACCTCATTACAATGTAAAAAATACCTGAACGGACAGTACAAGGATCTCTCCAAAGATCTTTTTATACCTAGGCCTGTGACCAGGACAAGGGGGCATCCTCTGCGCCTAGAGGAGAGGCGATTTTCATATCAACATAGAGAAAGGTTCTTTACTGTAAGAGTAGTGAGACTATGGAACTCTCTGCCGCAGGAGGTTGTTATGGCGGACTCTATGTACATGTTTAATAGAGGCCTGGATGCCTTTCTGGAGAGAAAAAATATCACGGGTTATGGGGATAAAACATTTATTTAATTCTTAAAGGTTGGATTTGATGGACTTGCGTTTTTTTCCAGCCTTATATACTATGATACTATGAATTTGTGAGTCTTATTCCCTGCATCCTCGTGTCTAGGACACTACAGTATACACAGTATACATATGTACCCATAGTTGGTAATCTGTCTATAATACTGTATTGCCTGTTGCATTTTAAAAATTAACTGTCTGTTGAAATTAAAATTTTATATAGTTCATTCCCGAAGCCGTTTTTTGAGAGTGCCCACAACCACAAAATCTGCTATTGAATTATCCTTCTTGGTCTCTTTTGGTGTTGAGACTTATTGTGGTTGCACCCAAAATCGGTTTAATAGAAATTGACCACTAAACTAACGATATAGGTGTGGATGGCTGACTGATAAAGCAGCTCCCACAACATCGGGTAACAAGGAGCAGGCCCGGCAAAACAATTTAAGTGGCTGAGTGCCCAAACTGCAACCCAAAATCCCTCTTCATTTATCGCAAGGTGCCAACCAAAAATTAATGCAGTAATTTATTGCTCCCTCTTTAACAACTTTCAATCATATTGGCCTCCTGGGGACAGCAATGTAGTAGAAAGATGGAAAATTTTCATCATTTTAGCTTCTTTCCAGTGTTCCTCTGTACACGGAGAATCATGGGGCCAGCAGGAGGTCCTCCAAAGATAATTTGTCCCTGTCTTCTCATTCTCCCTCTTCCTACAGTCCCTAGTGACTAAGTAAGCCTCAAAATATGTCTGAAAGCAGCATCTTTTAAGTTGCTTGGAACTGCAGGAAGATTCTTTGAGTCCTGTCTGATGTGCTGAGATGATGGCCCAGGTGCTCACAAAAAGAGCTCAGAGTGCTGCCTCTTGCACCTGTGCCATGGGTTGCCACCACTGATGTAGGGCAACCAAAGATGATGGGTTGTGTTAAGAGACAACCCATCAGAAGAGATCAGAGACACCACTTCAGTTCCTTATTTGTTTAATCAGTAATTAACATACTTAGTCAACCAAAATAGGTATATACTCACATGGCAACAGTGAGGGTGGCTGTGTATATACTCAGCTAGCGTTAGTATAGGATGTCTGAGCCATGCGGTATAAATGCTGGCTAAAGTTGCGATCGCCGACGCATGCACATAACATTAGGTGTTCAGCTGAGTCAATACTTCGTGCTGTAAAGCCATTTAAACTGATAGGCAAAGTGTCCACGCGGTTAAACTCTCGGTGATGGTGATGATTTGATGATGATCGCAGGAAGGAATGCTAACATGGTATAAAACAAATACAATAAATAAATGATAGGGTAACAGTTGCATGTACATAAGAGGCTTATTAAGTTAATAGCAATATAAGTATGTAGTTAAAACGTTGGGACCTAAATAAATATTTTTTTATTTGCATTTATATTACAACAAAAAGAAGAAAAAACAAAACAATCCAAGAAAGTATTTATACAATAAATCACGTCTTCACATATTGTTAAACAATTTTGTTTTTAATTGTTTTCCCAACTCCCACCCAAACCTCCATCCAGCTACCTTGAAAACCCTCCAATATTAACAACTCCAATATATCACATTACTGATATGATCTATTTAACCAGGCCTTCCTAGATCATCTCTGTCCTATCCTCTCTTTCTAATGCCTCCTGCCTGTCTGCATGACATACAAGATCAAACCTAGTCTCCCATTACTTCAGGTTCGATGGCTCCCTATCCTTCCAATGATAGCGGATTAATTTCCTGGCTTCTAAGAGGCCTTTCAATATATACATAATATTTTTCGATGTTCCCCCTATGCCCAGTTTTGTTCCCAGGATACACACCTGTACACTCACTGGTATATTGGATTCAAATATTGATTGTAATCTATCAACTAACTCCACCCAATAGTGACGTAGTTTGCGGATCTCCAACACATGTGCATAAATCGGCATCTATCAGATTACATCTTGGGCATTTTTCCGCCTTCTTTTTCCAGAAAAGGTTTAAACGTTTGGATTGAAATGCACCCTATGCATAGTTGGGTTAAAATAATGACAGTTCTTGGTAGTTTTTTTTTTATCATAACAAGGATCCACCCACTCTTCCCCGTTAATTTTCCACATCCTTCTTCCATTTATCAAAACAATACTTGGCGGAGGGATGTATATTCCTTCTTTGTAAAGTCTTATAAACCCTAGACATTTCTTTCTTGCCTACCTGTTGGGCAAAAAAAGCCTCCAATGGGTGAGTCAATTGCCTAAAGTCCTCTTCTAGTTGGTGGGCACTGAAGGCGCACTTTGGTTGTGCTATGCTCAGCTAATCTCCCACCTCCAACTGAAACTCTGCAGACAACTCTTCATAAGATCTCAGATTTCCATCTTCCACTACCTGGTTGACTTTTTAAATCCCCACAGTGGCGATATCCCAAAATATCCTTCACACCCTAACTTTTTATCATATCCCAAACCCACTGCATTAATGCAAACATAGTGAATTGTACATTGTATTAATTTTTGTGAAAACTCCCGTTTCCGATAGACTCCATATATGATATTTTGTCAAAAACTCATATTTTTCCCTATTATAAAGAGCACAATTTCTCTATCACAGTCACTAATGTTCTGCCATTGTGTGGCTAAAAAATAACAAAAAAAAGGTCAGGGATGGCTAATCCTCCCTTCTCTATCTGTGGATATATTCTTTCTAGTTTTATATGTGCCTTTTTCCCATTCCATATGAAATCCCTTAACATAGAATCAAGAACCAGATCTTCCAAGGAAGAATCACTGGACTATTTTGAAAAACAAATAGAATCTGAGGTAAAAGCATTATTTTGAAAACAACTATTCTTGCTGCTAATGGTAAATTCATTCTTTTCCAGACTGCCATTTTGACTGGATAATTTATTTTGATGTCACGGGGCTTACAAATCGAATATAGTATTTTCAAAATTCATTATTTTGGGGATAAATACTGTTTTGAATGAAATTTTACATATTTTACATCAAAACCCCCCTATATAATCAACCCATTTTCAAATCTGCACCTTTCAAATTATTAGAAACCGTTTTTAGGAAGATTGTTAACCCCTTGAGCTTTTCATAGTAATTAAATCAAAATGTAGGTGAAATTTAGAATGGTCAAATTTTGTCGGTTATACGTTCATTTAGCCCTAAAATTTTACACATTTCCAAAAGATAAAAAGAGAAACCCCATCTTACAATTTGTTATGCTATTTCTTCTGAGTACAGAGTATTAGCTGTGTCAGCATATTCACAGGCTGACACTGTTCCTTTAAGATTATATACAGGCGCCATTTCTCAGGCACTGACGGCAGGCTGCCCTAGTGTCCTGTTCGGACCTCGGGGCTGCCGGGAGAATGATCGCCTATCGTTTGTACTTGTCTATAATAATTTTTTCTTGTGTGGTTATTATAGGAATCTTGAGTGTATTTTTGAGACTTTTTTTAGGAGTTCTTATATGGATTTACATTCCATAGGAATTTTCTATATGAATTTTATGTGATTTTTTTTGTATGAATTTTATATTTATATTTTTATCGCTATTGTCTCTATGATAAGTGTGCTTATTCGGTTTTATAGTATCTACTATTCTTTACTGCTACTAAGCTTTTTAGTTACCTGTTCTTTATATTCTTTCATTACTATTATTAACAATTGAAGATATCCTTCTATTTACTTAATAAGCCCCTTATGCACATGCAACTGTTACCCTATCATTTATTTATTGTATCAGTTTTATTGCATCAGTTTTATTGCCTGCAAGTGGAACAAGGATGTTAGTCTTTTAGTTTACATGGCTTACAGCCGGCCGAAGTATTGAATCGCCCGAACACCTAATGTTATGCTCATGTGCCAGCGATCGAGCCTTTAGCCAGCATATATACCGCACTCAGGCATCCTATTACTACTACCTTATATAGTTGGCTCCATGTACCGGTCTGTCGCAGGCATCGGGATGTTCTACTGAGTTCTGCATCGGAATTTCAAAAATCTGGGTGTCTGGCAGGCTGTATGCTCGAGGGGTCTGGCAGGCTTTTGCTAAGGGGTCTGGCAGTCTTTATGCTAGAGGGTTCTGGGCAGGCTGTATGCTAGAGGGGTCTGGCAGGCTGTATGCTAGAGGGGTCTGGCAGCTGTATGTATAGGGGTCTGGAGGCTGTAGTAGAGGGGTCTGGCAGGCTGATGCTAGGGGTTGGCAGTCTGTATTCTAGAGGGTCTGGCAGGCTTATGCTAGAGGGGTCTGGCAGGCTGTATGCTAGAGGGGTCTGGCAGGCTGTATGCTAGAGGGGTCTGGCAGGCTGTATGCTAGAGGGGTCTGGCAGGCTGTATGCTAGAGGGGTCTGGCAGGCTGTATGCTAGAGGGTCTGGCAGCTGTATGCTAGAGGGGTCTGGCAGCTGTATGCTAGAGGGGTCTGGCAGGCTTTGTATGCTAGAGGGGTCTGCAGGTTATATCTGAGGGGTTCTGGCAGCTGTATGCTCGAGGGGTCTGGCAGGCTGTATGCTCGAGGGGTCTGGCAGGCTGTATGCTCGAGGGGTCTGGCAGGCTGTATGCTCGAGGGGTCTGGCAGGCTGTATGCTCGAGGGTCTGGCAGCTGTTGCTCGAGGGGTCTGGCAGGCTGTATGCATCGAGGGGTCTGGCGGCTGTATGCCAGGGTCTGGCAGCTGTATGCTCGAGGGGTCTGGCAGGCTGTATGCTCGAGGGGTCGACTGGCAGGCTGTATGCTCGAGGGGTCGACTGGCAGGCTGTATGCTCGAGGGTCCTGGCAGGCTGTATGCTCGAGGGGTCTGCAGGCTGTATGCTCGAGGGTTCGCAGGCTGTAGCTCGAGGGTCTGGCAGGCTGTATGCTCGAGGGGTACTGGCAGCAGCTCAGACGTGGGTCTGGGAGCTGTATCTCGAGGTTGGCAGGTCTGTATGCTCGAGGGGTCTGGCAGGCTGTATGCTCGAGGGTCTGGCGGCTGTATGCTCGAGGGGTCTGGAAGGCTGTATTGAGCTCGAGGGGTCTGCAGCTGTATGCTCGAGGGGTCTGGCGGCTGTAGGCGCGAGGGGGGGACTGCTGGCAGGCTGTATGCTCGAGGGGTCGACTGGCTGGCAGGCTGTATGCTCGAGGGGGGGACTGGCTGGCAGGCTGTATGCTCGAGGGAGGCGGGGGCTGGCAGGCTGTATGCTCGAGGGAGGCGGGGGCTGGCAGGCTGTACGCTCGAGGGGGGCTGGCAGGCTGTACGCAAAGATTATATAAATCTATTTCAATGGGTTGCAAAACCTAAGTTAGTAAGCATAAAATTATTTATGACACTTGGACATTAGGGGGCCTTTTTATAAATAGGACTAGATTTAAAATTCACTAATAAAGTGACAATTTCCTTTAAAGGAGTTAAGTTTTTTAGCTGAATTTCATGGCTTGTGCCATATTAAGACCATTTCAGTTATCCTACAGAGTTATCTTGCAGAACTTTGTGCTGTTTTTTAATAAAACAATTACTGTTCTACTATTTTAAATATGTATTAGAAAATGTTTAAAACCGTAAACATGTTAGATTAGAAAACTGTATTATGTATCTAAACAAGCAAAACCCACTAGTGAAATTGCTCCTAAAACTCTAATATGCTCTTTGCAGAAAAAACGGAGTGAGATACCTTGTTACTGGGAAAACCAGATGACTGGCTGTCAAAAGGCCAACTGTGCTTTTCATCATACCAAGGGGAGATTTGTGGAAGGATCATACTTTCCTCCAAATAAAGGTTTGTGTTTTACCTTTTTAGAATCTCCACAATAATTTTAAGGTAGCTGCTTTTCAGCTGATGCAATCTAAATATTGTTCCTTAGCTATTTCAAAGCCTGAACCATGTGAGGCAGAAGTGCAGACTACTCTAAAATCTCCTGCACTGGCTAAGATTTCTGCGGCTCCCACACCCCAGCTGCGTGGAGTAAAAAAAATAGAGGCCACAGAGAATGTTCCAAGTCCTACACATCCACCAGTAGTGATTAATGCGGCAGATGATGATGAAGATGATGATGGTGAGTTTGACTTGCAAAAAACCTTGTGCGCTAGTTTTCTGTTAAATTTCTCTTTGTAATTGATAGTCACTTCTCTTCTTTGAACTTAAAGATCAATTTTCTGAAGAAGGTGAGGAGATGAAGAATTCTGCTAATTTAGTATCTACTAGAAAGTCACTGACGCCGAAAAAAGGTAATTAGGATGCATGTGACTTCTATATGAACATAATGGTGGGAAAAAAATGTTGGTCTTTCTGCTACAATTGCACCAATCGGCTAACTAGATTTCTAAATTTTTACGTGGAGCTGCTCTCTTAATCTATATGGGTATAAAGATTGATACAAAATGTGTCCCCAATTTTCAAGAATTGAGTGGCCTGGATATGCGGGGCCAGTCAAAACCACACCTCTAGTAGACCAGTGCATAGCGAATATTTTAAATGTAATTTACCTTTCCATCGGAATATATGAACACACACATAGCATGAATTGGTATTCACTCAATTTTAGCTCCTTCTGAAATTGGTATATGAATCAATCATTGCATTTTAATTTGGCCAAAGGAAAAGCATAGGTACCTGCCATGCAAATTAACCCACCCCCAAAAAAAAAAATACTAATAAATGATGATTAATCATAATAAATGAAAAACATTGCTCTAAGGGTGCTTTTAGACCATAGTGTTTTAGATTCCATTTTGAAACAGAATCAAAACACACAGGGCGGGGCCACAGCTAATCGCATGCAAACGTCATGCGATCGGCAACCAGCATGCAGTGTCTAGTATTTTCTAAGTACAAGACACCAGGTGCTGATTGCTGATCCCATGCATTTGCATAGAAACACATATGCGATCGCCCATGGCCCTCCTCCTTGCGATTAAGGTTTGTAATGTAGTCAGATGCTATAAAAGGCACCCTTATCCCTAAATAGTTCGTTTCCATTGCTGGATTGTTAAAAAAAAAAAAAAAAATCAGTTTGTAAACTTATATGCAGTTCACCTGATGTGAGTTCAATGATAATAATGGGGTGCTGCATAAGTAGATATGACTTCACTACCCTGGCTCTCTGTTTCTGATTGACTGGTTTATTGCTACAAACCTACTGCTGGTATGGAACTAGAACTCCGGGACTGTCTGCCATGAATCAACTAGTGACATACAGCTGCATTTACAGTTTCACCTTCCGGGGCGTAGGAAGTTGTACACAATCCCTTGCTGGAACATAGAGAGACAAATGGGATGTGTAGCACTGCTACATAATAAACCACTGCCAGAGACTTGGCTATATGAAGAGAAATAAACTTCATGCTGCCCTCAGGGATCGTCTTCAGAGAGTCACATGTCTCTCTCATTCATGAGGGGGCGGGGTTAGTGTCAGCGTCAGTGAGGAGGTGGAGTATACAGACCGTAAACTGCAGCTCTCCACCTCCATGACTAGAACTGAGGACATCAATAAAAGTAGTTTGTTTGTTTTTTTTTTAAATTATTATTATATAAAGAAGCATTCTGGATCTAATCCCTTCTACAGAAGCATCGGTAGTACATGTTTAAAAACATCTAGAAGGTTTGCTGGGAGGGGGCATTCAGTGAATCACAAAAACCTTTTTTGCCACCCATAGTCTAGGTTGGAGCAGGTAGTTTGGCACTCTCTATATGGCGTTTGAGAACCAAAAATAATTACATTAATTGCTCAGGAATGTTGAGGACTAAACACTTTGCTGGAATCTGTGGATCCCCACCTATTAAGCGATGATGTTGAAGGTTCCTCTGTAATTTTTTATGATGGTGATCAACCTATATAGGGGATACCTTTCTGGAAAGCAGAAGTAAAAATTGGGACCATACTGTTAAGTAGGAATGTGAAGTGAGCCTTGTGTTGGCAAGGATTTTCAGGGGTTACCTGCTGGGGAGCAAGCATGATACAGATTCTTAACTAGAAAATGCATATGCTGGGTTGGATTTAGTGGCCCATACCAAGCATATATAACTTCTGACGACATGTCAAAAAGTTTTATATATGCCATGTTAGAAATACTGTTTTCTTTTGATCCAGATGCTGCCTTAAACTATGGTATTAAAACCCTGGAAGAAATAAAGTCTGAAAAACAGAAGTGTCAAGACGTATCCAATAATGGTATGTTGTCTATCAAACTACTACTCAAACTACTATTAATCCCTTGAAGACCAAGCTCATTTTCACCTTTAGGACCAAACCCTATTTTTCAAATCTGCCATGTGTCCACATGTCCAGGCAGATTTACTCCTCAAAAATAGTCTGATGCAGATAAATCTGCTTCAGATCATTTTCCCATCTCCCTCTGACAAGCTGTGAGCTGCAGTCACTGCACTGCTGCAGCTCGCGTCCTGATTGTAGGTCATGTGACCAGAGCCTAAGTACTTAGTTTAAGCCGCTCACCTTCGGCCGTTTCAAGGAGTGATCTTATAGTAACATCCCATTGGATCACGGTTATCTGATTTGTATATAACACACATATTATGTGCTCCCTGCTAAGTGGAGCCCAAGTTTAAAAATAAGTTATTAAGTTATATAAGTTTATTCCAAATAAAAATAAATAAAACTTTTGAATTGGCCGGCCAGTAGATATGAGTAAACCTGACTTCCATGTGACCTGGACATAATTCCAGATTGGCTGGCGAATCTGGCAAAATGAAGCCCCTTGCAAATTGCCATGGCTATTGTTGACCAGGGCAGCATTATGTGACACCTCTTGCGACTGCCAGCCATGGTCTGGTGGTGGGGAGATGGGCGTCTGCGGCATTAGCCATGGTTGAAGGGAATGGGTAGAGCCATGGTGGGGATGGGAGGTCCGGGGCGTCTGCAATGGTGGGGGGGAGGATGAGTAGGTCTGCGGCATCAGCCATGGTCTGGTCAATGCTTTTGATGTAATGTAAGATGCACGCTAGCGGCCTAAGCCTCTTGATGTATCTGTTGCGATAAAGGGGGGCGTAGCCGCTATCCTATGTTATATCTTCCTCACTGACTTTAATGATTTTCATGTTACTTGTTGTATGGATGCAGAAGGGAAGGAATGCCATTAAGCTTTTAGAGGACAGATTTTGGCAGAATAGTTTTATGTGCCATCATACATTTGAAAAGTTACCGAAATACCAGAACATTGGGAACCCCCAACAAATAACCCCATTTTTGGAAACTATATCCCTCAAAGAATATATAAAGGGGCACAATGAACCATTATAACCAGTTTCAGAGAATTTGATTAACTTTGAATAATGTAAAATTAACACATTGCTTGGGCCTCAAAATCATTTTTTTAGAAGGGGTTAAAGAAGAAAAGGCATACCGTAGATTCTTACGCTAGTTGTTCTTTTTATGGAAATACCCCACTTGTGGTCGTAAACTACTGTAGGGGCACACAATGAGGTGCAGAAGGGAAAGTGTGCCAGTTGCCTGGAACAGATTTCAGGAGTTACAACGAGAGTTTGTTTGCGTTACAATATAATTGTGTGTTTTAAACTTACCTGGCTTCCTGACAGAGCCCCAGGGTATGTTTTGGTTTGGATGCATTTAAAAAAAAAAGGGGGGGACTTTTCTGTGTTGCTCACTTTCTTCTCAGACCTCACCTTTCTGCTCCTGAACAACTCCTCCCTCCTGCTCCTTCACTCACATAGGGACAGAGCTCAAGGCCTGGTGAACTGATATCAGTGGTGGAGGGAGGAGTTGAGCGAGTTGTTGTTTTTTTTTTTTTTAATGCATCCAAACCAAAACATACCATGGGATTCACCAGGGGATTTTCACAGTAAGCAAGGTAGGTTGAAACACAACTACATTGTAATTCAAATGCTCAGAAAAAGCTTATTTACAGTGAAGGTTTAATGGGCTTCTGCAACCCTGGTGACAGGTTCTCTTTAACATGTGGTGTACCATGATGTAATCTTGCACAATTTATACATGACTTTCCCTACCACAGACAGTTTTGCCCTGAAGGATGTTAATGGTTTGGCATATGGTAATGGCATATTATTATAAAAGGGCCTATTTTTTGTGAGATGAGATTTAGTATGTAGCTATAGTATGGAAAATATTTATTCGATTGGTCAGCATGATTACGGGGATATCCATCAGTATTTTTATGCGAGTTTGCAGAATAAAAGTTCAAGTATTTAGAGTTTTGAAGAAAACCGAGCCAGGCGGCTGCTGCTAAGCAAATTAAAATAATGGGATGTATCAAGAGAGAATAGATTTCATTATACAGACATAGTTTTGCCCTTATACAAATCCGGTCAGACCACCACATGGAAATGGTGTGCAGTTCGCGGCACACCAGGGTATAAAAAGGATCTAGTAGACTGGAACGGGTGCAGAGAGCGAGCAACCCGGATTATTAGGGGAATGGGGGGAACTAGAATACACTGACAGATTTTAACTTAAAAATTGGGATTATTCAGTTTAGAAAAAGACGAAGAGGGGAGACCCTCATTACAAGGTAAAAAAATACCTGAACGGACAGTACAAGGATATCTCCAAAGATCTTTTTATACATAGGCCTGTGACCAGGACAAGGGGGGAATCCTCTGAGCATAGAGGGAGGCGATTTTTATATCAACATAGAGGAAAGGTTCTTTACTGTAGAGTAGTGAGCCCTAGGAACCTCTGCCGCAGGAGGTTGTTTGGCGGACTCAGTACATGTTTAATAGAGGCCTGGATTGCCTTCTGGAGAGAAAAAATATCACGGGTTATGGGGATAAAAAAACATTTATTAATTCTTAAAGGTTGGATTTGATGACTTGCGTTTTTTCCAGCCTTATATACTATGGATACTAGGAATTTGGTGCGTTCTTATTCCCGCCTCCCAGTGTCTAGGACACTACAGGAACACAGTATAATATGTACATAGTTGTAATTCTGTCTATAAGTACTGTATGCCGGTTGCATTTTAAAAATCATGTCTGTTGAAATTAAAATTATATATAATCATTCCCAAAGACGTTTTTGAGAGTGCCACACCACAAAATCTGCTATGAATTATCCTTCTTGCGTCTGCTTTTGGTGTTGAGACTTATTGTGGTTGCACAAAATCGGTTTAATAGAAATTGACCACTAACAACTAACGTATAGGGTGTGGCTGAATGATAAAGCAGCTCCCACACAATCGTGTAACAAGGAGCAGCCCGGCAAAACAACATTAAGTGGTGGAGTGCAAACTGCAACCCCAAATCCATCTTCATTTATAGCACGTGCCAACCAAAAATTAATGCAGTAGATTTATTGCTCCCTCTTAACCACTGTCAATCATTTGGCCTCTGGGGACAGCAATGTAGTAGAAGGATGGAAAAATTTTAATCATTTTAGCTCTTTCCAGTATTCCTCTGTAACAGAGAATCAGGGGGCCAGCAGGAGGTCCTACAAAGATACATTTGTCCCTTGTCTTCATTCTCCTCTCTACAGTCCATAGTGACTACGTAAGCCTCAAAATATGTCTGAAAGCGCATCTTTTAAGTGTTGAACTGCAGGAAGATTTTTGAGTCCTTCTTGTGTCCTGATGTGCTGAAGACGATGGACCGGGGGGTGCTACAAAAAAGAGATCAGAGTGCTGCATCTTGCACATGTGCAATGGGTTGCCACCACTGATGTAGGGCAACCAAAGATGATGGGTTGTGTAAGAGACAACCCATCAGAAGCGATCAGAGACACCACATTCAGTTCCTTATTTGGTTAATCAGTTATTAACCATACTTAGTCAACCAAAATAGGTATATACTCACATGGCAACAGTGAGGGTGTGTGTATATACCAGACTGCGTTTAGATACGAAGTATGTATGAGCCATGCGGAGAAATGCTGCTAAAGTTGCGATCGCAACGCATGCCACATAGGTGTTCGCTGAGTCATACTTTGTGTGTAAAAGCCATTTAAACTGTAGGCAAAGCGTCCATGCGGTTAAACTCTCGGTGATGGTGATGATTTGATGATGATCGAAGGAAGGAATGTAAATGGTATAAACAATACAATAAATAAATGATAGGGTAACAGTTGATGTACATTAGAGGCTTATTAAGTTAATAGCAATTAAAGTATGTAGTAAAAACGTTGGGACCTAAATAAATATTTTTTTTATTTGACATTTTTTATTATTACAACAAAAAGAAGAAAAAAACCAAAACAATCCAAGAATAGGATTTATACAATAAATCCGTCTCACATATTGTTAAACAATTGTTGTTTTTAATTGTTCCCAACTCCAACCAAACCCCATCCAGTACCTTGAAACCCTCCAATATTAACAACTCAAATATTCACCTTAATGATATGATCATTTACCAGGCCTTCCTAGATCATCTATGTCCTATCTCTCTTTCTAATGGCCCATGCCTGTCTGACAGACTACAAGATCAAAACCTAGCTCCCATTAATTCAGGTTCGGATGGCTCCCTATCTTCCAATGATATTAAGAGGAATTTATAATTCATGGCTTCTAAGAGGCCTTTCAATTATACATTAATATTTTTCGATGTTCCACCTATGCCCAGTTGTGTTCCCAGGATACACACCTGTACACTCATGGTATATTGGATTAAATATTGATTGTAATCTATCAACTCACTCCACCAATAGTGACGTAGGGTTTCGGAATCTACCCAGCAGGTGCATCAAATCGGCATTATCAGAGTAACCATCTTGGGCATTTTTTCCGCCTTCTTTCCAGGAAAAGGTTTAAGTTTGGAGTGAAATGCACCCGATGAATATGGGTTAAAATATTATGACAGTATGGGAGTTTTTTTTTATTCATATACAAGGATCCACACTCTTCCCCGTTAGATTTGTCCACATCCTTCTCCTTTATCAAAACAATCCTGCGGAAGGTGTATATTCCTTTTTTGTAAAGCTTATAACATAGACATTTCTTTCTTGCCTACCTGCTGGGCAAAAAAAAGCCTCCAATGGTGAGTCAATTGCATAAAGTCCTCTTCTCGTTTGGTGGCACTGAAGGCGCCCTTTGGTTGTGCTATGCTAAGCTAATCTACCACCTCCAAATGAAAACTCTGCAGACAACTCTTCATAAGATCTAGATTTCATCTTCACTACATGGTTGATTTTTAAACCCCACAGTGGAGCTATCCCCAAAATATCCTCACACATAACTTTTTATCTATCCAAACCACTGCATTAATTGCAAACATAGTGAATTGACATTGTATTCATTTTTGTGAAAACTCACGTTTCCAATAGACCTCCATAATGATATTTGTCAAAATCTATTTTTCCCTATTATAAAGAGACAAATTCCTATCACAGTCACTAATGTTCTGCCATTGTGTGGCTAAAAAATAAAACAAAAAAGGTCAGATGGCTAATCCTCCCTTCTCTCTGTGGATATCTTCTTTCTAGTGTTATATGGCATTTTTTCCCATTCCATATGAAATCCCTTAACATAGCATCAAGAACCAGATCTTCCAAGGAAGAATCACGGAGCTTATTTGAAAAACAAATAGAATGAGGGTAACAGCATTATTTAGAAAACAAACTATTCTTGTGCAATGGTTAAATTCATTCTTTTCCAGACTGCAATTTTGACTGGCTAATTATTTGATGTCCAAGCGGCTAAAACGAATATCGGATTTTCAAATTCATTATTTTGGGATAAATACTGTTTGAATGAAATTGTACATTATTTTACATCAAAAACCCCCCTATATAATCAACCCATTCCAAATTGCACCTTTCAAAAATTATAGAAACCGTTTTGGAAGATTGTTAACCCTGAGCTTTCATAGTAAGTAAATCAAAGGGAGGGTGAAATTGAGAATTGGTCAAATTTTGTCGGTATACGTCATTTAGCCCTAAAATTTACACATTTCCAAAAGATAAAAAGAGACACCCATCTTACAATTTGTATGCTATTCTTATGAGTACAGAGTATTAGGGTCAGCATATTCACGGGCTGACACTTGTTCATTTAAGAGTATATACAGGCGCCATTTCTCAGGCACTACGGCAGGCTGGCCCTAGTGTCCTGTTAGGACCGCGGGCGCCGGGGGAGAGGCTTCTGATCGCTATCGTTGGTTACTGTCTATAATAATTTTTTCTTTGTGTGGTTAGTATAGGACTCTGGAGTGTATGTTTGCGACTTTTTTAGGGTCTTATATGGCTTACATTCGCCCATAGGGAATTAGTTTCTATATGAATGTTATGTGATTTTTTTGGATGAATTTCTATTTATATTTTTATCGCTAGATGTCTCTATGATAAGGTGCTTATTCGGTTTTATAGTATATACTATTTTACTGCTACTAAGCTTTTATTACCTGTCTTTGTATTTTTTTTATTATTCTTTCATTACTATTATTAACAAGTGCCAGATATCCTTCTAGTACTAAATAAGCCCCTATGCACATGCAACTGTTACCCTCTCATTTATTTATGGTATCAGTTTATGGCATCAGTTTTATTGCCTGCAGTGGAACAAGGATGTTAGTCTTTTAGTTGAAATGGCAACAGCACGGCCGACCGAAGTATTGAATCGCCCGAACAACATAATGTTATGCTCAGTGCCAGCGACGAGCCTTAGCCAGCAATATACGCACTCAGGCCATCCTATTATACTACATTATATAGTTGGCTCCCTGTACGGTATGTCGCAGGCATCGGGATGTTCTACTGAGTTCTGCTCGGATTAAAAAATCATGGGTGTTGGCAGCTGTATGCTAGAGGGGTCTGGCAGGTGTATGCTAGAGGGTCTGGCAGGCTGTATGCTAGAGGGGTCGGCCAGGCTGTATGCTAGAGGGGCGGCAGGAGCTGTAGCTAGGGGGTCTGGCAGGACTGGATGCTAGAGGGGTTGGCAGGAGTATGACTAGAGGGGTTGCAGGCTGTAGGCTAGAGGGGTCTGGCGGCTGTATGCTAGAAGGGGTCTGGCAGGCTGTATGCTAGAGGGGTCTGGCAGGGCTGTATGATAGAGGGGTCGGCAGGCTGTATGTTAAGGGGTCTGGCGGCGTATGCTAGAGGGGTCTGGCAGGCTGTATGCTGAGGGGTCTGGCAGGCTGTGCTAGAGGGTCTGGCAGCTGGTATGCTAGAGGGGTCGGGCAGGCTGTATGCTAGAGGGGTATGGCAGGCTGTATGATAGAGGGGTCTGGCAGGCTTGTAGGCTCGAGGTGTCTGGAGGCTGTATGCTCGAGGGGTCTGGCAGGCTGTATAGCTAGAGGGGCCTGCAGGCTGTATGCTCGAGGGTCGGCAGGCTGTATGCCGAGGGGTCTGGGCAGGATGTATGCGCGAGGGGTTGGAAGGCTGTATGCTCGAGGGGTCTGGCAGGCTTATGGCTCGAGGGGTCTGGCAAGCGTATGCTCGAGGGTTGGCAGGCTGTCTAGCTCGAGGGGTCTGGCAGGCGGTCTGCTCGAGGGGTCTGAGGCTATGCTCGAGGGGTCTGCAGGCTGTATGCTCGAGGGGTTCTGGCAGGGCTGTCTGCTTCGAGGGTCTGGCAGCTGTATGCTCGAGGGGTATGGAGGCTTATGATCGAGGGGGTATGGCAGGCTGTATGCTCGGGGGTCTGGAGGCGTATGCTCGAGGGTTTGGCAGGCTGTAGCTGTATGCTCGAGGGGTCTGGCAGGCTGTACGCTCGAGGGGTCTGAGCAGGCTGTATGCTCGAGGGGTCTGGCAGGCTGTGCGCTCGAGGGGTCTTTTTTATGGCAGGCTGTATGTTCGAGGGGTCGGCAGGCGTATGCTCGATGGGGTCTGGAAGGGCTGTCTGCTCGAGGGGGGGGGACTGGCGGCAGGCTGTATGCTCGAGGGGGGGTGGGGGACTGGCTGGCAGGCTGTATGCTCGAGGGGGGGGGAACTGGCTGGCAGGCTGTATGACGAGGGGGGGGGAATGGCTGGCAGGATGTTATGCTCGAGGGGGGGGGGGACTGGCTGGCAGGGTATGAGGGGCTGCGCAGCTGTACACAAGATTCTAAAAATGTTCATTTCAAATGGGTTTGCAAACCTAGTTAGTAAGCTAAAATTATTTATGACACGGGCATTCGAGGGGCCTTTTCTACATAGGACTACGATTTAAATCATCCATAATAAGTGACCACTTCTTAGAGGGTTAAGTTTTTAGCTGAATTTCATGGCTTGATGCCATATTACGGCCCATTTCAAGTTATCCCTAAGAGTATCTGGCAGACTTGTTGTGCTGTTTTTTCACATAAAATTACTGTTCTTCATTTTCCAACTATGCCTTCCCGAATGTTTTAAAACCCCCCCGTAACTTAGTCTGCTTAGCAACGGCCTGATTCTGTGGTCTCAAGCCCCCAACCCCTAGCCTGGACATTGCTCCTCCCCCTAAAACTCCTATGGCCTTTCGCCGACACGGGGGATAGTAATGGACGGAAGTGAGGATACCTTGTAATGGGAAACCAGATGATGGCTTGTCAAAAGGCAACGGTGCATTTCATCATACAAGGGGAGATTGTGTTGGAAGATCAGATCTACTTTCTCCAAATAAAGGTTTGATGTTTACACTTTTTAGCATTACTCCACAATATTTCAAGGGGTAGCTGAGCTTTTTCAGCTGATGCAATCTAAAATTATTGTTCCGTAGCTATTTCAAAGCTCTGGACCATGTGATGGCAGAAGTGCAGACTTCTCTAAAATATCCTGCAACTGGCTAAGATTGTGCGGCTCCCAAACCCCAGCTGGTGGAGTAAAAAAAATAGAGGCCACAGAGAAGGTTCAGCTCGAAACATCCACCGTAGTGTCTGAATGCGGAGATGATGATTGAAGATGTGATGTGTGAGTTTGACGTACAAAAAAAACCTGTTACGGCTGTCTTGGGCTAGTTTTCTGTTAAATTTCTCTTGTAAGTGATCGTCATCTCTTTCTTTGACTTAAAGATCAATTTTCTGAAGAGGTGAGGAGATGAAGAATTCTGCTAATTTAGTATCTACTAGAAAGTCACTGAGCCAAAAAAAAAAAGGTTAATATCGGAGCAGTGAATTCTATATGAACAATAATGGTGGGAAAAAAAAATGTTGGTCGTCTGTCTACAATTGCAACCAATCGGCTAAACAGATTTCTAAATTTTATGTGGACGTGCTTCTTAATCTATATGGTGGTATAAAGATTGATACAAAATGGTGTCCCCCAATTTTCCAAGAATTGAGTGGCCTGGATCATGCGGGCGCAGTCAAAACCACACCTTATAGCCAGTGCATTAGCGATATTTTAAAGTAATTTACCTTTCCATCCGGAATATAGACCACACACCAGCATGAATTGGTACTTTCACTTAATTTTAGCTCCTTCTGAATTGGTAGATGATCAATCATTGCATTTAATTTGGCAAAGGAAAGCTACGGTACCTGCCATGCAAATTAACCCACCCCAAAAAAAAAATAAATACTATGATAATTATCATAATGAAATGAAAAACATTGCTCTAAGGGTGGTGTTTAGAGTCCATGTTGAAAACAGAATCAAAACACACAGGGCCGTGGCACACAAGCATATCGCATGACAACGTTACAGGCGACGGCAACCAGCATGCAGTGTTAGTATTTTCTAAGTACAAGAGGACACAGGTGCTTGATGTGATCCCATGCACTTTGCATAGAAACACATATGCGATCGCCCAGGGCTCTCCTACTTGCGACTTAAGGTTTGTAATGTAGTAGATGCTATAAAAGCACCCTTATTCCCTAAATAGTTCGTTTCCATTGCTGGATTGTTTAAAAAAAAACTTTATGCAGTCAACTGATGTGAGTTCAATGATCAATAATGGGGTGCTGCAATAAGAGATAGCTTCACTACCTGGTCTCTTGTTTCTGCAATTGACCGGTTTATTGCTACAAAACCTATGCTGTATGGAACTAGAACTCCGGGACTGTCTGCCATGAATCAACTAGTGAATACAGCTGTCATTACAGTTTCACCTTCCGGGGCGTAGGAGTTGTACACAATCCCTTGCTGGAACATAGAGAGACAAATGGGATGTGTAGCACGCTTACATAATAACCACTGCCAGAGAACTTGGCTATATGAAGAAGAACATAACTTATGCTGCCCTCAGGGATTGTCCTTCAGAGGTCACATGTCTCTTCATTCATGAGGGGGCGGGGTTAGTGGAGGGGAGTATACAGACCGTAAACTGGAGCTCTCCACCTCCATGACTAGAACTGAGGACATCAATAATAAAGTAGTTTGTTTGTTTTTTTTTTTTTAAATATATTATATAAAGAAGCATTGGGATCTAATCCCTTTACAAGAAGAGTCGGTTAGTACATGTTTAAAAAACATCTAGAAGGTTTGCGGGGAGGGGGCATTCAGTGAAATCACAAAACCTTTTTTGCCACCCATAGTCTAGGTTGGAGCAGGTAGTTTGGCACTCTCTATATGGCGTTGAGAACCAAAAATAATTACATTAATTGCTCAGAATGTTGAGGACTAAATCACTTTGCTGGAATCTGTGGATCCCCCACCTAGTAAGCGAGTGATGTTGAGGTTCCTGCTGAATTTGTTTAGATGGTGATCAACCTATATAGGGGATACCTTTCTGGAAAGCAGAAAATAAAAATTGGGACCATACTGTTAAGTAGGAATGTGAAGTGAGCCTTGTGTTGGCAAGGATTTTCAGGGTTACCGTGGGGAGCAAGCATGATACATTCTTAACTAGAAAATGGCATATGCTGGTGGATTTAGTGGCCATACCAAGCATATATAACTTCTGACGACATGTCAAAAAGTTTTATATATGCCATGTTAGAAATACTGTTTTCTTTTGATCCCGACTGCTGCCTTAAAACTATGGTATTAAAACCCTGGAAGAATAAAGTCTGAAAAACAGAAGTGTCAAGACGTACCCAATAATGGTATGTTGTCTATCAAACACTACTCAAACTACTATTAATCCCTTGAGACAAGCTCATTTTCACCTTTAGGACCAAACCCTATTTTTCAAATCGCCATGTGTGCACATGTCCAGGCAGATTTACTCCCTCAAAAATAGTCTGATGGCAGATAAATCTGCTTCAGATAATTTCACCATTCCACTGACAAGCTGTGAGCTGCAGTCACTGCACGGCTGCAGCTCGCGTCCTGATTGTAGGTCATGTGACCAGAGCATACGTACTTAGTTTAAGCCGCTCACCTTCGGCGTTTCAAGGAGTGATCTTATGTAACATCCCATGGATCACGGTTATCTGATTGTATATAAACCACACATATTATGTGCTCCCGCTAAGTGGAGCCCACGTTTGAAAAAAAAAAATTAAATTAAATGAAAAAAAGTAAAAGAATCAGTTATTCCAAATAAAAATAAATAAAACATTTGAATTGGCCAGCCAGTAGATATGAGTAAACCTGACTTCCATGTGACCTGGAAACTATATCCCTCAAAGAATAATAAAGGGGCACAATGAACCATTTAAAACCGTTTCAGAGAATTTGATTAACTTTGAATAATGTAAATTAACACATTGCTTGGGCCTCCAAATCATTTTTTTTGAAGGGGTTAAAGAAAGAAAAAGGCATACTGTAGATTCTTACGCTAGTTGTTCTTTTTATGGAATACCCCAATTTTGGTCGTAACTACTTGTGTAGGGGCACACAATGAGGGCAGAGGGAAAGTGTGCCAGTTGCTGGAACAGATTTCAGGAGTTACAACGAGAGTTGTTGCGTACAAATATAATTGTGTGTTTTAAAATAATCGGCTTCCTGACAGAGCCCAGGGTATGTTTTGGTTGGATGCATTTTTAAAAAAAGGGGGGACTTTTCTGTTTGCTCACTTTCTTCTCAGACTCACCTTTCTGCTCCTGAAAACTCCTCCCTCCTGCTCCTTCACTCACATAGGGACAGAGCTCAAGGCCTGGTGGAACTGATATAGTGGTGGAGGGAGGAGTTGAGCGAGTTGTTTGTTTTTTTTTTTTAATGACATCCAAACCAAAAACATACCATGGGATCACAGGGGATTTCACAGTAAGCAAGGTAGGTTTGAAACACACTACATTGTTACTTCAAATGCTCAGAAAAAGCTATTACAGGGAAGGTTTAATGGGCTCTGCCAACCCTGGTGACAGGTTCTACTGTAACATGGTGGTGTACCATGATGTAATCTGCACAATTTATACTGACTTTCCCTACCACAGACAGTTTTGCCCTGAAGGATGTTAATGGTTTGGCATATGGTAATGGCATATTATTATAAAGAGGCCATTTTTTGTAGATGAGATTTAGTATGTAGATTAGTATGGAAATATTTTTTCGATTGGTCAGCATGATTACGGAGATATCCATCGTATTTTTATGCGAGTTTGCAGAATAAAAGTTCAAGAATTTAGAGTTTTGAAGAAGTTTTTGCATCTATCTTTAAGAGGTGTAGCATTTTTATTTTTTGGTTGATGGAGTTGGTTTAGTGTTATTGTTTGCAGGATGAGTTTTTTGGTTTCATTTCTGGGTAAATGTGTCTTTTTGATAACTAACACACCACACAACACACCCCCCAATTAAAAAAAGTTATCTCACACAAAACAGAAAAACACACGAACATTAACCGGTTAAGGACCGGGCCCTTTCCCGTTTTTCATTTCCATTTTTCACTCCCCACCTTCAAAAATCTATAACTTTTTTTATTTAACTTAAAAAAAGCTATGTGATTGCTCGTTTTTTTTGCTAACAAATTGCACTTCATAGTGATCGCATTGAATATTCCATGCATATGTACTGGGAAGCTGGAAAAAAATTCCAAATGCAGTGAAAATGGTGAAAAAAAACGCATGTGTGCGTATTCTTGTGGGCTTGGATATTACGGCTTCACTTTCACGCACAAATGACGCATCTAATTTATTCTTTGGGTCAGTACGATACCAAATTTTTTTTTTTTTTAATTTTGTGTTTCTTGTGCATAAACTTTTCCAATTTCATTCTATGGAGTTGAGCGTGGTGTATCTTTTGCGACTTTTGATGATGTTTCAATGTATTATTTTTAGGACGTACGAATTTTGATCACTTTTATAGAATTTTTAATTTTTTTAAATGGCAAAAAAGTGCAAGTTTTGACTTGGACGAGATTTTCAGTTACGGGGTAAACGCAGATAAAAAAATTATTATATTTTGATAGATCAGGCATTTTCGGATTCGGCGATACATAATGGGTTTATGATTTTTACTGTTTTTATATTTATATAGCTCTAGGGAAAGGGGGGTGATTGAATTTTAGGTTTTTTTTATATAATTTTTTTTTTTAAACTTTTTTTAATTTTAATTTTACTATTTTCAGACTCCCTAGGGTACTTTAACCCTAGGTTGTTCTGACGATCCTACCGTATACGCCATACACAGTGGCAGTATATGTGGATTTAATATCATACAATACAATGTGCTGATAGCACAGTGAATGAATGGGTAACCGAAGTAGCGCGGGTCTTTGTGAGACCCGAAGCTACTATGGCGACGGATCGACCTTCTCGCGATGACCGTCAATAGCAGCGGAGATACAAGCTACTTACCTCTCCCAGCATACGGAACGCGACCGCCGCCGTGAAACAGGCGGGGGTGGTCGCGAAACCGTTAATTATTTGTTATTTTGACTGTGATCACTTGTTCAAATACTAGTAAAGCGATTTCAGAGGAGTACGCCATAAACGGTTGGTGGTGACACATGTAGGAGTTTGTGAACCCTTGGACACCGATGGAGATGGTACAGCCGACACCTGGGACCAGAGTCTAGTTGAACCTGGTCTTCACTAGAGCCTGCCGTAAAATAGGGATGGTCTTGCTGCGTGGGGTACACCAGGTCGTTCCACAGGTGCGAGACTATCCCACGGTGGCAGCCAAGGTAGAAATGCAGGAGACAGTCTGTACCGGGGTGACAGTGGGAAAACCGCACAGGAAGGCACACTAGGACTGCGTCAGGAACACAGGAGTGGCACACAGATCAGGAACGGACTGGCACCACGGGTTCGGCAACACCAGAGCAGGGCCATGGTAACACAGGAACGCTTGGATACGCACAGCGACTCTTGGATACACACAGGAACACTTTCTCTTCAGAGGAATGGCTTGAAGATCCGGCGGGGAAGATGGGAGCCGCCGGATAAATGCTGACCCGGAAGTGGCCAGCACCAATCACCTGTGCGCTGGCCCTTTAAAGTTCCTTGTCAAGCTGATCGGATTTCCATATGTAATGAATACAGCTTCAACACCAAGACACATGCCTTACATAAGGCAAATTGTAATGTGCACAGAGTAAAGGTAATGATCCCAGGCATCCAGAGATTGGCAGCGCCACTGGTGGGTCAGGCATCTATTGATCCTGTCCCAAGACAAACATTAACTGAGGCAACAATTTAAAGCTTGTGGTGCAGACCGTGAATTTTGTGTTTCAACTGCTGGTCACCTTTAAAGGGGTTGTCGAGGAATTTTGGTTATCTTCAGGATAGAAATTAACCTATTTCATAACTTTGAAATTCATGGTTTTACATGGAATTTTTGCTGAATGTATAACTGTTTTTTTGTTAAACATTCCATAGTTCCTCAAGAAATTCAGATTTCATCTCATAACCGAGTAGACCACTGCATTTCAGTTCTCCGAACAGTCAATTTTACCAGCAAAGGTAACTACATGATGTAGATTGTTGTTTTATTTTTTTATGCTGGCACCCTTTTTGCTGTTTATTTTTCTATAGCCTCTTCCAAAAGCAATTTTTTTCAGTTTATATAGCTGTGATAGGCTTTAAATAAAAATTAAGAAAGTTGCCTACCCCAACCATGGCCACTGGTCCTCTTGTTCAGTGTACAGGATTACAAACTGACAAACATAGAAAAAATTAAATCTAGCATATACCAAGGAGACCTGCATAATAGAGCGTTAAAAATCCAGATACACATCACAGCAGAGTAGGAACTGACCTATGTCAGGCAAATGAACCCCACAAAACAAAAAGAAAGCATTGCCCCTATCCCTACATTGTAAATCTACATGCCTGTAATCTTAAATGACTCGTTACTTCTAGGGGAGGAATGGCACAGTCTTTAGATCCCTAATTTAGCTCCCCAATTCCTCAGAAAACAACTAAAAATATGCAAATGAGCCTGAGGCGCTAAGGCTACACTGAGGCATCTCATGGCTTCACTGTTCCCTAATTATTCGCTTCCCCTGGCTGCTCTATATTCACCTCTTCCTTCAGACTGTTGGTGATGTCAGTCAGTTGTGTGGAAATCTCACGCATGCATGAAAACTTGTTCCTTGCGCTATTACTTGGGCCGTCATCAGGGAGCAACGGACTATCTGGCGTCATGACAGCCTCACAAAAAAACGAGGCTGTATAGTTTAACCACATCTATTACAATGAGCCAGTGGCACATTGTAATAGATGATATCCAAAATCCCCATATTCTGCCCTACTTTAGAATAGCAGTCTATGGTAGGATCAGTCAGACAACCTAAGGTTTAAGTAACCTGGGGGTCTGTAAAATAGTAAAAAAAAGTAATTAAAAGAGTTTAAAAAAAAAAATTAAACCCTAAAAATTCAAATCACCCCCTTTCCTTAGAGCTGATATAAAAACTAACAGTAAAAATCATTAATCATGTAGGTATGACATGTCCCAAATGTTGCTTTATCAATATATAGTTATTCCTGGCACTGAACCCCGTAATGGAAAAAAAACACTAAAAAGTCTGAATCACCATTTTACAACTTATAAAAAAGTTATGACTAGTGATCAAAAGGTCATACAGTCCCCAAAAGAAGGAAAGGGAAACATCCGCTCATTCCTGAAAAAAATATCACACGTCACGAGCTCTGTTACCAAAGTGATGAAATAGTTATTAGTGCCTAAGATGTACAGAGGGTTTAAGTTTTTTTTTCTAAATGATTAAAACACACACAGAAAATTCTGTGATCAAACCGACCCTAACAATAAAGGAGAATGTCATTTGGGGCGCACAGTGACAGCCGTAAAAAACCAAGCGCACAAGAAAATGCTACAAATACTTTTTTCCCCCAAATTCACTGCATCTTTAAGATTTTCATGCCTTCCAATAAATGGCATGGATATAATGCTGTCACAGCGAAGTGCAATTTGTTACACCTAAAACAGGCCCTTAACCCCTTAAGGACCCAGCCATTTGTAGCTTAAGGGTCAGCCCGATTTTTTTTTTTTTTGTATTCTGACCTGCGCTCGCTTTATATGGTTATAATTTTGAACTGTAAGTATATCAAACATTAATGAGATTGTTTCTCCCCACATGTTGTACTTCATTTTAGTGGTAAAATTTTGGCTGATAAGTTTTGGCCAATGAATGATGAATTTTTTGCAAAATTTGCCATTTTCTTTTTTGGGGATAAAATACAGTTTGAATGAAATTTTACATATTAGCATCAAAACCCACTCATAAACAAACCCAATTTTCAAATCTTGCACCCCATCAAGCTATCAGAAACAGGCTTTTACGAAGAGTGTTTACTTCTTTGAGATCTTCATAGTAATTACATCAAAATGGAGGTGAAATTAGAATGGTCACATTGTGCCGGTTATACATTCATGTTAGTCCTAAAAATTTCCAGATTTCCAAAAGATAAAAAGAGAAAACCCACCATACAATTTGTTCTATATTTTCTCCTCAGTACAGAGACACACCCCCCCCCCCCCCCCCCCCATGTGGCCGTTACGCTTTTGGGCGCACGCCGAGGCGCAGAAGGGAAGGAGCGCCCTGCAGCTGCCAGGATTTTTGTTTTCCGTTGCCTCTTTGTGGCTATAAATTTTAGCTTTTCGTATTGGGGCCACAGTGATGCAATTTTTTGCGGGATGAGATGGTTTTTCCAGAGTGTTGCCATTTTGGGATGGTATCCCCTATTGGTTGAAAATTTAGGAACTGTTTCTGAGGGCAGGAGTAGTAAGCATACAATTCTGTACTGGATTTTTACTTTTTTTGTTTTCTCGAGTTCACTGTTTAGCCTAATAATCATTTTCTTTATTCTATAGGTTGATACGATTATGGGATACCAGACTTGAATATATTTTCTTACGTTACTAAATCTGTAAAATAAAAACCGTAATGTGGGGAAAAATATCATTTTTGCATTGCCTTCTTCAAGGGGCAACATTTTACTTTTTTGGCATAGAGCGGATGATAGCTCATTTTTGCGAGGACATGTTGTACTTTGCACCAGTACTCATTCTGAAGTACATATGTTTTTTTTGATCAGGGTAATAGGTACAAAAATCATAATTTTGGGAGGGTTTATAACAGTTTTTTTTTTTTTTACGGCGTCATCGTGCGGGTTCAATAATGATTTACTTATTTGTGGTTGTACGCGGGGGTGAGGGTGATACTATATATATGTGGGGTTTGTGTTATGATTAGATTTTTTTTATTTGCTGTCTCTTTATATGTTTGGGGCTTTTGGCATATATGATTTATAGCTTTATTTTTTTTTTTTATTGAAGAACTTTTTTTTATTAATTTTTCACTTCTTCCAACAATCATCTGATTGCTTGTTTCATGATAATACTCTGCAATACTCATGTATTGTAGAGTATATCAGTGTCCGACTTATACACTTGCATAGGCTGGCAACTTTGCCAGTAAGATGACGTTCATAGACGCCATCATACTGGCAGTTTTACAGGCAACACTGGGATCCAATTCGTACCCCAGTGATGCAATAGCAACGATCGGCACCCCCCCAAAAAAAGGTTTAGGGGGGTGATGTGGGGGAAAGAGCCTCCAGAAGCAGTTGATGCTGCGGTCACGCTGACGCAGCAGTTAACGGGTTAAGCACCTGCCCACTCCCGATCGCGGTTGTTATGGGGTGCCGGCTGCATGTTTACAGCCGGCCACCCCGTGTTTCCGATGCCGGTTCGGCTCAGATCTTGAGTTGATCGGGTATCGGCTCAGCGTCCGATATATCAGATGCTGAGCGTCAACAGGTGTTAACAAACCTCTTTAAATGTAACAATAAACATGTTTATGAATTACTGAATGTGGTGAGTGAAAAATGAAAAACAAAATCAAAAAGGACCTCGCGTTAAGGGATTAAGAACAGTGGATCCTGCCAGATAGGGCACACAGTATGTGGTGGTAGATGCCCTTTAAAGTAATCAACAGCTTGTTCTTTGCAGCCTATAAAACATGCTACCTTTTTTTTGCATTAAAAAGCAAATACTAAGCCAGAAAAACTTGCAGTGCAGATATTGTACACATATTGTAGATGAACAGATCTTAAGAAAATTTACCCTTGATTCACCCAACATACCTGAGAGAATGCGTATCTACATGTTAAGCAGAGCCTATCTTGTTTACCTGAGTTGAGGGTTTTGTGAAAAAAATTGTAAAATTCAGAACTGGGAAAAGCTGGGTTGACATTCTGTTGCCTTTTGTAAAGCATTACGCAGAGCGTCCAGAACTAAACCAGACCTGACTAATAACCTAAGCTGGATGTGCATGCCACAGCAGCTGAGGGGATGGCAGCCATTTCATACTTCTGCCTGTAAGGCAACACAGTGATAACATCATTTTCTAAAGCGAGTGCAAGAGGAGGAGCACCGAGCCAGGCACAGGAGCGACAGGCCTCGGTATTTCTACTTTCTAATTCCTCTCCCCCCCTCCCCCATTTATAGATTCATCAACAAACCTTAGATCTGTACAACGAATTGGGACGCAGGAGGAATTCCAGGGAAAAGCCCGTTAGGTAGGAAAATGCTAACCTAATTTTGTGGACAATGCATACATGTATAGATAAAATTTAATAACTTAAAAGATGGTCCAATTCTTAAATATGGAGCGTTTAATTGCTTGGGCATAATGTACGGATGTCAAGATATCCTTATGTTCTTATACTAGGCTTCCGATGAGACATTATGCATCATCAAAGAAAAACATTATCAGAAGACTTGGGGAAGAGGTGTTACCAACTGCTGATGACCTGAGTTTAAAAAAGAAGGTATCCGAGTAAGTTTGTTTAGTATGTTTTAACCCTCTCTGGACTTTGCCCTTTTTGTGTATTTTATTGTCTTCTTGTCATCGTGTGATTTGAGACAATCATAGTTTTTAGTGGCCACATTTAGTATTCTATGAAATGTAATGGAAAGGAAAAAGAATTCAGAGTGAAGGGAAATGACAAAAAACGACTTTACAGCATTTTTTTATGGCTCTTTAAGCCTTTCATTGTACCACTCCAAAATAACGCCTCCCCTTTTCTCTATGGCAGGGCAAGTACAGAAAGTCCAGTTTAGATCTTTTGTATTACATTTTGGTAGATGTAGAACCATTTAAATTCTGAGGCCAATAGGTTTTTAAATCGGTCTTACGGACCAGCGTATGTTACCAACCAACCTACTGCGGCAGCAGAGTTAACAATTTCACTGCTATTTGACAGTAATAATCCCTGTTCTGGAAATGGTTAGAATCTGCTTCCTCTCTAGGCATAGAGGATGCCCCTTGTCTGGCCAAAGGCCTAGGTAAAAAAAAAAAAAAATTCCCATTCAGATATTTGTACATGGTTAAAGGGGTTATTCTCATCTGGGCAATTACATTCCACTTAATCTGCATATGTAAACATTTTTTAATTACGATGTTATTTCAACAAAATGCTTACAGTAGTGAAGATAATTTGTCATAATGCCGTCATTGGTTCCTTAGAAACAAAACTGTGTCTTGGAACGACCACCTTGCTGGAGTGATGCACCACAGTAACAAAAAGCTTTTGTACCGTATATTACTCGAGTATAAGCCGACCCGGTATAAAGCGAGACCCCTAATTTTACACCAAAAACTGGGAAAACCATATTTGAATCGAGTATAAGCACCCCCCCCCCAAGTATATAGCCAACAAGCCCCCAGTAGTTAGTAGTATACAGCCAGGTACAGCTGCCCCCAGTAGGGATACAGCCAGCCCAGCTGCCCCCAGTAGTATACAGCCAGCCAGCATGCCCCAGTAGTATACAAGCCAGCACAGCCTGCCCCCCAGAGTATACAAGCCAGCCCAAGCTGCCCCAGAGTATACAGCCCGCCCAGCCTGCCCCAGTAGTATACAGCCAGCCCAGACCCTGCCCCAGTAGTATACACCGCCCAGCCTCACCAGTAGTATACAGCAGCCCAGCTGCATACCAGTAGTAGACAGCCAGCCAGCATGCCCCCAGTAGTATACAGCCAGCCCAAGCATGCCCCCACATAGTTTACAAGCAAGCCCCGGCCTGCCCCCTTAGTATACAGACCAGCCCAGCTGACCCCAGAGTATACAGCCAGCCCAGCATGCCCCCGTAGTATAAAGCCAGCCAGCCTGCCCCCAGTAGTATACAGCAGCCCCGGCCTGCCCCCAGGAGTAATACAGCCAGCCAGCCTGCCCCCCGTAGTATACAGCCAGCCAGATGCCCCGTAGATACAGCCAGCCCACCTGCCCCCAGTAGTTGAAGCGCTGCCCCGCATAAAAAAAAATAAAAAAACGTTTAATAAATTCACCCTCCGGTGGCACGATGTGCAGTGCGCACCGATGTCCGCGCCCGTCGTATTTCGTCTGCCAGGGCGCCCCAGTGCTCTTTGCGGCCGGCGCTAGTATGACGCGCCACTGCTGACGTCATAATAGCGCCGCCGGGGAGAAGAACAAGGCGGCGCCCTGCAAAAGACAAAAGAAAGAAGACGGGCGCGGAAGATGAGACGAGCCGCAGACATCGGGGGAGCAGCGTGCAATCGGGGCCACGGTGGGTAGTATATATATTGTTTATTATGTTTTAAGTATTTTTAACTCGTATATGACTCGTGTATATGACTTTTGTGCTGAAAAACTCGGCTTATACTAGTATATACGGTAATTAAATGTCCAGGAGGTACTGCATGTCCCCCAGCATCCTGTGGTCTAAAGAACGATGAAGCCATGTGGTCAAGGCAGTGATCAGTAGTGCAGTGTCTGGCCCCAAACTGCCAAAGTGGACGCCATGCGTTTCAAGAGACAACCGGCTACATTTCTGAGAAATTATCTTCACATAGGAACAGTTTTTTTAAAAAAATCTATTTTAATAAATGTATTTGTGTGTGTATATAGATAGATAGAAACTGAAATTAAATGAAAGTGAATGCCCAGAGGGGAATACCCCTTCAAGCGTATAAACCCCAATTTAGTAACTTTCGTTGTTGTAGGCTAGTCCACCCATCCTTAATATTATTCATTTCCTTAAAAATATTTGTACTCTGCTATTTACAGGTATGAAGGGGTAGGGATGTTTTTGTTTTAGGGGGGAGAACTGAGTCAATTCGTGAATGACTTTTTTCTTTTTTTTGAGCTCAGGCTTTGGAGTGATAACCACCGAATAGACGCTTTTACACCACCTGAGTCTAAATGGACCAAGTGAGGAATTCCTCTTCATTCTCTAGTTGCTCAAAGTAATCATAGGCACAGCAGGAACATGCGTCCCCGGGCATCTCAACTTGTTCTTTGCGGTTTTGCAGAGCCGTGGGCCGCTACTCAACCTCTCTTACCTCCCCGCTTGCCTTATTTTGGGGGGGTTTTTGTGTATGTTACTTCTTGTTTTTACAACTCCCCTCTCCACCCCCCTGCTCTGCTCATGCCTGTGTGTCAGTTATAGTAAAGCATTGTAGTGTCTGTGCTTTATCTGTGACAGCTGTGTTTGCTAAACACATGTGAGAGAGACAGACATAAGATACTACCAAATGACTGATGGTTTGATGACACATGGCTGATCCTAAGAAGCAGTGAATACGCACACAAGCACGAGCAGGGCATGAGCCGCCAAGAACCAGTAAGCACGTAGAGAGGGGCCAGCACCAGGAGTGCACATGTCAAAGGCGTCAGTCAAGCACTGGGGGGGGCTGTGCCCATCACTGAATACTGATAATTATTATTGGACCTTCTCAGTCATTGCATAAGTTTAGGACTCATTGCTTAAAGATAACCGTAGCAAACAACCCCCTAAACTAAATATATTTTCATTAAACTGCCATTAGAAGACAGTGCTATATCCCTTCATTGTCCTATACATGCCTGTAAAAAATTAAGCAATTATGTTCTAAACCTGTATGCAAATGACACTGTGGATGAAAATGCGAGTCCAATGAGTCATTTACCATATTCAAGCTGTCCAGTTATTCATGAGTGGAACGCCACAGCCACACACCAGTGCTGACGGTGTAGAATGATGGGATGTATAATAGTGTAATGGCTCCTCCATGTGCTTCCTGGAACCTAAGGTTTAAGTAACCTGGGGGTCTGTAAAATAGTAAAAAAAAGTAATTAAAAGAGTTTAAAAAAAAAAAATTAAACCCTAAAAATTCAAATCACCCCCTTTCCTTGGAGCTGATATAAAAATAAACAGTAAAAATCATAATCATGTTAGGTATTGACATGTCCCAAAATGTTGCTTTATCAATATATAGTTATTCCTGGCACTGAACCCGTAATGGAAAAAAAACACTAAAAAGTCTGAATCACCATTTTACAACTTATAAAAAATGTTATGATCAAAAGGTCATACAGTCCCCAAAATGACGGAAAGGGAAACATCCGCTCATCCTGAAAAAATATCACACGTCACAGAGCTCTGTATACCAAAGTGTGAAATAGTTATTAGTGCCTAAGATGTACAGAGGGTTTAAGTTTTTTTTTTCTAAATGTATTAAAACACAACATAAATTCTGTGATCAAACCGACCCTAACAATAAAGGAGACATGTCATTTGGGGCGCACAGTGACAGCCGTAAAAACCAAGCTCACAAGAAAATT
>CM033642.1:176878584-176917737 GCA_019512145.1 Engystomops pustulosus | reverse complement strand
CAGTAGTATGCAGCCAGCCCAGCCTGCCCCCAGTAGTATGCAGCACTGCCCCAGCATTAAAAAAAATAAAAAAAACTTATATATTGACCCTCCGGTGGCCCCGATGTGCAGCGCTGCTCCCCCGATGTCCGCGCCCGTCGTCTTTCCCGTCGCCCGCCATTGCTCTCTCTCTCGGCCGGCGCCTAGTATGACGTGCCACTGCTGAGTATATACGTTTATTATTTTTTAAGTATTTTTAACTCGTATATGACTCGTGTATAAGCCGAGGGGACGTTTTTCAGCACATTTTTTGGTGCTGAAAAACTCGGCTTATGCACGAGTATATACGGTAAATTAAATGTCCAGGAGGTACTGCATGTCCCACAGCCGTCCTGTGGTAAAGAACGCTGAAGCCATGTGGTCAGGCAGTGCTCAGTAGTGCATGTCTGGCCACAACTGCCAAAGTGGAAGCCATCTCGTTTCTAAGAGACAACCTGGCTACATTTCTGAGAAATTATCTTCACATAGGAACATTTTTTTTAAATAACATATATTTTAAGTAAATGTATTTGTGTGTGTATATAGATAGATAGCAAATGAATTAAATGAAATGTGAATGCCCAGATGGGAATACCCCTTCAAGCTGTATAACCCCAAATTTAGTAATCTTTCGTTGTATTATAGTCCACCCATTCCCTTAATATTATTCATTTCCTTAAAAATATTTGTACTCTGATATTTACAGGTATAAAGGGGTAGGGATGTTTAGGGTGGAGGAACTTGATCACATTCGCTGAATGGAAGAGCTCAGAGCTTTGGATGATAACCACCGAATAGACGCTTTTTACACCACCTGGTCTAAATGGACCCAGTGGAGGAATTCCTCTTCATTCTCTAGTTGGTCCACAAGTAATTCATAGGCAACAGGCAGAATGCTGTCCCCCGTTCATCTCAAACTTGTTCTTTTGCCGGTTTTGCAGAGCCGTGGGCAGCTACTCCACCTCTCTTCCCTCCCCGCCTGCTTTATTTTTGGGGGGGTTTTGTGTCTAGTTCCTTTGTGTTTTTACAACTCCCCTCTCCACCCCCCTGCTCATGCCTGTGTGTAATGTATAGTAAAGCATTGCTAGTGTCTGTGCTTTATCTGCTGACATGCTGTGTTCTGCTAAACACATGTGAGAGAGACAGACATCAGCTACACAAATGCCTGATGTGTTCTGCTGTACACATGGCTGCATCCTAGAGCAGTTGAATACGCACACACGCACGCTGCAGGGGCATGGCCGCCAGAACCAGTAAGCACGTAGAGGGGCCAGCACCACGAGTGTCACATCATTATACAGGCTGTCAGTCAAGCACTGGGGGTGTGGCTGTGCCCATCACTGAATACGATAATGATTAATTGGACCTCTCTCAGGTCATTTGCATACAGCTTTAGGACCTCATTGCTTAAAGAGAACCCGTCAGGCAAAATAACCCCCTAAACTAAATATATTTTCATAAACTGCCATTAGAAGGCATTGCCTCTATCCCTTCATTGTCCCTCTACATGCCTGTAAACTTAAGCAATTAGGTCCTAAACCTGTATGCAAATGACCGGTGTATGAAAATGAGATGTCCAATGAGTCATTACCATATTCAAGCTGTCCAGCTTATTCATGAGTGGAACGCACAGCCACACCCCCAGTGCTTGACTGTGTATAATGATGTGATGTATAATAGTGTAATGGCTCCTCCATGTGCTTCCTGGTGCTAGCGCCCCCTGCGGCCTGTGTGTGTATAGGAGAGATACAACAGCTCCATGCAGGCATATTATAGCAGTACATGTCAGATTCATGTGTAGCCGGTGTCTGTGTCTCATGTCAGCAGATAAAGCACAGACACTA
The DNA here is from genome assembly GCA_019512145.1 of Engystomops pustulosus. NCBI lineage: Eukaryota > Metazoa > Chordata > Amphibia > Anura > Leptodactylidae > Engystomops > Engystomops pustulosus. Next base: position 176,915,875 of record CM033642.1, on the reverse strand, counting down.
GCAATGCTTTACTATACACAGACATGAGTAGGGGGAGGAGAGGGGAGGGGTAACAGGAGTGACATCACTGCCTCTGACCATGTGACCAGCCTCCATTACTAAAGAAAAGCTGATTTTACAATGATTGATGTATGAATTGACTAGAATCCTTGTGAGCTGCTCCAACAGGTAGTGGTGACAAAGACCTGATGACAGTTGTCCTTTAAGTTTACAGGCATGTAGAGGGACAATGAAGGGATAGGAACAATGCTCCTATGAAAACATATTTAGTTTTGGGGGTTAATTTGCCTGATGGGTTCTCTTTTTAATATCATGTAAACACGGTCATGTCATCTAAGGTCTTGTTTCATTTGCAATGTCTACCCCATGTATGTATGTATGTATGTGATCACATGAAGCATGCCTCCATGGTGGATTGAGGAAGAATAGAGATCCATGGACATGGGGTGGTGTAGATGGGAGGGGCCGGCTTAGCAGGACACGCGTCCTCTCATGCCAAGTAATCTAAGATAAAATTGATGTAAGGGGATGTAAGGAAAAACTTTTTAGTCCTTTTCTATAAATTGGCACCACATTTGCTATCCATGTGTCCTATGGAACAGATCCCGTTCACAAGGAATCTTCAACTATTAAAAATTTTACTACAATGTTTACATTTTAGGTTCTTCTCATTTATAAATTTTAAATTACTTGGGAGTAGTTTTACTTTCCTTGGCAATATTTCTTTCAGTCTCTATTTTTGCTGTTTTTTACAGAATTTATTATTCTCTCTATTATATCCTGTAATGTTTCATGCTACCTTTGTGACAAACTAATTTATCTGTGTTATCAACTCCATAAGTGTTGTGATGATCCAATCTTGTTTTTTTTTTCAGTTCAAATTTCAAGACCGTTAAAGGATAGACTTGGTTTGCTACCAGAGCAAGGTGGCAGACAAACAGGTAACAAATATTTTCTACTAAGAACTGTCTCAATATCAGATTAGGGGGGGGGGGTCTAAGGCCAACACAGATCAGCTGTTCTTAGTAGCTGATGAAGAGAGTGAAACAGGTTTATTCTCTATGAAATGTTCAGACCAGGTTACTACATATAAGCTTCCATTCATTTGAAAGGGAGTCGAGTTGCAGTGACTTGATGCGGCCACTACATAGAGAATGGAGCAGGAAGCATACAGCTCTGTTCTCAGTCAGCTGCTAAGGACTTGAGTTTTCTTTATATATTCAAACCAGTGTTTTGACTTGGAGGTTAATAACTACTTGTAATTAAACTGGCAGTTTTGTCTGGTGCAGTAAACTGCAGAAAATGGGGTACAAATGTTGTTATAGTGGTCCTGCCATCTTAAAACTGTTATATATATATATATATATATATATATCTTCATGTATATTCTGGTAAAATATGCATTTTTTTGCAGAGAGAGCTGCAGCTACTACAGTGACTGATTTTCACATTAAAACTCTTGAAGAAATTCGTCAGGAAAAGGCAAATCAACAGGAAGAGCGACAGACCACAAGTCTGCCATTGAAAAATGACGAAATCTGTATAAAGAGCAAACTTTCCTCCAATCCTTCAACAGCAATTTACATTAAATCATTAAATGAGATTCAGGCAGAAAAAAGACTAAGACATCTAAAAGATGAGTTACAGAAACAAGGAAACACAAAAGAAAAGGAATTCCAACAGAAAAATTATGGAACTACTGTACAAAATTGTACAGCCACAATTGAAAATGCAAAAGGTCTTAATCGAAAAATTCAGGTTGATAGAAAAATTAAAAGACCTATTGTAAATGACAATTGTTCTGGCATTGCTGTCACCACTACTACGCTTTCTGTGAATTTCAAAGATCCAAAACAAAATTTACCATCAATGGAAAAAGTTAAAGTTAAAACACTTGAAGAGATAAGAGAAGAGAAAGCTCTCCGCAGCCAACAATCTACATCTCAACCAGTGGCTCTATCTCACAGCAAAAAGATCCTGAGACTCGCCAAACTACCAGGTAAAAAAACATTAACTGACACAGGAATGCATATTTATCTTTATCCAAGTTGGATGTTGTAGGCCATTTGTGCCATGTACATTTTTGTCTGTATCCGAACTAATGCTTTTATGTGCCTCTGGTGCCATGTAAGCGTAGTGATGCATGACAACAGTGCTAGCCACAGTCTAGCCAAAGACTACAATTACTGCATTTTTCAGATTCTAAGAAAAGTCTTGCTAAAAAGTGCCATCATCTTATAGTCTGAAGTCAGCAGGATCCAGCACTACTGAATAATTTCGGTAGTTTTATAACGGTTTAATTCACATACCTGTCTCCCTGCCATTGTCGTATCAATTGTGTCATGCAGCAGACTTCAACTCCACACCAAGCTAACGTCCTTCATTATACTTTGCTTATTTATACGATTTTATACTTATTCATAGAATTTATATAATTCTATAATTTATACTATTCATAGAACAATTTAATCTACTTCCACTCATAGCAAGAGAAGCTGGTGTTTGATGCAGCACAGGGGCTCACTGAAGTATGTTTCTGCAGAACAGAGAACTGTTGATCTTTCTGCGTAAACAGACTAAAGAGTTCAGCAAGCTTTCCTGTTGCACAAAATTATTTGCCTCCTACACCAATATCTTCAAACTTTTGTTGGACGACTGAACAAAAAACGCCTTCTCTTCTACTGATGTTTGGAGGAGATGAGCAGATGACAAACCTCTGAATGACAAACACGCATGTGGTGAGTTCCGGGAGAGAGGCACAGCTGCAGCCTGTGTGTATGCCTGTGTCAGTCTCCTCTCCTCACCACTCTTGCAGCTCTCACCCCTCCCCCACTCCTGCAATGTGCATTGAGGAAAAAGAGGAAGAATGCATGAGGGGGACAAATGAACACACAGTCTGCACCTGCCCCTCCCCCGGGACTTTCCACCAGCTAAAAATGATATTCCTGCTGTAAGTAAGTAAATTTTATTGTTCCATTAAAAAAACATCTGATGCCAAAGAAGTCTAGGGTTCTGGTGAAGTTGTGTTTAATATGGGTTATGGTGAAGCAGGGATTTAATATACTGGCTTTAAAGGTGCTTTGGGCCTCCCCTTAATTTTTGGCAAAGTATTGTTTTGGTATTGAGACTTGTGATAATGCACTTAATTGGTATCAAATTTAAAATTCTGGTATCAAAGCATTAAAGTAAATCTATCATTTTGTTTTTATGCATTATAATCCAAACATACCTTGATAATGTAGCTACTCTGATGCAGAAACATATCTTGTTTAATCCCTAAAGTGAGTGGTTTTGCTGAAAAATCAATTATAAAATTATGATGATGAGGCTCTGTTGCTCCTTTGGCTGCCCCAGCACTTTCCTCTCCCTAGTTATGTACTGCTTCAGCCTTGTCCTGCCCAGCATAAGTCAAGAATACATCATCACTGTGTTGTCCCTGACGGGCAGCAGTAAACAATCGCTGCACCATCCCACAGCTGCTGTCTGAGTCATCCAGTTCAGGTTGGTTAGTCCTGTCTGGACAGTTCAGGCAGTTCCTGTGTATGTGGAAGTAATGTGTTATGTACATCAGCCATTCTGCACCCAGCTTTCCCAAAACCAAATGGTAGCTTTCCTTTATCGGTGCAACATTGCAACAAATAATGGCAAAAAAACAATTTGCCTTTTTGGGATTATTAAAGATTTTCTCTATCTAATGGTTCGCTAATGGTGGCAGTTATTTTTGTTAAAAACTAAGCAGAATAATTATTTTGTTTGGCGGATACCTCCAATAAGAAATTACAGGGCTGTATCATGGTCATATGACATAGTAGGATTGAGGGTCCTGCTTGCAAGAGCTTACAATGTGGGACTTGCAAATAACTTGTTTCTTGTTTCAATATAGGTAGAATAGAGGCAAAACTGGATCACTTGGGCTCGTCTGCAAAAAATATTGTCGAAGAGGACAATCGGGTATATTTTTTCATTCATTTTATTTTTTAATTTTTTCTTTTTGTAAAGCAATACGTCAGTCTTAAATTTTAATAGATCACAACAATGAGAAAGGTGGTACAAATGGTGAACAATTGTTTTTTTTCCATGAAGGTAACCGCAACATTCAGATCTCCTGTAAAAACCTTTAAAGAACAATGTGAAAAAAGTGTTGACACCAAAACTCGGGATAGCAATCTTACTGCCGTCTCTCAGGCATTGGTAATCAAAGATACAGACACTTTGAAGCCAACTGCATCAACGCATGAAAATAAAGGTATGTATTGAAAAGTAATGTTCAATAATGGTAATCAAATGGCACACAGTATAGACCAGGGGTGGCGAACCTATGGCACGGGTGCCAGTGGTGGCACTCAGAGCCCTTTCTGTGGGCACCCAGGCCTTCACAGCAACACAGAGATGCTAGATACCACTCAAGGCTTCCTCCTGCGGTCCAATACAGCCCAGGAGGTGCCATGCTCTGCACCATTTTAAAACCACATCCTTAGCTGCCAGGGCAACAGGAGGATCACAAAGGTGTGGATAGTGATAGATTAGTGTTGGAGCTCCTGCTTCCTTTTCAGGGGACCCTGGAGGGAAGCTACAATCCAAATTTCTTTATCTTTCTATTGTATAGGTGAACTCCGGACACCAATACGATTGAAACCTGTGATACAGCAGGTATCAATAAATTACTGCTTAAAATGCCATGTTGGAACTTTGCAACATATAAGTGGGTTTTGGTTGAAGTTTGGGCGCTCTTTCTCCAAAAGGTTTGCCTTCACTGCTATAGACATTTTATGTGGCAAAAAAAATTTAGGAAGTATTTTCTTTGGTGTTATTCCAATTCCACAGTCTACATAAAGTAAAATGCAGAGAAAGTCTAACCTTTTTGGATATAGCCAATAAATTTTTTTCTTCTTCTTTCATTGGAGTGTCTGGCCTTTTTTAAAACATCACTTTCTGCCACTGATTTGATTCAGTACATATTTTCTATTGTATGTTTAAAAATCCGTTCGTACTTACAGATAAACCAAAATTGAATGTTGAACCATCTGTGGTGAAAAACACAATACATATCAAAGCTGCAAGGAAGCAAAAGACACAAGAACGAACCATTATTGCAGAAGTTAAACCCATGAGCTCTACTGTTACAAGCAGTGAAGCACTAGAAAGGGTAAGTAAATTTTTCACTCATTTTGTCATTTATTTAACATTTGAGTATAGTGAATAAATGGCTCATAAGTCTTTAATCAGGAACCCCAAAAAGATATAGGGTTCAAGTAATAGATACAAAGTTTATTAAAGACACCATTAAAAACATTTAAAATTGCATGAAAGAATTCATGCAGACAAAGGGAATGGTTATGATGCAACCAAAAAACCCTCCACAAACACCCCTAGATATTAAAATGCAGTAAAATCCTATCACAAAAATACATTGTAAGTCTTTATGGCCGAAAGTAAGCATGCAGGTACACAAATCCAATCTAAAATAAAGGCACAAATAGCCGTTCAGTGCATAAACCATCACATGCTAACATCAAAGCCGGATATTACCCAGATTGGGACTGCATGCAGGGGGTGTGTGACATCACCGGGTGCACTTATAGGCTAGAGAGCCTCACAATTTAGTACATAATTCTTATTAATTTATAATAAGGTAATTGAACATCTGTCTATATAAATCCCGAAACAATTTAGAAACTTAAATTACAGATTACCCATTTAGCTATAAATTTACCTACGACTGATATCAGTAACACTATCTCTTCAGAAACTTAAGTTCTTTAAGGCTACAAGCAGAGACTTATTAAGTTTTAGTTTTCATACACAGATGTGCAATACAAACATAAAATCATAGGGGACATATACAAATATAATTTTACATTACAGATTACAGGCTACAGTGATATGGAGCGAAGGCCCTGCTCGCAAGAGTTTGCAGTCAGGAGATAAAGGGGGTGGCACAAGAGGTATTAGAACCTGTATAGCTACTTTTTATAAGGAAACCATATAAAATAATTTAATAAATAAAGCCACTGCTGCTTGAACCAGCCATCAGTCGCCAGCTTATATACAAAGTCCAAAGTGAAAGTGACTGTAGAGAAGCCTGGAGGTTGGTATATATCTGGTGTTTGCTGCATAACTGACGGGAGCAGGACATAGGATGGATTGGGAGAAAGAGTTGACATTGCCTGCAGCTAGCGAGTCTGATATGCTTGCCTAAAGAGATGGGTTTTAAGAGAAAGTTTGAAACTTTGGAGGTTGGGTATTAGTCTGAGAGTCTGGGAAAGGTCATATCAGAGATTCGAAGTTCTGGAAGTGTGCATGAGAGGTTCAAATTAAAGTCTAACTTAATCTAATATTACCGTCAGATTGAAGAGCACAGGTTGGACAATAGACTGAAATGAGATGGGTAGGTGTAGCATTATGCAGACCTTTGTGGATGAGGGGGATTATTTTAAACTGTATTCGAAACAAGACGGGCAATTGGTGCAGTAATTGGCACAACCTAGAGGAAATCGTGTAATGTTTGGCTGCTGCATTAAGTATATAGATTGTAGAGAATAGAGTTTAGTGAGAGGAAGACTACGATTAACTGTATAAAAGGGATACACCACGCTCCATGTAAAATGTGAAATGCAGAGGTGGGAGTCTCGGTCTTTGTAATAATGTGATCTGCTTTGAGAAGATTTTTTTAGTTGGGTAAAGGATCCAATTCCTTTTCTTTGGAGGAAAAGGATGGAGTAATCTGTACACGCATGCTGCATGTACTGTGCAGGAAACATAGCCCTGTTGAAAATACAGTTTGAGTAGAGAAAAGGTAACCAGATAGAGATTGCGCTGCTTTTTCAGACTACTTTTATGACAAATCGTTACTTAATATTGTTCATTTAAAAAATATATATATATTTGACAAGTTTGGAATAAAATATAATAGATGATATTGGGACTATGTCACAGAAGAACATTCTGTGACAGATGTCATGTTCCAGGGGTTAGGGGAACGGAAGAAGAAACACCTCCTCGCTTATCAAAGCAGAGTGCAAGAAACCTTTATTCCCAGGGCTATGAAAAGTATCCTTTTGCTGAAAAGGAAACGCTCCTGGGACAAGGCGCCTAAGGTGGATCTAGCCATTTCAAAGGTCTCCAAAAAGGCGACACTTCCAGCGGAGGACACCGGGCTACTCAAAGACCCCATGAGCAAGAAGGCAGACAGCTTTCTGGGGTGTTCCTGGGAGGCTTCTGCAGGAACATTCCCACCAAATATTGAGGCCCCTTGTGTTTCTAGATCACTTTTGATGTGGCTCACGCAACTGGAAGAAAAGATTGAGAAGCGCTTCAAGATCACAACTAATTGCGGATGTCACTACAGCGCAAAAAGCCTCAGCCTTCTTGGTGTACACATTAATCGATGTGCTACGGTTGTTAGCAAGGTCATCAACCCTATCAAGCTTGGCCAGAAGAGTTGGTCAGGGGACTTCGCATGAAAAAGTCATTTATGCAGTATCCCTTTTCGGGTCCCCGCTGGATAAGATTTTAGAGAAGGCGCCGGACAAGAAAAAAAGGATTCCCAAGCACGGAGCCACAGGGGAAGAATTTTCATCCCTCAAGGAAATTTACCTCCCCGCAGAGATCCAGAGACAGAAAGGAGGGATGGGAGTCCTCCAAGAAGTCCAAAGGTTCCATGTTTTCCCGTCACTCCAACTCCAGCAAATGCCCCAGTCAGCAATGACGCCAGGGGTCCAGTGGGGGGGGGGGGTCTCTATTGAAAGAGGAATGAAAGAAGATCACAGGAAGCGGCTGTATCTTGGGGATCATTCAAGACTGGCTAAAGTTACCTTTTGTATCCCTTCCCCCACTGCGCTTCAGAGTAACATCAGTATCGGGTCTGGAAGCTCAACAGGCCTTGGAGAGGGAGGTGAAGACCGTTCTGGAAAAAGAGGTACTCAGAAGGGTTCCCCTTCAGGAGTGAGGCCAGGGTTTTATTCAACCCTTTTCTTAATAAAGAAACAGGATTGTTCCCTAAGAACTATTATAAACTTGAAAACTTCTAAATCAATACCTACAGATAGACAGCTTCAAGATGGAGTCCATAAAATCGACTGTAGATCTGCTTTTTCAGGACTGTTACTTGGCATCTATAGATCTGGTGGATGCTTACTACCACGTTCCTATACATCCCAGCTGCCAGAAGTACCTAATAGTACTAATATCATAAGTGGCAGCTTATGTAAGAAGACCTCATGGAATCTTTGTGCCATATCTGGACGAATTTCTCCTGGCAGGAAGATTGATAGAAGAACTAACAGTTCAATTAGATTTTGTTCTTGTGATCTTACACTGTCTTGGGTGGATGGTGAATCTGAAAAAATCATCCCGCATACCCTCCTGGTCAAAAATATTTCTAGGAGTCTGGCTGGATTCAGGTTTCCAGAAGTCCTTTCTTCCTCCCAAAAAGATTTTGAAGATAAGAACCTCAGTGGAGGATTCATGCAGGAAAGAGTCTCCTACAATAAGGACAGAACTCTGGGCCTGTTTACAGCAGCCATTCAAGCGGTGCCATGGGCAATGTTCCATGCAAGACCCTTGCAGTTGCATATGTTAAAGGTCTAGGATGGAGACCAGGCCAGCCTAGACCAGAAGATTCCACTTCCTTAGGTGGTGCGGGAATCCCTAGTTTGGTGGTCAAAAGAGAACCTCCAAGTGGGTAGACCGTGGAAGGAGGAAAGACCTCTGTCCATAGTTACGGACGCAATTGCCTGGCAATGGGGTGCTCAGATAACAGAGCTTCTGTACCAGGGGGCATGGAACAATAAGGTCCATAGAATGTCGAATTAGAAGGAATTAAGAGCCATCCTGGCGGCAATCAGAGAATCCTTACCAGTGGTCTGTGGATTATGTTGAACAATGTTATAGAAGTAGCCTTCGTAAATCGCCAGGGGTAAACAAGCGTAGACCTCTGATAGGCCTGATCAGATCTTGCAGAGATCAACTTGAAGTCGCTCTCAGCAGTTCACATAAGAGGATAGGAAAATCTGAAGGCAGACTTAAGTTGTCACCTCCTGCGGCAGGGATGCTCATGCTCCCTTCGCAGGGATGTCTTTCACAAGATATTAAGGCTTTGAGGGAGGCGAGATATAGACCTGTTTGCCACCAGTAAGAACAAACAGGTCGAAAAGTTCTGTTCGCTAGACCCGCGGGATCATCCAACAAGCCTTGATGCCTTCTCAATAAAATGGGACTTCAGCTTCTCGATACTCAGGGAACTTTCAGTGTCGCATCCTTGGATACTCGCAGAGAGGCAAGATCTTCTCTCTCAGGTTTTTACAACCTAGCAGAAAGGTAGTTACCTCAAGAATTTATTTTAGAGTCTGGAGAGTGTTTTCTAGCTTCTGTAGAACAGAAAAAATAGATTTGAGGCATCCAGGACTAGATAAGGGCTTATAACCAGCTACACTTAAAGTCCTTAGCCTCCCATCCATGAATAGCCCATTTTATTAAAGCAGCATCTCAAATTTCTCATTTTAGGGAGTGTTCAGTTCCTCATTGGACCTCACGTCGGTCCTGAATTATTTGATAAAAGACCCGTTTGAACCACTAGAATCATGCTCTTTTAAATGGTTAACACTGAAGGTAGTTTTTTTTTTTTTTTTTTGTGGCAATTACCTCTGCCCGTAGGGTAGGGTCGATCTCGGCCCTATCCTGTAGAGCGCCCTTCAATAAGATTCTGGAAGGGGTTGTCCTGACAAGACCCGGCCTTCTTCCTAAGGTAGCCTCAAAGTTCCATGTGTCACAGGAGATTAGGCTCACTTTTTTGTAATAATCCATCTACAGACAGGGAAAGAGTACAGTAAGCAGGATGCTATTGAGATTTATTTGGCTCGATCTGAAGATTGGAGAGATTCAGCTTATTTTTCCTATTTGGAGGAAAGAATAAGGGCAAGAAGGCCTCAGCTAGAGCTATATCTAAGTGGATTAAGCTGGCCATTAGTTCAGTGTGTGTAGCGGCAGATCGGCCAGTGCCTGAGGGGCTTGGAGCCCATTCTGCCAGGGCACTCTCCTCTTCATGAGCAGAATTTACATAGGGGTCAGTAAACCCGATCTGTCAGGCTGCCACCTGGTCTTCTCCACACACCACCTACAAACACTATAGATTGGATGTGGCAGGGGCACATAAATTATCTTTTGGCGAAGAGTGTTGTATTTGGTGATCCCTCCCTAATTTCTATTCTATTCTCTCCGGTATAAAGAAAGTTGTTGATACACTCCTTGAACCCCATCGGGTCCCGGTGCATAAAGAGGGCTCACAGGCTGAGCCCTCTCCATAGCTGGTAAGTCTTTGCTGCATATTGCATATTGTAATGAATGAGGAGGAAAATCCCCATATACTGCCATACTGTATAGCAGTATATGATAGGATCGATCAGACAACCTAGGGTTAAAGTACCCTAGGGAGTCTGAAAAATACTAAAAATAAAAGTTAAAAAAAAAAATTAATAAAAAACCCCTAAAAATTCAAATCCCCCCCCCCTTTCCTCCTCCCCTTCCCTAGAACTGATATAAATATAAATAGTAATAATCATAGACACATTAGATATTGCCACGTAAAAATATAATGATGTTTTGGCACTAATTTGGTATCCCCGTAATCGTACCAACCAAAGGAATAAAGTAGACATGTCATTTGGGACGCACAGTGAAAGCTGTAAAATCCAAGCTCACAAAAATATGTCGCAAATGCGGTTTTTCACCATTTTCACTGCATATGGAATATTTTTCCTGCTTCCCAGTACACACAATGGAATATTAAATACCATCATTCTGAACAAGTCGTCACAAAGCTCTCTATGTGTAAAAATAAAAAAGTTATAGATTGAAGGTGGGGAGTGAAAAATAGAAATGGAAAAAAAAAAACAAAGGCCACATCATTAAAGGCTTAGAGCAGGGGTCGGGAACCTATGGCTCGCAAGCCAGATGTGGCTCTTTTGATGGCCGCATCTGGCTCTCTGCCAGGGCTCCTATCCAGGGGCGTAACTACAGCCGCAGCAACTGCTAAGATGCCCCTGTTGTGCCACTGGCTGTAGTTATGTCCCTGGATGTAATCGGCAGTGCAGGGGTACGCGGGGTTAATTCAGGGGCGGCACCTTCCTTTCCCTCCGTGCAGCAGCCTCCTCTGTGTGTGAGAGAGGGAGGGGAGGAGACTGTCTGCCTGCAGCCATTCCCAGTGCTGGATGTAGCAGCGCGGGAAGTTCATACAGAGGAGACTAGAGAGCTGCATACTCAGGAGACATCCAGCACCTGAGGAGAAGGAGTCAGTAGCAGGGAATCGGAGATAAGTCCTCCCTCCCCCCAGTGTCTCCTCACACTCTGCACTAACCCCTTAGTGTCCTGTACGCAGGAGCAGCTAAGTGTCCCTTACAGACCCCCCTCTGCATCATCCCCTCATATCTTCCCTCACCACTGCATTTCTATATTAATGTGAGGTTCTGCAGCAGCTTAGGCACATAATACCTTGGACCAAAGACAAAATTTGTGTGCACAGCCCCTTTAGGTGCAGATTTTTCTGTCTTGTGGGACACAGAACAGCCGCCACACAAAACTGGTGCAAACACATTATAAATACATGTACAAGCTCCAAAGATGTTCTATCCACTGCAAAGTCCCCAGAAAACTGGTGCAGATACTTTAATAAATATGTATTATAATGTTCTGCAGCAATTGGCGTCTGTATAGGGATGTTCTGCAGCGGTTGGCATCTGTATAGGGATGTTCTGCAGCGGTTGGCATCTGTATAGGGATGTTCTGCAGCGGTTGCCGTCTGTATAGGGATGTTCTGCAGCGGTTGGGATGTGTATAGGGATGTTCTGCAGCGGTTGGCGTCTGTATCGGGATGTTCTGCAGCGGTTGGCATCTGTATCGGGATGTTCTGCAGCGGTTGGCTCATGTATAGGGATGTTCTGCAGCAGTTGGCTCATGTATGGGGATGTTCTGCAGCAGTTGGCTCATGTATAGGGATGTTCTGCAGCGGTTGGCTCATGTATGGGGATGTTCTGCAGCGGTTGGCTCATGTATGGGGATGTTCTGCAGCGGTTGGCTCATGTATGGGGATGTTCACATATGCACACATCACATATATACACATCACATATATACACATCATTTATATATACATCACATATACACACATCACATATATACACATCACACATATATACACATCACACATATATACACATCACACATATATACACATCACATATACACATCACACATATATACACATCACACATATATACACATTACATATACACATCACACATATATACACATACAGCATTTTCACATCACATCTATACACTCATATACTGGATGTGTATATATAATGTATAAAATATTGGTCTTCTTGTCCCATGGGGGTCAGAGGTCACAGATGTAACCTCATCCAGTCTGTAGCTGCTGCCCACATGGGGGAGGTAGAGATGAGAGCATCGTCCTGCCGTCCCCTCCCCCTGCTGGTGGAAGTTTGCAGTGTTATACACATATTATTCTGTGCACATCCTCTGCTCTTTAGTGTGGCAGGTCGGGTGCCGGGCCCCCTGACACTGCGGGCCCCATAGCAGCTGCTATCCCTCTCGCCTTCTTTTATACTCCGCTCAACTTTTTCTTTCCTTCTCTCTGCTCGTTCTCAAGGAATGTAACCTAGTGGCGCTCACTGCAAAGCCCAAACCTCGCACCTCCAAATCAAAAGTGAGTAACTCCCCCCAAAGGAACGTGTGTGATGTATATTATATAGCGACCTCCTGACCCCCTCCTCACAAATCATTCATCATCACAACATGTCCATCTATGAGACAATCTGTACTTCACTCTATGGTATAATCTGTGAGAGACTCTATAGTATAATGTATGGTATAATCTATGGTATAATCTATGGTATAATCTGTGATACACTCTATAGTATAATCTATGGTATAATCTGTGATACACTCTATAGTATAATCTATGGTATAATCTGTGAGAGACTCTATAGTATAATGTATGGTATAATCTATGGTATAATCTATGGTAAAATCTGTGAGAGACTCTATAGCAGTGATGGCGAACCTTTTGGTGACAGAGTGCCCATACTACAACAAAAATACACTTATTTACTGTGGAGTGCCAACATGGCATTTTAAGCAGTAACTTATTGCTCCCTGCTCTTCTAATCTTTCAATCATATCGGCCGCCTGAGGACACCAATACAATAGAAAAAGGAAAGGCAAATTCAGACTGTCTTTGTAGTTTCTCTCCAGTGTGTCTCTGTAGAGGAAGAATAGTGGGTCCAGCAGGAGGACATCCAAAGATATTGCAGTTCTGTCAAAACCTTCTCACTTTTCATACAGTTCCAAACAACTTTAAAACAGCCCTGAGAGCAGCATCTTTTGCCTGGAACTGCAGGAAGATTTGTTGAACTCTGTCCTGGGGCAATGGTCTGAGTGCCCACAGAAATGGCTCTAAGTGCCACCTTTGGCACCCGTGCCATAGGTTCGCCACCACTGCTCTATAGTATAATCTATGGTATAATCTATGGTATAATCTGTGATATAATCTATGGTATAATCTGTGATGTATGGTATAATCTATGGTATAATCTGTGATAGACTCTATAGTATACTCTATGGTATACTCTATGGTATAATCTATGGTATAATCTATGGTATAATCTGTGATATAATCTATGGTATAATCTATGGTATAATCTATGGTATAATCTATGGTATAATCTGTGAGAGACTCTATGGTATAATCTGTGATTGTAGTTGATCATAGGATTACAGTGACTGCGCTCTGCTGCCCCCTTCTGGTAAATGTTGGAATTTCCCTCCGATATTCTGACTTTCTGTGATTACTCCAATCCTCCTGTATTTGGGATTCAGACAAATCCTTGAGAATTTTTGCCAATCATTTTGCTTTCCAGATCACAGCGCCCCCTGTATAGATCCGATCACCCTGATAATTCATCTGCTGTGTAGAGGAAAGGAGTCATGTTTTATCATTCTAGACAACGCCTTTAGGTAATTTTCCACAAAATCTCCCCCCCCCTTACTACAATGTTCCTCCCCCGTCCACTAGGGGCTCCAGAGGACGGCCAGCCTTCCCAGGAGAAGAGGAAACGCCACATTTGTGCGACAGTCTGACCGCCCAGTGTCACTGCACGGAAACAGTAAGTTCTCACCATTAGTAAGATCTCTGCTTGCTGTCAGTGAAGTGGAATCACATCCGTAGGATCATATATTTGCTGTGTGACCCTTGTCCCCCGTGGTCTTGCAGCTTGTCTGGAGGGCGCCGGCCTGGCCCTGCATCTCGCTGTGTCCTCCAGTAGTTCTGGCGGGAAGATCGCATTAGCCATCAGCCCAAATCTTCAATTCACAAGGAACCGCAATCTTCAGGGTGACGACAGAAGGTCGTGCGGAGGGAGGCTGCAGAGCGTCGCACCCAGGCTGCCTCTAACATACAGGTAGATGTCTCACCTGTCCTCACCTTCATCATCTGCCTTATTGTATCTACATTGACATCTCCCTCCTCTATAGACCATTACCGAAGATCGCAGAGATGGAGCGCCAGCTGCTGGAGGCCATGGCAGAGAAAGAGCGCCTCCTGAAGGCCAGGGTGAGTAGTGATATACAGCATAACTAACCAAGCTCCAGGACCCGAATCCCCCAATATTATAGTGTTCTCAGACTCTCAATATATAGGGGTCAGCATGGGCGCTCTGACCCCTCTGTGACTACGCACAGCCCCTTTAGGTGCAGATTTTTCTGTCTTGTGGGACACAGAGCAGCCGCCACACAAAACTGGTGAAAACACGTTATAAATACAATGTACAAGCTCCAGAGATGTTCTATCCAGTGCAAAGTCCCCAGAAAACTGTGCAGATACTTTAATAAATATGTATTATAATGTTCTGCAGCGGTTGGCGTCTGTATAGGGATGTTCTGCAGCGGTTGGCGTCTGTATAGGGATGTTCTGCAGCGGTTGGCGTGTGTATAGGGATGTTCTGCAGCGGTTGGCGTCTGTATGGGGGTGTTCTGCAGCGGTTGGCGTGTGTATGGGGATGTTCTGTAGCGGTTGGCGTCTGTATAGGGATGTTCTGCAGCGGTTGGCTCGTGTATAGGGATGTTCTGCAGCGGTTGGCGTGTGTATAGGGATGTTCTGCAGCGGTTGGCGTGTGTATGGGGATGTTCTGCAGCGGTTGGTGTGTGTATAGGGATGTTCTGCAGCGGTTGGCCTCTGTATAGGGATGTTCTGCAGTGGTTGGCCTCTGTATAGGGATGTTCTGCAGCGGTTGGCGTGTGTATAGGGATGTTCTGCAGCGGTTGGCGTGTGTATAGGGATGTCCTGCAGCGGTTGCCGTGTGTATAGGGATGTTCTGCAACGGTCGGCTCGTGTATGGGGATGTTCTGCAGTGGTTGGCGTGTGTATAGGGATGTTCTGCAGTGGTTGGCGTGTGTATAGGGATGTTATGCAGCGGTTGGCTCATGTATGGGGATGTCCTGCAGCGGTTGGCGTGTGTATAGGGATGCCAACCGCTGCAGAACAGCATCCATATCAAACGCCAACCTCGGCAAACATCCCCATACGCACGCCAACACCGCTGCAGACACCCCATACAGCCCAACCGGCGCAGAAACATCCCATACAGACGCCAACACGCTGGCAGAGACATACCCTCCATCACGACAGCGCACGCTGCAGTAACATCCCCATACAGACACAGCCCGCTGCAGAACATCCCCTAACAGACAGCAACTCGCTGACATCCCACAACAGCCATCGCCAACAGACCCATACTGAAACCGCTGGCGAACATCCCATACATGACCACCCGCTGTCAAGACAATCCCCATACAATGGCCAACCGCTGCAGAACATCCCCATACATGAGCCACCGCTAGCGAAACATCCCATATACATGATCCAACCTCGCTGCAGAACATCCCATATACATAAGCCAACCGCTGCAAACATTCCTATACTGAGTCAACTGCTCGCACGAACTCCCTATACAGAAGCCAACCGCTAGCAGAACATCCCTATACAATTTTTTTTCTTTATTATTGTTTTTTAGTATTTTCAAGTGAACGATCGGACGCCACGATGGCGCGCCCACCGCATCTTAAATAGCCCCGCAGCTATGCCGGCGCAAATCAAAGGGTTACACCCGCCGATCGTTGCGCCCGTGAGCCCTCTTCTACTCCCCCCTGCGCAGCCAAGCACGTAAGTTACGTCTTATTGCGCTATGGGTTTCAAAAACTTAATGAGCCATGTATTTCACATATACTATCGCAATGCATTAATCAAATGACAAAACCACACCACATAGCGAACATCCCCTATACGAACGCCCCCGCTGCTAGAACATCCCTATACCCATCCCAACCAGCTGCAGAAATCCCCTATACAGACGGCAACCGCTGGCAATACCATCACCTATACAAGACCACACCAATTGCTGCGAGACAGTTATCTACTATTTGATTAGGTATCTGCAAACCAGATTTTCTATGGGGACTTTGGCACTGGATGAAACATCTTTGGATTTTACATGTCTTATAACGGGTTTGCCACAGTTTTGTGATGCGGCATGCTCTTGTGTCCCACAAGACTAAAAATCTGCCTAAAGGACTGGCACCACTTTTGCTCTTTGGTCCAAGGTATTATGTGCCTAGACTGCTGCAGAACCTCACTTACTATCAGAAATGCATGGATGGGGAGGGACGATATGAGGGGATGGATCAGATGGGGGTATGACATATGCTCCTTACAGGACACTTAGGGGTTGCTCGTGCGACGTGGATTAGAAAGGCCGATTTCGACATAGGGGGAGGGAGGACTTTCTCTGATTCCCTGCTACCTGCTGACTCCTTCTCCTCAGTGCTAGGATGTCTCCTGAGTATGCAGCTCTCTGTCATCCTCTGATTGAACTTCCCGCAGCTGCTACTCCAGCCTGGGATAAAAGGCTGATGCAGACTCGTCTCCTCCCCTCCCTCTCTCACTAACAAGGATGGCTGCTCACACGGAGGTGACAGAGTGCCGCCCCTGAATTAACCCCCGCGTACCCTCATGCCATGGCCCGATTAACATCCGTGACATAACTACGTCCATGGCACAACAGGGCATCTTAGCAGTTGCGCAGCTGTAGTTTACGCTTGTAGTCCCTTGCGAGCCAAGGTTCCCCGACCCCTGCATCTAGCCTTTAATATCTGGCCTTGTTTTTTTTTTTCCATTTCTAATTTTCCACTCCCCACCTCATCTATAACTTTTTATTTTTACATAGAGAGCTTTGGTGACGGCTTGTTCAGAATTATGGTATTTACTATTCCGATCCCTGTACTGGGAAGCAGAAAAATATTCCATATTCAGTGAAAATGGTGAATGCTGTCTGTATGGGGATGTTCTGCGGCGGTTGCTGTCTGTATGGGGATGCTCTGCGGCGGTTGCTGTCTGTATGGGGATGTTCTGGGGCGGATGGCGCGTGTATTTGGGGGTTTTGCAGAGGCTGCCACGTGTATTCTGCAGGTTCTGCAGCTCCGGTTCCTGCTTATCAGTGATTTTAGTAAATTGAAGCTACAAATTCCCTATGGGACTGAGCACCCTCTTTTTATAATAAGACCAACACTTTTAAAGGGCCAGTGACATAACAATGGCTCCAGCAGTCATTAGTACAGCAAGGAGTGTTCCTCCCCCCTGTACTAAGCCACCACTGGACCGAAACAATGGTAATTCCCTGTAAAATAAAAAAAATGATCATTTACATTGGAGCTTGCCATGCAGGACATCTCGCCCAGCACTCTGTCTTCTTCCTTCTTCTGCGCATGACTGAAAGCTGCATCTCTCATCATCAGGTGGGAAGAAGCCAGATCCAGGCAGCACATTAAAAAGAAGAAGCCAGAGTGCTGGACACGATGTGCTGCATCACAAGCGTGAATGTAAATTATCTGTTTTTTATTTTACAGGGAATTACCATTGTTTCAGTCCAGTTGGGGCTTAGTACAGGGGGGAGGAACACTCCTTGCTGTACTAATGACTGCTGGAGCGATTGTTCTGTCAGTGTCCCTTTAAGCATATTGTACAGCTCTCGCAGAATTATATTTTAAAATATGTGGCGCTTATGGTTCTCTCAGCCAAAAAGGTTCCTGACCCCTGGTTTAGAGGGTTAAAGTCTGTTACAAAATTGAAGCTACGAAAATGGTTGAAATAATTGGTAACTAACCTGTATTCTCTCTTTTGTTTAATTTGTATACTATGTGTTTTTACCTCACAGCTGCCAGTCCCAGAATCTTCTGAGGAGGTTTCAATGGACATCATACCACCAAAGCATCTCCAAATCAGGTACATTGATCAGTCAAAAATGTTGTCTATAAAAAGATTTTATACTTTTTATAGTTTTAAGCAAATATGTTACAATAATATCAAAATGCCTACCCTAGCCATTACTGGCTTCTGAAGCTTTAATTTAACAGCTTTGTGTATGACTACCACAACCCCCTCATATTGATATTAACAAATGGATGTTTGTGCATTAAATATTTAGAAGGGTGCAGTTTCTTAAATGACAATTTTGAGTTTTGTTATTTTAATGAAGAGCACTATAATAGTACAGTGCACTGTTGTGAAGCTGTTGTTGTATTATACAGTAGACACAGCTAGATGGAATTTGACTTGTTGTGTGGCGCTATAATGCATTAAATTAGGGAACAGCTGTTGGTTACCATGGCAACTGGGAACTGCTAATTGGCAGTGGTTAAACGATGAGAGAATGGTATGTTTCGTGACATAAATATTCTCATTCCTTTCTTCTCCCTTGCAAGCGCTTTCTGGTATTTCGGATATGAGGTTCTGAAAAAATGCAATTCTTGTTGGTATATTACATCTGCATTGGCTTTGTAAGATTTAAAGCAGTATTCCTCTTAGTTGGGGCATTAAGCCCTGTACATTATGCGCAAGTATTGTGAATTGATCTTTATGGATCATTTATTAAGTGTAGGTCCCTACGCTTATCTTGCAGGGTACCTCTAGAGAGAGGGCATGGGGAAGGATGGGGTAAGAGTAGCACAAGTATAACATTTATCAAAATTTAGCACTGCTAGATTGCTCTGGTGGCCAGAATAAGCACTGGCTCTGAAGGATATCAGGAGAGCCACATCAGAGAACCTGCTCAGGAATTCGTACCTCTGCTGACATCTTGGGAGAGGACATGCAGCCCCTCGGGGTCCAGCAGCAGTTACCTCCTGTAGCCACACTGGGGATATGAGCAAAATACAGTGAAAGGAAAACATGTATGTACAACATACAGAGCGATGAATTAGTTAACCTATTGTATAGTAAGAGTTTGGAAATAATTTTATAAGGACAAGGACGACCAAAAGTGGCATTTAGCCTTCTGGGGTCTCATGCAACCGTGAAACCATGGTATCACAAAGTCGAGGACTTTTCAAGAAGGCAGACTCTGTCACTACTACTTTCTTGTCGCAGCGCTTGGCTTGGGATGGGTGCATCTGTATCAGTCGGCTGTCTCATCACGCGAGGTCTCTGGCGGTTGGATGGGAGGAGGTCTAGCTTGCTGAGAACAGATTCCCCCTCTTTGAAGGATGAAAATCTTTTGTGGTGTTGAAATATCAGGCGAAAAGAAAATGCCCATCAGTATTTGATGTAGTTTTGTTGTAGGACCTGCAGCAATCGTTTGAACGCTCTGAGCCTCTGGATGGTGCAGGAGGGCAAGTTCGAGAATACCTGATTTGGGGGGGGGTGGATGTTTAAGAGGTTTTAGTTTTTTTCTTACTCAAGTATAAGCAGAGTTTTTTTGTGCTGAAAAACTGCTTATACTTGAATATATACAGTACTTCCAATTTGTGCATGTTTGAATTTGTAAAACTGAACATATACCATAGATTTTACATCTATTATAAAAAAATATTTAGTAATAATTGCAATATGTGTGTTTGTTGTTTTTTTTTCCTCTTAGTTCCCAAGTTAATACACCTTTGTCAAGTGCTTCTGTTACAATACCAGCTACTTTAAAGTCTCCAAGGACAAGTACAGCATCAGTGGGAAAAACTTCTTTGTCCACGGAGGATGAATTTGATGAGCTGATGTGGGAAATTTCTGATGATAAACTTGATGCAGAATTGGATCTGGATTCAAATAAAGATGAGGATGCTCTTCTTCTTGAACTGTCAAAGATGATTGACGGCTGATTATATAAACGTTTTTGATTATGTAAACATATTTTTAAAATTTGTAAATAAAAAGAAAGCGTTGCCCTGATCACACAGTAATGGCAATTAAAAATTTCTCGTTGTCCTGCGATGAACATCTTAAAGGTTTGATATGTATATAACCCTATGCAGCAAACATAGGGAAATGACATTTATTCTGCTTATCTAGATATTAGCTATATACTGATCTTTTACAACTCCTTAGGGTCCAGATAATGCAATATAATTTATGTTGAATGATATTTGTATATATATCATTTTGATGCTTTTGTTTTTTTCCTTTATTTCGAAACTGTATTTATCTGTTTTATTTGGTTTTTATCTGGAGATGAAACACATTTTCATTTTTACAGTTTTTCCCCATGTGTTTTATTTATGTAAATAAGTTATTGTGTATGCATCATTTAAAAAAAATATGCCCTGGCAGCTCTTTATATATGGCAAACCAAGCTGTAATTTAGTTTTTCTCAGGAAAAACGTTTACTATTGAATTAACATGTTTTGTGACTTTGCTGCAGAATTAAATTTAAAAAAAAAAACTTTTTAAAGATGGCAATTTTTTTTCTTAAACATAGATGTACATTTTCCTAATTTGTATTGTACTGGTTTAATCAACTGGTATAATGCAACATATTAGGAGACAATTTTATAAATTTTATTTTAATTTTCAAATCAGATATGTTTTCAACAAGTACAGGTTTCAGATATTAACTGATTAGCTATGAATTGCAAATGAGCTTCACATTGAAGAGATGTGTAAATGAATACTGTTGTGTTAATTTTTTCAGCAATGTTCAATTTTTCACTGTATATTTCATTGGATGTCCTGCAAGTTGTCACAAAGTAAAAAAGTAATTTTCTCCATGTTATGTTTTTTTTTTTCTTATACACCTAATTGTATTGAACTATTGTACACAATATTGTATGTTTGTCAAAATAATAGACTATTAAAAAAAATAAATAAACATTGCCAATATTGGAGATGTTCTCCATAAAATTAAAGCCCATTGCCATAATTTAATATTACATTTATAAAGCAGTTAAGGTTGAACAAAAGTACAGTGTTTATCCTCTATAACAAACAACCCAAGTTGCAGTGCAACTGTTATTTCAGCACTGAAACATTTCCCATAATAATAATTCCTTTATTTATATACCGTACACAGATTACGCAGTGCTACACATAGCTTGCCCAATGGGCCTCACAATCTAATCAACCTACCAATATGTTTTGGAGTGTGGGAGGAAACCCGGAGAAAACACACACAAACACAGAGAAAACATACAAACTCTATAGCGATATGTTCAGCACACTATAACAGATAGTCTCGCTATTTGGGGAAATAGAGGGGTGATACCCTGACTTCTCTGGGGAGGTGGTCAATATTCCTGTGCTTGGTCTACATGTGGATCCCTATCTCGAATAGACATGATATTGGGCACTCTCTTTTGATACTGTGGGGTGGGAGGTACACGCTACAATGGTGGGTGAGGCATGAATGCTTTCTAGTTGCGACTGATAGATTAGATGACAGTTAACGGCCGTCTAAGGGAATATTTGGAGTATAATAAAGGGGTCAGTGCCAAGAGCGGGATTACATTACAGGGAACTCTGTCCAGAGAAATTAAAAAGGTGAACACTAGATCCTGACAAATTGGGTGGTATCTACAGACTAGGTTAATTGAAACAATATACTCTGTGCAGAACACAGGAGACAGAACAGGGATGGGTAGAAGTACAGAAGCAGTTGAGCCCACACATGATGGATCAGGCTGAAAAGTTCACTGTTTGTTCCCCCTCAGCATAGAAGTTATGAGCCAGAATGGCAAATGCCCAGTGTGATGGATATCATGTTTCTCTCCAGTGCCATATTGTTCACTTCCATCCATTTTGTGATTCTGCTTCAATCTGCCCAGTGATAATTTATTTTAGATGTCTCTGCTTTTCTTGTTTTTTAGCTTTCATAGTAAGGGCACGGAGGTGCCGATCGTTGCCATGGCAACCCTGAGGCCCGATAAAGGCTACCTTCACTAGAAGCCTGTTAGAATCGTGCTTACAGCACGATCTAACAGTGCTGATGTCAGCCTATGCAAAATGCATAGGCTGACTGTAATATGCTGCAATTGCAGTACTGCATTGCAGTATATTACAATGAACAAGTGATCACTTGTTCATGTCCCACCCTGGGACAAAATAAAACAGTAAAAAAAAAGTGCAATTTATTCTTTTTTTAATAATTTTTTTAAAAGTCCCTTGAAGTCCCATTCCATGCAATAATCCAATAAAACATAAAAAAGCGAAAATCAACAAAAACCCCCAACATATTGGGCATCACAACATCCGTTACAACCCGTAAAAAGTCATCAAAATTTTACCCCGACATGATACTAAGAAAAAGTACAGCTTGTCCCGCAAAAAAAATAAGCTCTAAAACAGCTCTGTAAACGAAAAAATATAAATGTTATGCCCATTGTTACATAACAAACAAACAAGCACATTTCTCACAAAATGAGTTCTATATTCTGCAAAACAAGTTAACTATAAAAGCTGTATTTATGGGGTATCGCCGTAATCATGACACCACCTTGATGTGACCCTACGTCATAGGATGCGGGTCTTTCCCGCACCTTGACGTAGAGTTACGTCAGAACTTTAAAGTGTCACTGTCACAGGTAAGAGTGACACAAAGTGTAGCGCAACCTTGCTGGTGATCACTCTGAGCATCAGAGTCAGTGAGCGTCAGTAACTGTCTGTCTCACTAATCAGTGTTATAATCGATTAGTGTCAGCGTCCGTCTGTCAGGGAGCTTTCAGTTCTTTTTTTTTTTTGTCAAAAAACAAAGTCCAGGGATGTGTGGTAAATGCAGAAGAGATGTTTCCATGGCGTCCCCCATGACGGCCCCAACTGGAGGATGGCCCTTGACCTCTGTAGGGACAGGAAGCAGAGAGGTTAAAAGCCCCTCCCCTACACCCACACTCCAGTGGCTGCGAAAATCACCAAAAAACCCCCAACATATTGGGCATCACAACATCCGTTACAACAAACCCGTAAAAAGTCATCAAAATTTTACCCCGACATGATACTAAGAAAAAGTACAGCTTGTCCCGCAAAAAAATAAGCTCTAAAACCAGCTCTGTAAACGAAAAAATATAAATGTATGCCCATTGTTACATAACAACAAACAAGCACATTTCTCACAAAATGAGTTCTATATTCTGCAAAACAAGTTAACTATAAAAGCTGTATTAATGGGGTATCGCCGTAATCATACACCACCTAATGTGACCCTAAGTCAGGGATGGCGGGTCTTTCCCGCACCTTTACGTAGAGTTACGTCAGAACTTTAAAGTGTCACTGTCACAGGCAAGAGTGACACAAAGTGTAGCGCAACCTTGCCGGTGATCACTCTGAGCATGCATAGAGTCAGTGAGCGCAGTAACTGTCTGTCTCACTGATCAGTGTTTTAATCGATTAGTGTTAGTGCCCGTCAGCGTCCGTCTGTCAGTTTGTTTTTTGACAAAAAAAAAAAAAAAGAAGTCCAGGGATGTGTGGTAAATGCAGAAGAGATGTTTTGTCCGCCTCAAAAATGTCCCTCCAACCCTGGTCTTTGTATAAAAAAACTGCTTCCACATTTACCACACATCCCTGGACTTATAATTTCTTTTTTACCAGTTTTTTTTAATTAATTTGAATACTCTAAACCCCAAATCTCCAACACCTCCATAATTTCCATTATACACCTAGATGAATACCAAGTAAATGAAGGTGTCAAAATCCTTGTGGCGTTCTATCACTTCCAGGCCCTGCCATGTAGTAAATAAGGGCCATTTAGGGTGTTTTTGTTTATGAAAACAGGAGAAATAACTTTATAAATGTCAGAGTATATTTTTCCACATTTATGCTGTTGCATAAAAAATTATGTCCTAAGTGGACATTTTAGATATTTCAGATATTCAGCACATCTGTTCCAAAAAAAAAAAAACAAGAGAACAATGCAAGCGTACATACAAAACCCCTTAAAAAATATTTGAACAATGCAAGCGTACATACAAAACCCCTTAAAAAATATTTAGTGTGGTCTTAAAAAACAGAGGGAATTATGGCTATACGGGCCAATGTAAATCGATCTGGGACCTGCAAAACCTATAGGGAAACAGTGGTCCCTAACTCAAGACAAACCTACACCATTAGTCGCAGGACCCCTAACCCTCAATGTATAGATAAACAGGAGATTGTTAGGCAGCCATATTTAGAGAAAACAAAAGAGGAGATAGGGGAGGGGGGGGGGGGAAAAAGAAAGGAGGGAGACATAGAGAGGGAGCGGTAACAGGATGGGGGAGGGGGGGAAGTGGAGGTAGAGGGAGAAGTGCCATATGTGGCGCATAGGCCAAGTTGACCAAAAGAGAAAGCAAATCATTCAAAGGGTACAATTTGCAAGGCGCAAGCCCCAATGTAAACCAATATTAGAAAACCAGAACAGTGATTTGGAGCCCCTTGACATCTATTCAGGACTAAGTCCATGCATTGTCACAGCACATCAGATAAAAGGATATCGGTCAAGTCATTCAGGAGGGGAGGGCCTTCCAGCAGGTGCCCGAGGAGCTGCATCAGCCCAATGAAGGGCTTCGGTTGGGCAGGTGAAGAATCGAGTCTTCTGGCCGTCCACAATCCATGTCATCATCACCACTTTTCGGGCATAGTACAAGACAAACCTAAAGAAAATTTTATCATAGTGGCCATTCACAACTTCATTTATGATGCCGAGGAGACACACTTGAATTAAGCGTGGGAATTCAAAGTGTAGATTAAGGAACTCCAGCACTTCAGACCAGAAGACATGAACCCTAGGGCAGGACCAGACACCGTGCAGGAAGGATCCGGCTTCAGCCTGACAGCAAAAGCAAAGATCATTGGGCATTACTCCCATGCAGAATAGTTTAGCAGGGGTGAAATAAACCCGATGAAGAAATTTAGATTGGATCAGGAAGTCCCTCTCACTCACTACAGATGTGAAGTAGGACAGTTCGACCTCCCTCCAGTCATCATCCGACAGGTCAGGGATATCCTGTCTCCAGCATTCACAGGCTGGACTTTTGTTCTTGTAGTAGAGCATAGCACTGAGTGAGTGAGTTCTTGTAGTAGAGCATAGCACTGAGTGAGTGGCTTAGGGGTACTCATCAGGGCACTCATCAGAGTCTCTAGTTTGGAAAATGTCACTGTCAGGCTAAAGGAGCCCATTCGGGCTTTGAATGCGTGTCGCAATTGCGTATAGTGTAAGCTAGCCGTATCGGGTACAGTATGTCTCTCGTTATCTCATTAAAGTTAAGTAATTCTGCATCCGGGGATAAGAGCTGGCCTACAAATTTCACCCCAGCCGCCCCCCACATTGTCCAGCCTGGGAGGGAGAGGAAGTGGGAGAGCCATGGATTTAGCCACTATGGAGTCCTAGGTGAGAGAGTGGGAGAGCTGCTTGCTTCTACCAGGGTTTGTGCCCTACGCCAGTACACTGCTACCGTACATAGGGGAAGAGGAGTATCAGATGGGGATTTGTATCTGTACAGCAGATTTGTAAGGGCTTCGTAGGAACCTACTAGGGCCCCAGCCAGTGCAGTAGCCGCATTACCCATGTCTATGTCTATCCACCACTGGGCATATACTAGCTGGGAAGCCAGGTAATAAAGATACAGATCCGGGGCAGCCAGTCCACCCCTAGACTTGGGAGCCTGAAGCAGCGCTAAACTGAAGCGCTGCAAGTGGGAGTACCTAAGAATGCCGTCTATAAGTTTAAACAGGCTCTTGAGAAGCAGTATAGGACAAGTGTGGAAAAGGTGTAGAAATTTTGGGAGAAAGATCTTTTTAAATATATTAATACACCCGTACAGGGACAAGGAAAGAGTGGACCAAGCTTTTAAGAGTGATTCCGTTGCAGTTATACCTGGACTCCTAGATATTTAAAAGTGGACTACACCTGGACCGGGACAGGGAGGGGGAGGGAGTGTACCCATCCCTCTGATAAGGGAAAAAGGGTCGATTTATCCCAGTTAACCTGGAGACCCGAGAACCCCCCATAGCGTTCTATCAGGGATAAAAGGGAAACCAGAGAGGGGCCCACATCCCCAAGGTATACAAGTGTATCATATGCATAGAGGGATACCTTTTCTATAATAGTACCTCTAGTAATGCCTTTAATGCCATCGGAGTGACGGATCGCCACAGCGAGGAGTTCAATGGCAAGTGCGAAGAGGAGGGGAGATAGTGGGCAACCCTGTTTAGTGCCCCTGGTCGTAGGGAGAGTGGGTGAGATATTAAGTTTGGTCCTTACCCTAGCAGTAGTCTAACTAATGCTGTAAAGAGAGGGCCAATACCCAGCCTGGGCAATAGGGTCCACAAATAGGGCCACTCCACAGAATCAAACACCTTGCAATTATCTAAGGATAATATAAACCCAGGATCTGTTGATCTCTCTGCCTCCGCTATGTTTAAATGTAGTCTTTGTATGTTTATGTCAGTTCCCCTCCCAGGCATAAAGCCGGTCTGGTCCGGGTGAACCAAGGATAATATTACTTTGTTGAGCCTTTTTGCCAGAAATTTTGCTAGCATTTTAACATCTGAGTTTAGGAGAGAAATTGGACGGTATGAGTTGGGAAGTAGCGGGTCCTTATTTAGGAAGAACTACAATAAGGGAGGAAACCACTGTCAAATGCAGCGGAGTACAGGCTAAGGAGATGGGGGACCAGAGTCTCACAGTTATCCCTATAAAACTCACCTCTCAACCCGTCAAGTCCAGGTGTCTTCCCGGGGGGATGGCCAGTTCCACTTCCTCCGCCGAGAGCGGGGCATCGAACTCTGATGATTGCGCCGGTGTAAGCCTTCAAAGTGGAAGACTGTCAAGATATCTCGACGGAAGAGGCAGACAATCTGGAGCTGTAATTCGTGAAATACCACGTTTATGGCCCGTGGTTCTGTAATCAAGGCTCCGTTACCGTCAAGGATAGAGGGAAAGGAAGCACAAGGACGTTCAGCCCGCGCGAGATATGCAAGCAGCTTCCCATTTATAGCTCCAAATTCAAAGATGGACGCTTCCCTGGCTAGCAGACGCTTGCTCGCATTGAATGACTTTCTATGGCCTGCTACCCCCGACATAAATGCTCCCTGCACTGAGGACTTATATGAGTCCCAGACTAGGAGAGGATCAGGATGGGTTGAGTGTACGTCCCAGAACTCACTATGCACTTTCCTAACAGTACTCTGAACCTCTGGGGGGGCCTATAAGGAAACTGATGAGCAAGGCGGAGTGGTCTGATGCACTGCGTGGGCAATATGATGCTTGATCGATGTGCAGTAACATATCTGGGGAGACAAAGGCCAAATCAATCCGAGAGAAGCTCTTGTGCACAGAGGAATAGAATGAGTATTCTATCTCTTGAGGGTGCTTACTACGCCAAGTATCAGCGAGGTCTAGAGAAGTGAGCCACTCATTCAGACGGACCGAGCCTATGTCTAGGCTGCTTGTACGGTCCAAGGAGGGATTAGGGACTGCATTAAAGTCTCCAATGCAGAGGACTGGACTTGGAGACATAGCTGCCAGTTTACTGGATATTAGGTGCAGCACAGCCGGATCAAAGGGAGGGGGGGCATAGATGGACGCCATTGTGAAGGTAAAACTCCATAGGGCACAATGTATGACTACATACCGGCCAAAGTAATCTGGCGCTACCTGTATGACTTCTATGGGAAGCGCTTTAGATACGAGTATAGATACTCCCCTAGCATAGACAGAGTAAGAGGAATGATATCCTCTAGCCACCCATGCCCGCTTCAGAGAGAGGACCTTCTGACTCGTAAGGATACATACAAGGTGAGGGGCCTGACGCTTAATGACATCTAACATCAGGGCGCTCTTGAATTTGGAGTTGAGTCCCCTCACATTCCAACTCATTACTTTAAGTGAAGACTTTAGAGCGGGAAAGGGGTGTGGGGAAGAAGAAGTGAGCAACCAAGCATTCATCCTTTCACGCATTCACGAACTTCGGTGAGCTATACATGCTGTTTCCTGACTGATGCAGAGAAATCCGGGTAAAAGGACACTCTGCTGTTAGCATACCAAACTTCTCCCTTGGTACGGACCGCCCCCAGGATAGAGTCCCTGTCCCTAAAGTGCAGCAGCCGGGCCAGGAAGGGTCTTGGATTGCCCCCTGGGGGGCCAGGGCGGGATGGCACTCGATGGGCCCTTTCCACTGTGAAGAACAGGGAGAAGATATCTGCAGGTAGCATATTTTTGAGCCAACTTTCAAAAAAGGATACAGGGTCTGACCCTCCACTTTTTCAGGGAGGCAAGCACTCGGACATTGTTCCGCCGCAGACGGTTTTCGAGGTCATCAGCTCTGTCGATGGATGCAGACATTTGGCGCTGAAGCTCTCTGATCTGTGTCGGCATAGGCCCCTGGACATCTTCCACCTCAGATATTCTGCGTTCAGTTTCGGGGATTCGTTCTTTGGCTTTATGGACATCATGCCTTAGTAAAACAAAGCCGCAGCTCCTGCCGCAGCTCATCCACTTTGGTAACAAGTTTGGACTGGCACCCGTTTATGGCCGCCAGCACCTCTGCAAATTTGCGGTCCAGCTCCTTGGCCGGGTCAAGTGGGTTGGCACCCTCCTCATAGCTCACAAGCTGTGGCGGGCTCTGGGAGCCATCAAAAAGGGAGAGGAGTTTGGGGACCCCCAAGTAGAGCAGGGCTGTGTACGGGAGAATTTCCCCAACTTTTTGGCAGCGTTCGACTGTATCTGTGCAAGAACAGCTTGGGATTCTCCCTTGGTACGGACCGCCCCCAGGATAGAGTCCCTGTCCCTAAAGTGCAGCAGCCGGGCCAGGAAGGGTCTTGGATTGCCCCCTGGGGGGCCAGGGTGGGATGGCACTCGATGGGCCCTTTCCACTGTGAAGAACGGGGAGAAGATATCTGCAGGTAGCATATTTATGAGCCAACTTTCAAAAAAGGATACAGGGTCTGACCCTCCACTTTTTCAGGGAGGCAAGCACTCGGACATTGTTCCGCCACAGACGGTTTTCGAGGTCATCAGCTCTGTCGATGGATGCAGACATTTGGCGCTGAAGATCTCTGATCTGTGTCGGCATAGGCCCCTGGACATCTTCCACCTCAGATATTCTGCGTTCAGTTTCGGGGATTCGTTCTTTGGCTTTATGGACATCATGCCTTAGTAAAACAAAGTCCTGCCGCAGCTCATCCACTTTGGTAACAAGTTTGGACTGGCACCCATTTATGGCCGCCAGCACCTCTGCAAATTTGCGGTCCAGCTCCTTGGCCGGGTCAAGAGGGTTGGCACCCTCCTCATAGCTCACAAGCTGTGGCGGACTCTGGGAGCCATCAAAAAGGGAGAGGAGTTTGGGGACCCCCAAGTAGAGCAGGGCTGTGTATGGGAGAATTTCCCCAACTTTTTGGCAGCGTTCGACTGTATCTGTGCAAGAACAGCTTGGGATGTGGAGCATTCCTGCGCATACAAAGACAGAAATGGAGGATCTTCATGGACGGATTCATCATCTGATGGAGGCGCAGATGCCCCGGACGCTGCTTTTAGCAATTTAGCCGTCTTCCTCCGGTTACCCATGACAAAGGGCAAGTGAAAAACAATCGAGGAGCCCAGCGTCCAGTAATTAGCAGAGATAAAGCCCAAGCCGATGTGGAGTATTGCAGCGGCACTACAAGGGTTAATATAAAACTGAACCCAGGAACAGGGGATCACTGGGATTAGGGGGAGAGCTGCACAACTTGGGGTCCCCAGGGAGGAGGTGGGCAGCAATAGGGGATTACTTTCCTACCTCAGTTCTGGGTGCAGTCCAGGAAGGATGGGGTTAACCCTGCACGCCTAGGCCTCAGGCAGCACAGGGGAGTCCGGCAAGATGGCGCCTCTGGCAGGATGCAGGGCCGGCTGGAGCGCTGCCGCGGTTCCTCTGGTGCTGGGAGTGGCGTCACGAGCTGCAGGAGGGGGGTTCCCCTGGGTGGTTAATGACATCTAACATCTAACCTCCGTGGCGCCAGGCAGCTAGAATCCGGTCATGGCGGGGAACACGTGGCCGGACGCAGAAGATGGAGTGCGGGGGAGTGGCGCGGAGTCTGCAGCTGTCTCCAAACCGGTGGGTAGCGGCAGGTGCCTGGGGCACAGCGGAGCTGGATGGAGTGGGCACAGGTGAAGGATGGCTACCTGGGAAGGGAGATCGGGTACATGGGCCCGGGAGCTCAGCGGCGCACGTCTTCCTAGGTCGGCATCAGGCATCAGTTAAAGTTTTTTAGTTGTATGTCTCTCTCCACCCACTAAAATATGTGTAACTGATTGGGAGTGAAAGTCAGGTCAGATCAAGAACCTATTGTGTTTTACCCGATGTACGTCCATGCTGTTTGCTGAAAAAAGAAAATTTGTATGTAATGTAGAAAATTTGTAATGTAGAAAATTTACAAGACCAAGGAGCCTGCGCTGGAGTTTTCTTCTGTTTTCCTCTCTGCAAATAGAAACAGGATAAGTTGCAGTCAACTTGGGTGGAGTGAGTCAAATTCAGTGTAGTTAGTCATAACAAGTCAGATTGTGTAGTGTGCAGAGCAGCAAGGAGTTCCCTTCCATCCGTCCCCTTCCCTGCTACACCCTCTTCAGACCAGAATAGCTTGTTTCATTGTCTGATGACACTATATCATAACAAAACTTCCACCACTGAAAAATGCAAACCCATAACCCATGAGTATCAAACTGTTCTCTATAAGCCCACTACAGAAGCCTCAGTACACCCCAGTAAGGACTATCTATGTGTGTACACATCAGACAAGGGTGGTCCAAAGGTTGGGAACTTCAGTGCAGGCTGCTGCAATCATACATTCTCAGGCATAGATAACACTGGTTCACACAAGATGGCAGTGTCTGATATCTATTGGATGTGCAGGACAACAAAAAAAGTTCATACTTACCTAAGGGGGAGTGTTTGGTCATAACATTTGTTCACCATTCCTTATCTTCCTGGGTGATAAGCCCGATCAGGCCCACAAGAACAGGGGGGAAAAAAGGTCTTTCTGGAGATCCAAAAGAGAGGCCCCAAAGGGATCTTTAGATGATAGAATCTAAATAGATTACATTGGTTTACCAAGGGGGGTGCAAATGAATTTAAATCTCGGAATCAGATATGGGCCAGTTTAGAGTCAATAATTCTCCAGATTGGTATTAATAAGAATGTTGACTGGATTAACTATATCTATTATAATCAACAGAGGTTTGTTAACTACACTAGAGATGCCTTCAGAGGAGTTACGGAACAACTGGACTCCACTTCCATCATGGCGTTTCAGAACAGAATGGCCCTTGACATGATCTTAGCAGGGAAAGGAGGTATTTGTAAGATGTTGGGGACATCCTGTTGTATGTACATACCCAACAACACCTCGTCACATGAGTCTATTTCACGTGCCTTGCAGTAGATTGAGGGCCTGTCAATGAAAGAAAACTCTGGGGTCAATACCTCCTTTCTCACCTCTCATGTGGAAGGGATTTTTGACCCAAATAGAGCTAATACTGGGGGTTGTTGTTCTGCTCCTGTCTGTGGTTTTCTGCTGTGTAGTTGCCCTGATCAAGTCCACCATCAATCAGATCGCTATACGAGCTGTTAGAGCCAACACTGGGGAAGACAAAGAGGGATGCATTGCCCTACTCAGAGATCAACCAGATAATCTACCAGTGAACTAATCAAACACGGTTATGTGATTTGAGTATGCAGACCTGTAACCCTTGAGTAACTGGCCTCTGGGGAATCTGGTGAAGCCTGTGACTCAAAGAGACCCCCTGGGGTCTCATTAACACCAGAAAGCAAATGTATTTATTTATTTATGGGATGAGAAGAGGAGGTAAGTCATGGACACGAAAGATATACTGGAAGTGTTCAGTGCCTTCTATAGACAACTGTACTGTTAAAGAGCAGACTATTCCAGGATGCAAGTGAATCCCTACTTAGAGGGAGTAACCATTCCTAGATTGAATGCATAAGGAAGGGAAATGCTGGAGGCCCCAATCTCTTTGGAAGACGTTTAGGGGTATGGCCAATGATAAAGTGGTCTCCCAATTGAGGTGTTTAAAGAATTTGGGGAAGTGCTACGGCCACAGTGGTGTAAAACATTGAAAGAAAGTTTTGAACAGGGGAGCCCACCAGCTTCCTGCTACGAGGGGTAATAGTGGTGCTACTTAAAGAGGGGAAAGATACCCAGCTGCTGGAGTCGTATAGATCCGGAGTCTCTTCTAATGGCCGATATTAAATTACTGGCTAAAGTCCTTGCCAATTGACTGGTGGTCACCGCGGCTTCGGTGTTTAACAGCTGATCTTTACTCAGGACTTCCGCCGATGTAATTGCAGCTTATGATGTACAGGTGCGTGTCCCAGACCCCCATTGGCCCTCACTTATTTAAATACTGTCCCTTGTCTGTGTAACATTACCCCTTGACGAAGGCAATGTGCCGAAACGCGCGTCGGGGTGTCTATCCACCTAGGAGGTTGTGTATGCCTGGTGCCAAGGTAACTGTCGTATTGGACTTATTATATTGATTTTTTTGCCATACATGACTTGACGACATATTACTGTCTTTATTTCATCATCTCTTGTCACAACTGATTGAGATTATATATTTACATATTAAATACTTTCTCATTTTCACACCTCCTTGTTGTTTTCAAGACCATCTCTCCAGCACTAGCTGATCTCCTCTCAGTGTTAAAACGTCTGTCTCAAGTATTTTATTCCCATTGCATGTCTTTTATTGTAAATGTTTGAATAAAGTTTTGTCATTTGATTTATAACAAACTTCTGTGCAAGCCCACATACACTGTAGGTTAAGGTTACATAAAGTGTGGGTGTGTTTGTTTGTCTCAATATTTGTTGTTTTGTCCTGTGGTTCCCTGGTGAGTCTTCTCCCTTTCCTGAGTATTTCATCTAATTTAAAAAAAAGTATCCAAAGCACCAGCATTCAGCACATCCTATTGAAGCTACTGAATGTACAATATGAGGAAAGATATGTCTAAAATACTTTATCTTTAATATAAATTATAAAAAACATAAACAAGACCAGTATATGTAGCTACATACAGATGATAAATTAATTACACAATCCACAATAAAAAGGAATATGCGGTATAAGATATTGCTTATGAGATCTTATTCCATTGTAGGTAACTGTTCACATTCCAACCATCAAAAATTCTAAGCGTTTTTAAAAGTCACATAGCATAAAATAAACAACATTCTCCACTTATTGCACTAATAATGTTTTCAAGTAATTTGCACTCTGGATAATATATTCACACTTGTAGTGTAACGTTCCAGTGTCGTAACACTTTTTTGACTTTTTGAAAAAATGTTGTAGTGTGCAATCTGCACTTTCAACAGATAAATTGCAACCTTATGTTGTAAAGAATGTCCTGTGTAGTTTCCCAGTAGAGTTAAGCGCTGTGGTAGAAACAGAATGATATTCACACAATAATTTGTTGTTGAGATATGGTGCAATATGTTGTTATATAATATGTATGTATCAAACACCACAAGATCAATGATACATTCTCATATCGTATGTCAGCAACATATTTCTTTTAGTTGCAACAATGAAAAATGGAGATGAAATGTGGTAACGTTACTCACAGCTCCTGCTAAGCACTTTGTGTAAACGTGTATCTCCTTTGGTGTTGTCTCTGCTTGACTGCGCATGCGTGGAGGCCAATTGAATGGTTACGGAGCCCCGTTTCTTACGACATGCGGTTTCTGTTGAGAGTAATTCCAACTCATCAGCTCTCCCGGTTTGTTTTGGAGATCACGCTGTGTTTCTTCTTTTCAAAGAGATTTCCTTTTCTATGAAACACAGGTGCTGTGCGTGGGGAATAAAATGAATAAAAGTGGATTCAATGGAGACGTGGACTTGCTCTCAAACACGTTTCGGAGGTTCTCCTTCCTTCCTCAATGGCTAATATACACTCACCGGCCACTTTATTAGGTACACCTGTCCAACTGCTCGTTAACACTTAATTTCTAATCAGCCAATCACATGGCGGCAACTCAGTGCATTTAGGCATTAGACATGGTCAAGACAATCTCCTGCAGTTCAAACCGAGCATCAGTATGGGGAAGAAAGGTGATTTGAGTGCCTTTGAACGTGGCATGGTTGTTGGTGCCAGAAGGGCTGGTCTGAGTATTTCAGAAACTGCTGATCTACTGGGATTTTCACGCACAACCATCTCTAGGGTTTACAGAGAATGGTCCGAAAAAGAAAAAACATCCAGTGAACGGCAGTTCTGTGGGCGGAAATGCCTAGTTGATGCCAGAGGTCAGAGGAGAATGGGCAGACTGGTTCGAGCTGATAGAAAGGCAACAGTGACTCAAATCGCCACCCGTTACAACCAAGGTAGGCAGAAGAGCATCTCTGAACGCACAGTACGTCGAACTTTGAGGCAGATGGGCTACAGCAGCAGAAGACCACACCGGGTGCCACTCCTTTCAGCTAAGAACAGGAAACTGAGGCTACAATTTGCACAAGCTCATCGAAATTGGACAGTAGAAGATTGGAAAAACGTTGCCTGGTCTGATGAGTCTCGATTTCTGCTGCGACATTCGGATGGTAGGGTCAGAATTTGGCGTCAACAACATGAAAGCATGGATCCATCCTGCCTTGTATCAACGGTTCAGGCTGGTGGTGGTGGTGTCATAGTGTGGGGAATATTTTCTTGGCACTCTTTGAGCCCCTTGGTACCAATTGAGCATTGTTGCAACGCCACAGCCTACCTGAGTATCGTTGCTGACCATGTCCATCCCTTTATGACCACAATGTACCCAACATCTGATGGCTACTTTCAGCAGGATAATGCGCCATGTCATAAAGCTGGAATCATCTCAGACTGGTTTCTTGAACATGACAATGAGTTCACTGTACTCAAATGGCCTCCACAGTCACCAGATCTCAACCCAATAGAGCATCTTTGGGATGTGGTGGAACGAGAGATTCGCATCATGGATGTGCAGCCGACAAATCTGCGGCAACTGTGTGATGCCATCATGTCAATATGGACCAAAATCTCTGAGGAATGCTTCCAGCACCTTGTTGAATCTATGCCACGAAGAATTGAGGCAGTTCTGAAGGCAAAAGGGGGTCCAACCCGTTGCTAGCATGGTGTACCTAATAAAGTGGCCGGTGAGTGTAGGTATTTTAGACATATCTTTCCTCATATTGTATATAGCTCCAATAGGATGTGCTGAATGCTGGTGCTTTGGATACTTTTTTGAATTTTCTATTTTCTCTTGTTTAGTGATACTCTAAACTACCCAACAGCACAACTTTCAGAAATCATCTGCAGGTGGGAAGTGTTTGCTGAGTAGCCCCAACTATTTCTATTTTTGCATATTTCATCTAATTTACTTGTTACTTGATGACCATGTCCTCATTGACATTTTGTTTCTTTAATGTCGGGGCTGAAAAGTCCTAGCAAGCGAGGGCAGATATTATACTATCTCCATAGGCAAAGAGCTATGATTCTCCTTCTTAAGGAGACCCACTATATGACTGACTGTGTTCCGGTAGGGAAAAATAGATACTATGACAAATGGTTTTACTCCACGAGCCCCATACATAGAGCTAAAGGGGTGGCGATTGCTTTCCATCACTCTATCTCTCCTCAAATTCTAGATACTAGGTCAGACTCTCTTGGGAGGTTCTTGTTTGTAAAGGTGAACTGGGCTGACAGAACATTGACATTTGCTAACAGAAGAAAAGCAATAGATATGGAGCAGCACCGTGTG
This sequence comes from Engystomops pustulosus, assembly GCA_019512145.1. Classification (NCBI taxonomy): domain Eukaryota; kingdom Metazoa; phylum Chordata; class Amphibia; order Anura; family Leptodactylidae; genus Engystomops; species Engystomops pustulosus. The sequence goes on along the minus strand of CM033642.1, from coordinate 176,879,815 downwards.
TGAAAGAAAGCGGGTGCACGTCTTCGAAGAGGTTCAGACAGGAACCGCAATGTAGCGTAGTCAGACGATGAAGCAGCACTCTGTATTAGAAAAAATTGTGACTTTATTCCACCATAGAATTGCTAAGATATACTTTCCAAATTCAGGACAGGTGTCTTTTGGAATCGGGGTCCTGCATAGCCTGCGGGAATTTGAGGAGGGCTCCCACATCATCTTTGGAGGAGATTTTAATATGCCGATGTACAGAGGTCTGGACACGACTCAGGTAGGTTGGCAGTTTCCTTTGCAGAAACCTGTAGACTTAGGCACAAGTTATCGAGTCTACACCTAGTGCATCTCTGGAGGGTCCTCCATCCTGGGATCAGGGACTATAGCCACCATGCTAATTCCTATAACTCATATAGCAGACTGGACTACCTGTTTGTGTCTCACGGCCTTCTTGACCTGTCTCCTTACTGTTCTATGGATAGACAGCTGTGGTCGGATCATGGGAGCATTGCGGGTGCCCCCCTCCCCCACAAATTCTTTGCGCTTGAATGAGAATTTATTGAGAAGCCAGATCTGAAAGTTAACATCTTTGCTACATACTCAATCTACCCTTGAGGAGGCTAAATGGGTCCCAAGTTGTCTCTGTTCCCAAATTGGGTAGGGATGCTACACACTGAGCCAACTTCCAAACCATTTCCCTTATCAACAGTCACATTAAAATCTACTCAAAGATGATAGCCATGCGCCTGAAACCCTTTGTTCTGGATTTGACCCATAGGGAGTAGGTTGGCTTTGTCCCCAGTTGTGAGGTCCGAGACAACACCATTTAGACTTTCTCCTTGATGTATACAGCCAGGTGTGGATGCTGAGAAGGCGTTTGATAGGTTGGGATGGGGCTTCTTGGAAGCAACATTGCATGGTTTGGGGTTAGGCCCTGTTATGCTGTCACAGAGTATGGCATTATATCACAATCCTAGGGCTCAGATCAGAGTTAATGGTATTCTCTCAGAATTTTTCCCCATCTGGACTGGAACTCAGCTGGGATGACATGTCTCCATTGTTATACATTTTAGTCATGTCGAATGCCATTAGAGCAAGCAAAGAGATTACCGAGATTGACATTGGGGGTTCTGCCCATAAGATGTCGGCTTTTGCTGAAGATATTAAAAGAATTAGACCGGTAATCAGCAGTTTCTAATTTTCGGGCTAATGTCTCTAAATCAGAGCTGCTTAATGTAGGGCC